>CM055640.1:85250575-85779905 GCA_029378325.1 Elaeagnus macrophylla | reverse complement strand
CATCGATAATCAACAGAATATGTACAAGGTATGTACATACATGTACATACCATGTACACCCTTACATGCAAGGCGCGCCGCGGCGAGGAAAGTGTATGCCGCGGCGGGGAGCTCTCGGGTTGGAACATGAAAACCATCAAAACATTGTGCGCCGCGGCGGAGGAATGGTATGCCGCGGCGAGGAATTCAGAGAAATATGTAAAGCCATGTACATACTATGTACTCTCATGTACATACAAGGCGCGCCGCGGCGAAGGAATTGTATGCCGCGGCGAGAGGCTCTCGGGTTTGAACACCAAAATCACGAACACAATGTGCGCCGCGGCATGAAAAATGTGCGCCGCGGCGCGCGCGCGCGCAAACTGGACTCCTTCTAGCGTACGAGACTTACAAAACTCCTGAAAACCCTTACATATACACGAGACCTAATGCAACCCTAAGAGGAATTATCACACTCTCAGCCTCCAACCAACACAGATCTGAGCCTCCAAGCAAATACTAACACACCAAGGGGTATCCACCCAAAATCAAGAGGAGACCCTCCATTGTTGAAGCTTCTCCAAGGATTTGAGAAAGAGGATCAATCAAGTTCAAAGAATTGGAGCTATAACATTCATTGGGGTATTTTTAATGTATTATCTTTTTCTCCTCTGATTTTGTGGTTTGCCTCCATAACTGAATTGATTGACACCAATTTAGTTATGGTTGGCTTAATTATGTATTTGGGATGTTAGTCTTGCTTCCAATGATTGGAAGAACAGTTTTGCAATTTGATTATATATATGAATTGGATTTATTTCTTGTTCATGTTTTTAATATTTTTTATTATGAATTAATGGTAGGCCAAACCTTAGTTTGTAGTAAGAAAGAATATTTTAGAATTAGGCATTAGAAACGCCATCTTTGCTTAATTGTGCATTATGAATAAGAGCCTAAATTGATTGCATTGATTTGTGTTAGTTTAGGTGGTTATAATATTTCCTTGAGCTAATTCCAATTGATTAGTTAATGATCCGGGCCAAAGACGTTAATTAGTTGATCGTAGTGAAAATCGCCATTGATTTGGGATTTTCTAGATTTAGCGGAAAAATCATTAAATCCAACATTTAATTGAATGCTCAATTTGTTCTTGCCATGAATGGATAGCGAACTAATAGATTCCCATTTACATCCATCATCCTCCCCTTGGTTGTGACTACTTTTATTTGCATTCTATTTTAGCTTTCCATTTAATTTCCGAATTTACGATCTTTTCTACAAACGTGACAATTGTTAGAATGTCTAGGATTGTTTGTTCGACTAAATAGGAAAATAAATAACGTTTTAGAACCACTGCAATTCCTTGAGAGACGATCTTGGGAGTATACTTGTTGCTTACTATAAGTGACTCGTGCACTTGCGAGCTTTTTACAAATATATAAAATTTGACTATCAAGTATTTGTGCATCAAGTTTTTGGCGCCGTTGCCGGGGAATTGGCGTTTTAAAGTGTTTATTTATTTTCTATTTAGTTGTTTTTCGTATTTCTTTATTTTTTTTGTGATTTCTTTTTAGTTTTGTGATTTTTTTTTTAGTATTTGTGTTTTGCTTTGTTGTTTTTAGTTTCTTAAATGTTTTTATTTGTTTGAGTCGTTTGTTTTAGTTGTTTGTTTTATTTATTTATTTCTTTTATTTTTTATTTACTTTTTCTGTGGTATATATTGTGGTGCTTTGACCTCTTTGTTGTTTTTGTTAGTATATGAAAGGTACCGTTCGTACACTACATTAACATATTCAAAAGAGCACTTAATCAAGCTGGATATTGATATCCAAGAGCTAGCAAACATGGAGGTATGTGATATTTGTGGTTTATATGGACATAATGCTAATGTTTGCGCTTTTGCAGGTGATCACCATACATCTACCAACCAGGACTTCGATTTTAATGAGGGATATCACCCACCTTGGAATGATCACCCACCTTGGAATGACCCCTATACTTATACTCCCGAGTTGGAAAATCACCAAAATTTTTCTTGGGAAGCAAACACTAACCCATCTTATGCCCCATACCCCATACAAAACCCATATTTCATTCCTTATGACCTACCCATTCAACCTAAGAAACCAACCTTGGAGGAGACCTTGAATACTTTTATTCAAGTTAGTTTAGAAAACCAAGAGAAACGTAATCAAAGGATGGATTTCTTAGAGGATTCTATGATGAGGATTGAGGTGCAAATTGGGCGACTAGCGGAACAAATTCTAGCACAAGAAGAGTTGCCCACTCAGATTGAGGAAGAGAAGGATGACATAATCCTTCAAAGTGGTAACAATTATGAAAATATTTATTTTCCTGAAACTTTTGACGATTTACCACTTTGTGCAGAAAATGCAAATGGGGAGCAAGCAATTCTCAAAGAATGTCAAGCTGAGGACTATCAAATTCTGCAAACTTCTATAGAGAATAAGGAGGAATTATTTTCACCTCCCATGCCACAAAAAGCACTCAAGACTTGCTCATTCCCAAAATTTTTTCCACACCACCTCAAGAAAGTGTGTTCTGTGCTTCATAGGAAACAACTACCGAGATGGAAGGATACGCTTAATGACATACTAGCTCGGAAGATTGATGTCACACACTTCAAGATTTTTGATGATGGTGGATAGGAGTGGATTAGCAACGTCTTGCTAAGACGTTAAACTAGGCGCTTGGTGGGAGGCAACCCACCGTTTTAGGTATTCTCTATTGTTTCTTTTAATTTACTTCAGTTTAGTTTCGTTTTTGTTTGCCCTCTCTACAATCTTTTCTGAACATGTGTGTAGTTGAAAACCTTGAGGACAATGTTTAGTTTAGGTTTGGGGGTGCATTTTGCATTTTTGATTGATAACAATACTTTCATGCTTTGGTCAATTTTTGATGAATAACTAGTCTTTATGCATTGTTTATCTGATTTTTAAAATATTTGAGGTTTGTTGTAAGGATCGGTTTTAATTTGCAATCTGTGTTTCATGCTTTTGATGTTGAAACTGAATGAACCCAAATCTTGTGTTTAGGAATTGAATTGTGGAGACTACCTTGTGAGAATATTGTTGAGCCCTTAACGTTTTATTCGGAGAGATAAATGTTCTTCTACTCTTTTAAACACCTTTCATATCATTTCAAATTGCTAGATGATCTCTATAGGTTTTTGCATTGAATGTTAGGATTTTAAACATTTAATGGGGGATCATGTGCTTAATTGAATTGCTTAGATTAAATGACTTAAGTAAAGTTTGAAGTGTTTGCCTATTTCATTCGTGCTTGACTTTAAAAAAAAAAATAAAAGGGAATTCCTATATCAAACACAAAAAAGAGCTAAGAAGTAGCCATTCACAAATTACATATGTATGTGGGTCTTAAAAAAAAAAAAAAAAAAAGAAGAGATAATAAGTTTATTATGACCCTAAGTTCTTCAAGTATGAATGGTTAATACAATACAAAAAAAAGAGAGAGAAAAATAGGAAATAAGTTCCCCTAAAGTCAAAACATTTTCATTCTATGGCACACTTGAAGTTTTTGCTTGAGGATTTTAATTGAAGCATGAGATTAGTAATGTGATTCCTTCATAAATCCTATCATTTGATTCCTTTCATGAGATCAATGTTATGCACTTTTGAGCCTTTCTTGTTTAATCATATGCGAACCTATTAGCTCGTTTCTTTACATAACTTCTATTCGCATATACATTGTTGAGTGTTTGAACCCATAGGATCGGTGTGATTTAGAGAGTAATTATTGTGAGGATTAGAGTTGAAACGAATTCATATTCTTAACACTGGTTTGGGGGAGTCAATGTTGATACGCTTTTAGTATTGGAATTTAGATTTGTGAAGCAAAATTGATCTAAATGGTGAACCTTGATGTGCTTGATTGTCGGATAAATTTGTGCATGAATTTTTGGTTATGATTTGGAAAGAAATTAAAGCATGACAAGTTTTGTTAACTTCAATTTTAGTTTTGTTATTTGGCTTTTTAATTTTAGTTTTGCTTGAGGACTAGCAAAAAGTAGGTTTGGGGGTATTTGATGAACACTATTTTGATCTACTATTTGTGATGTTTTTAAGTGTTTATTTTGCATGTAATCTCGATATAATCTTGTTTTGGAGGGTATTCTACTGTTTTGCAGGTCAAAGTAGGCTTGGAGAGAAACTTGGAAAAAGAGAGCAAAAATGGAGTAAAAATGCATACATACGTAAGCCTTACAGTAGGTGCCATACATTATGTAAGCCTTACATCGATAATCAACAGAATATGTACAAGGTATGTACATACATGTACATACCATGTACACCCTTACATGCAAGGCGCGCCGCGGCGAGGAAAGTGTATGCCGCGGCGGGGAGCTCTCGGGTTGGAACATGAAAACCATCAAAACATTGTGCGCCGCGGCGGAGGAATGGTATGCCGCGGCGAGGAATTCAGAGAAATATGTAAAGCCATGTACATACTATGTACTCTCATGTACATACAAGGCGCGCCGCGGCGAAGGAATTGTATGCCGCGGCGAGAGGCTCTCGGGTTTGAACACCAAAATCACGAACACAATGTGCGCCGCGGCATGAAAAATGTGCGCCGCGGCGCGCGCGCGCAAACTGGACTCCTTCTAGCGTACGAGACTTACAAAACTCCTAAAAACCCTTACATATACACGAGACCTAATGCAACCCTAAGAGGAATTATCACACTCTCAGCCTCCAACCAACACAGATCTGAGCCTCCAAGCAAATACTAACACACCAAGGGGTATCCACCCAAAATCAAGAGGAGACCCTCCATTGTTGAAGCTTCTCCAAGGATTTGAGAAAGAGGATCAATCAAGTTCAAAGAATTGGAGCTATAACATTCATTGGGGTATTTTTAATGTATTATCTTTTTCTCCTCTGATTTTGTGGTTTGCCTCCATAACTGAATTGATTGACACCAATTTAGTTATGGTTGGCTTAATTATGTATTTGGGATGTTAGTCTTGCTTCCAATGATTGGAAGAACAGTTTTGCAATTTGATTATATATATGAATTGGATTTATTTCTTGTTCATGTTTTTAATATTTTTTATTATGAATTAATGGTAGGCCAAACCTTAGTTTGTAGTAAGAAAGAATATTTTAGAATTAGGCATTAGAAACGCCATCTTTGCTTAATTGTGCATTATGAATAAGAGCCTAAATTGATTGCATTGATTTGTGTTAGTTTAGGTGGTTATAATATTTCCTTGAGCTAATTCCAATTGATTAGTTAATGATCCGGGCCAAAGACGTTAATTAGTTGATCGTAGTGAAAATCGCCATTGATTTGGGATTTTCTAGATTTAGCGGAAAAATCATTAAATCCAACATTTAATTGAATGCTCAATTTGTTCTTGCCATGAATGGATAGCGAACTAATAGATTCCCATTTACATCCATCATCCTCCCCTTGGTTGTGACTACTTTTATTTGCATTCTATTTTAGCTTTCCATTTAATTTCCGAATTTACGATCTTTTCTACAAACGTGACAATTGTTAGAATGTCTAGGATTGTTTGTTCGACTAAATAAGAAAATAAATAACGTTTTAGAACCACTGCAATTCCTTGAGAGACGATCTTGGGAGTATACTTGTTGCTTACTATAAGTGACTCGTGCACTTGCGAGCTTTTTACAAATATATAAAATTTGACTATCAAGTATTTGTGCATCAGTATGTTTTGTAAAAAAAAAAAATCATATACATGGCTAGTTTTGAAAAAAAGTTAATTTTATATATTCCCAAATTTATGCAAAAGTAATAATTTTGGTAAGTTTTATAAATGGTTTTAAACTGGGTACGTTTTGAAAATAGTTAACATTTCTATAATTGGTAATTTATGAAAAATTTCTATTTTTGGAAATTTTTGTAAAAGATACATTACGGGGTAAGTTTTGAAAATGGATCCTATACTTAGTAATCTTTGAAAAATGTATACATTTTTAATATTGGGTTTGTTGAAAAATGATCTATTTTGGGTATGTTTTGAAAAAAAAAATCTTATAGATAGTTAGCTTTGAAAAAAGGTTAAATTTGTGTATACCCAAATTTATGCAAAAGTAATAATTTTGGTAAGTTTTAAAAATGATTTTAAACAAGGCACGTTTTGAAAATAGTTAACATTTCTATAATTGGTAATTTATGAAAAATTTCTATTTTTGGAATGTTGTGTAAAAGATACATTACTAGGTAAGTTTTGAAAATGGATCCTATACTTAGTAATCTTTGAAAAAAGTATACATTTTTAATATTGAGTTTGTTGAAAAATGATCTATTTTGGGTATGTTTTGAAAAAAAAAAAAATCCTATACACGGCTAGTTTTGAAAAAAGGTTAATTTTATATATACCCAAATTTATGCAAAAGTAATAATTTTGGTAAGTTTTAAAAATGATTTTAAAAAAGGCACGTTTTGAAAATAGCTAACATTTCTTTAATTGGTAATTTATAAAAAATTTCTATTTTTTGAAAATTTTGTAAAAGTTACATTACAGGGTAAGTTTTGAAAATGGATCCTATACTTAGTAATCTTTGAAAAAAGTATACATTTTTAATATTGAGTTTGTTGAAAAATGATCTATTTTGGGTATGTTTTGAAAAAAAAATAATCCCATACAAGGCTAGTTTTGAAAAAAGGTTAATTTTATATATACCCAAATTTATGCAAAAGTAATAATTTCGGTAAGTTTTAAAAATGATTTTAAACAAGGTACGTTTTGAAAATAGTTAACATTTCTATAATTGGTAATTTAAGAAAAAATTTCTAATTTTGGAAAGTTTTGTAAAAGATACATTACGGGGTAAGTTTTGAAAATGGATCCTATACTTAGTAATCTTTGAAAAAGGTATACATTTTTAATATTGGGTTTGTTGAAAAATGATCTATTTTGGGTATGTTTTGAAAAAAAAATCCTATACACGGTTAGCTTTGAAAAAAAGGTTAAATTTTTATATACCCAAACTTATCAAAAAGTTATAATTTCGGTAAGTATAAAAAAGTTTTTGTACATGGTACGTTTTAAAAAAGCTTCCGTTACTATATTCGGTATTTTTTGAAAGGTTTGTAAAAGGTACATTACTGGGTAAGTTTTGAAAATGGATCCTATACTTAGTAATCTTTGAAAAATGTATACATTTTTAATATTGGGTTTGTTGAAAAATGATCTATTTTGGGTATGTTTTGAAAAAAAAAATCATACACATGGCTAGTTTTGAAAAAAGGTTAATTTTATATATACCCAAATTTATGCAAAAGTAATAATTTTGGTAAGTTTTATAAATGGTTTTAAACTGGGTACGTTTTGAAAATAGTTAACATTTCTATAATTGGTAATTTATGAAAAATTCTATTTTGGAAAGTTTTGTAAAAGATACATTACGGGGTAAGTTTTGAAAATGGATCCTATACTTTGTAATATTTGAAAAATGTATACATTTTTAATATTGGGTTTGTTGAAAAATGATCTATTTTGGGTATGTTTTGAAAAAAAAAATCATATACATGGCTAGTTTTGAAAAAAAGTTTATTTTATATATTCCCAAATTTATGCAAAAGTAATAATTTTGGTAAGTTTTATAAATGGTTTTAAACTGGGTACGTATTGAAAATAGTTAACATTTCTATCATTGGTAATTTATGAAAAATTTCTATTTTTGGAAAGTTTTTCAAAAGAGACATTACGGGGTAAGTTTTCAAAATGGATCCTATACTTAGTAATCTTTGAAAAATGTTTACATTTTTAATATTGGGTTTGTTGAAAAATGATCTATTTTGGGTATGTTTTGAAAAAAAAAATCATATACATGGCTAGTTTTGAAAAAAAGTTAATTTTATATATTCCCAAATTTATGCAAAAGTAATAATTTCGGTAAGTTTTAAAAATGATTTTAAATAAGGTACGTTTTGAAAATAGTTAACATTTCTATAATTGGTAATTTATGAAAAATTTCTATTTTTGGAATGTTGTGTAAAAGATACATTACTAGGTAAGTTTTGAAAATGGAACCTATACCTAGTAATCTTTGAAAAAAGTATACATTTTTAATGATGAGTTTGTTGAAAAATGATCTATTTTGGGTATGTTTTGAAAAAAAAAAAAATCCTATACACTGCTAGTTTTGAAAAAAGGTTAATTTTATATATACCCAAATTTAAATTTAATAATTTTTGTAAGTTTTAAAATGATTTTAAAAAAGGTACGTTTTGAAAATAGTTAACATTTCTATAATTGGCAATTTATGAAAAATTTCTATTTTTGGAATGTTGTGTAAAAGATACATTACTAGGTAAGTTTTGAAAATGGATCCTATACTTAGTAATCTTTGAAAAAAGTATACATTTTTAATGTTGAGTTTGTTGAAAAATGATCTATTTTGGGTATGTTTTGAAAAAAAAAAATCCTATACATGGCTAGTTTGGAAAAAAGGTTAATTTTATATATACCCAAATTTATGCAAAAGTAATAATTTTGGTAAGTTTTAAAAATGATTTTAAAAAAGGTACGTTTTGAAAATAGTTAACATTTCTATAATTGGCAATTTATGAAAAATTTCTATTTTTGGAATGTTGTGTAAAAGATACATTACTAGGTAAGTTTTGAAAATGGATCCTATACTTAGTAATCTTTGAAAAAAGTATACATTTTTAATGTTGAGTTTGTTGAAAAATGATCTATTTTGGGTATGTTTTGAAAAAAAAAAATCCTATACATGGCTAGTTTGGAAAAAAGGTTAATTTTATATATACCCAAATTTATGCAAAAGTAATAATTTTGGTAAGTTTTAAAAATGATTTTAAAAAAGGTACGTTTTGAAAATAGTTAACATTTCTATAATTGGCAATTTATGAAAATTTCTATTTTTGGAATTTGTGTAAAAGATACATTACTAGGTAAGTTTTTGAAAATGGATCCTATACTTAGTAATCTTTGAAAAAAGTATACATTTTAATGTTGAGTTTGTTGAAAAATGATCTATTTTGGGTATGTTTTGAAAAAAAAAAAATCCTATACATGGCTAGTTTTGAAAAAAGGTTAATTTTATATATACCCAAATTTATGCAAAAGTAATAATTTTGGTAAGTTTTAAAAATGATTTTAAAAAAGGCACGTTTTGAAAATAGTTAACATTTCTATTATTGGTAATTTATGAAAAATATCTATTTTTGGAAAGTTTTGTAAAAGGTACATTACTGGGTAAGTTTTAAAAATGGATCCTATACTTAGTAATCTTTGAAAAATGTATACATTTTTAATATTGGGTTTGTTGAAAAATGATCTATTTTGGGTATGTTTTGAAAAAAAAAATCCTATACACGGTTAACTTTGAAAAAAAGGTTAAATTTTTATATACCCAAACTTATCAAAAAGTTATAATTTCGGTAAGTTTAAAAAAGTTTTTGTACATGGTACGTTTTAAAAAAGCTTCCTTCTATATTGGTAAAATTTTTGAAAGTTTGTAAAAGGTACATTTGGGTAAGTTTTAAAATGGATCCTATACTTAGTAATCTTTGAAAAAGTATACATTTTTAATATTGGTTTGTTGAAAAATGATCTATTTTGGGTATGTTTTGAAAAAAAAAATCCTATACATGGCTAGTTTTGAAAAAAGGTTAATTTTATATATACCCAAATTTATGCAAAAGTAATAATTTTGGTAAGTTTTAAAAATGGTTTTAAACGGTACGTTTTGAAAATAGTTAACATTTCTATAATTGGTAATTTATGAAAAATTTCTATTTTGGAAAGTTTTGTAAAAGATACATTACGGGTAAGTTTTGAAAATGGATCCTATACTTAGTAATCTTTGAAAAAAGTATACATTTTTAATATTGGGTTTGTTGAAAAATGATCTATTTTGGGTATGTTTTGAAAAAAAAAAAAATCCCATACATGGCTAGTTTTGAAAAAAGGTTAATTTTATATATACCCAAATTTATGCAAAAGTAATAATTTTGGTAAGTTTTAAAAATGATTTTAAACAAGGTACGTTTTGAAAATAGTTAACATTTCTATAATTGGTAATTTAAGAAAAAATTTCTAATTTTGGAAAGTTTTGTAAAAGATACATTACTGGGTAAGTTTTGAAAATGGATCCTATACTTAGTAATCTTTGAAAAAGGTATACATTTTTAATATTAGGTTTGTTGAAAAAAGATCTATTTTGGGTATGTTTTGAAAAAAAAATCCATAACGGTAAGCTTTGAAAAAAAGGTTAAATTTTTATATACCCAAATTATCAAAAAGTTATAATTTCGGTAAGTTTAAAAAAGTTTTTTTACAGTACGTTTTAAAAAAGCTTCCGTTACTATATTTGGTAATTTATGAAAAAAATTTATTTTTGTAAAGTTGTGTAAAAGGTACATTACTGGGTAAGTTTTGAAAATGGATCCTATACTTAGTAATCTTTGAAAAATGTATACATTTTTAATATTGGGTTTGTTGAAAAATGATCTATTTTGGGTATGTTTTGAAAAAAAAAAAAATCATATACATGGCTAGTTTTGAAAAAAAGTTAATTTTATATATACCCAAATTTATGCAAAAGTAATAATTTTGGTAAGTTTTGAAAATGGATCCTATACTTAGTAATCTTTGAAAAAAGTATACATTTTTAATATTGAGTTTGTTGAAAAATGATCTATTTTGGGTATGTTTTGAAAAAAAAAAATCCCATACATGACTAGTTTTGAAAAAAGGTTAATTTTATATATACCCAAATTTATGCAAAAGTAATAATTTTGGTAAGTTTTAAAAATGATTTTAAAAATAGTACGTTTTGAAAATTGTTAACATTTCTATAATTGGTAATTTAAGAAAAAATTTCTACTTTTAGAAAGTTTTGTAAAAGATACATTACTGGGTAAGTTTTGAAAATGGATCCTATACTTAGTAATCTTTGAAAAAAGTATACATTTTTAATATTGGGTTTGTTGAAAAATGATCTATTTTGGGTATATTTTGAAAAAAAAAAAAATCCCATACATGGCTAGTTTTGAAAAAAGGTTAATTTTATATATACCCAAATTTTTGCAAAAGTAATAATTTTGGTAAGTTTTAAAAATGATTTTAAACAGGTACGTTTTGAAAATAGTTAACATTTCTATAATTGGTAATTTAAGAAAAAATTTCTATTTTGGAAAGTTTTGTAAAAGATACATTACTGGGTAAGTTTTGAAAATGGATCCTATACTTAGTAATCTTTGAAAAAGGTATACATTTTTAATATTGGGTTTGTTGAAAAATGATCTATTTTGGGTATGTTTTGAAAAAAAAATCCTATACACGGTTAGCTTTGAAAAAAAGGTTAAATTTCTATATACCCAAATTTATCAAAAAGTTATAATTTCGGTAAGTTTAAAAAAGTTTTTGTACATGGTACGTTTTAAAAAAGTTCCGTTACTATATTTGGTAATTTATGAAAAAATTTTTATTTTTGGAAAGTTGTGTAAAAGGTACATTACTGGGTAAGTTTTGAAAATGGATCCTATACTTAGTAATCTTTGAAAAAATGTATACATTTTTAATATTGGGTTTGTTGAAAAATGATCTATTTTGGGTATGTTTTGAAAAAAAAAAAAATCATATACATGGCTAGTTTTGAAAAAAAGTTAATTTTTATATATCCCAAATTTATGCAAAAGTAATAATTTTGGTAAGTTTTATAAATGGTTTTAAACTGGGTACGTTTTGAAAATAGTTAACATTTCTATAATTGGTAATTTATGAAAAATTTCTATTTTTGGAAAGTTTTGTAAAAGATACATTACGGGGTAAGTTTTGAAAATGGATCCTATACTTAGTAATCTTTGAAAAATGTATACATTTTTAATATTGGGTTTGTTGAAAAATGATCTATTTTGGGTATGTTTTGAAAAAAAAAAAAATCCCATACATGGCTAGTTTTGAAAAAAGTTAATTTTATATATACCCAAATTTATGCAAAAGTAATAATTTTGGTAAGTTTTAAAAATGATTTTAAAAATGGTACGTTTTGAAAATAGTTAACATTTCTATAATTGGTAATTTAAGAAAAATTTCTATTTTTGGAAAGTTTTGTAAAAGATACATTACTGGGTAAGTTTTGAAAATGGATCCTATACTTAGTAATCTTTGAAAAAGGTATACATTTTTAATACTGGGTTTGTTGAAAAATGATCTATTTTGGGTATATTTTGAAAAAAAAAATCCCATAAATGGCTAGTTTTGAAAAAAGGTTAATTTTTTATATACCCAAATTTATGCAAAAGTAATAATATTGGTAAGTTTTAAAAATGATTTTAAACAAGGTACGTTTTGAAAATAGTTAACATTTCTATAATTGGTAATTTAAAAAAAAATTTCTACTTTTGGAAAGTTTTGTAAAAGATACATTACTGGGTAAGTTTTGAAAGTGGATCCTATACTTAGTAATCTTTGAAAAAGGTATACATTTTTAATATTAGGTTTGTTGAAAAAAGATCTATTTTGGGTATGTTTTGAAAAAAAAATCCTATACACGGTAGCTTTGAAAAAAAGGTTTAATTTTATATATACCCAAATTTATCAAAAAGTTATAATTTCGGTAAGTTTAAAAAAGTTTTTGTACATGATACGTTTTAAAAAAGCTTCCGTTACTATATTTGGTAATTTATGAAAAAAATTTATTTTTGTAAAGTTGTGTAAAAGGTACATTACTGGGTAAGTTTTGAAAATGGATCCTATACTTAGTAATCTTTGAAAAATGTATACATTTTTAATATTGGGTTTGTTGAAAAATGATCTATTTTGGGTATGTTTTGAAAAAAAAAAAAATCATATACATGGCTAGTTTTGAAAAAAGTTAATTTTATATATACCCAAATTTATGCAAAAGTAATAATTTTGGTAAGTTTTATAAATGGTTTTAAACTGGGTACGTTTTGAAAATAGTTAACATTTCTATAATTGGTAATTTATGAAAAATTTCTATTTTTGGAAAGTTTTGTAAAAGATACATTACGGGGTAAGTTTTGAAAATGGATCCTATACTTAGTAATCTTTGAAAAATGTATACATTTTTAATATTGGGTTTGTTGAAAAATGATCTATTTTGGGTATGTTTTGAAAAAAAAAAAATCCCATACATGGCTAGTTTTGAAAAAAGTTAATTTTATATATACCCAAATTTATGCAAAAGTAATAATTTTGGTAAGTTTTAAAAATGGTACGTTTTGAAAATTGTTAACATTTCTATAATTGGTAATTTAAGAAAAAATTTCTACTTTTAGAAAGTTTTGTAAAAGATACATTACTGGGTAAGTTTTGAAAATGGATCCTATACTTAGTAATCTTTGAAAAAGTATACATTTTTAATATTGGGTTTGTTGAAAAATGATCTATTTTGGGTATATTTTGAAAAAAAAAAATCCATAAATGGCTAGTTTTGAAAAAAGGTTAATTTTATATATACCCAAATTTATGCAAAAGTAATAATATTGGTAAGTTTTAAAAATGATTTTAAACAAGGTACGTTTTGAAAATAGTTAACATTTCTATAATTGGTAATTTAAGAAAAAATTTATTTTTGTAAAGTTTTGTAAAAGATACATTACTGGGTAAGTTTTGAAAGTGGATCCTATACTTAGTAATCTTTGAAAAAGGTATACATTTTTAATATTAGGTTTGTTGAAAAAAGATCTATTTTGGGTATGTTTTGAAAAAAAAAATCCTATACACGGTAAGCTTTGAAAAAAAGGTTAAATTTTCTATATACCCAAACTTATCAAAAAGTTATAATTTCGGTAAGTTTAAAAAAGTTTTTGTACATGATACGTTTTAAAAAAGCTTCCGTTACTATATTTGGTAATTTATGAAAAAAATTTATTTTTGGAAAGTTGTGTAAAAGGTACATTACTGGGTAAGTTTTGAAAATGGATCCTATACTTAGTAATCTTTGAAAAATGTATACATTTTTAATATTGGGTTTGTTGAAAAATGATCTATTTTGGGTATGTTTTGAAAAAAAAAAATCATATACATGGCTAGTTTTGAAAAAAAGTTAATTTTATATATTCCCAAATTTATGCAAAAGTAATAATTTTGGTAAGTTTTAAAATGATTTTAAAAATGGTACGTTTTGAAAATAGTTAACATTTCTATAATTGGTAATTTATGAAAAATTTCTATTTTTGGAAAGTTTTGTAAAAGATACATTACTGGGTAAGTTTTGAAAATGGATCCTATACTTAGTAATCTTTGAAAAATGTATACATTTTTAATATTGGGTTTGTTGAAAAATGATCTATTTTGGGTATGTTTTGAAAAAAAAAAATCCCATACATGGCTAGTTTTGAAAAAAGGTTAATTTTTATATACCCAAATTTATGCAAAAGTAATAATTTTGGTAAGTTTTAAATGATTTTAAACAAGGTACGTTTTGAAAATAGTTAACATTTCTATAATTGGTAATTTAAAAAAATTTCTATTTTTGGAAAGTTTTGTAAAAGATACATTACTGGGTAAGTTTTGAAAATGGATCCTATACTTAGTAATCTTTGAAAAAGGTATACATTTTTAATATTAGGTTTGTTGAAAAAAGATCTATTTTGGGTATGTTTTGAAAAAAAAATCCTATACACGGTAGCTTTGAAAAAAGGTTAAATTTTATATATACCCAAACTTATCAAAAAGTTATAATTTCGGTAAGTTTTAAAAAAGTTTTTGTACATGGTACGTTTTAAAAAAGCTTCGTTACTTTATTTGGTAATTTATGAAAAAAATTTATTTTTGTGAAAGTTGTGTAAAAGTACATTACTGGGTAAGTTTTGAAAATGGATCCTATACTTAGTAATCTTTGAAAAAAGTATACATTTTTAATATTGGGTTTGTTGAAAAATGATCTATTTTGGGTATGTTTTGAAAAAAAAAAATCCCATACATGGCTAGTTTTGAAAAAAGGTTAATTTTATATATACCCAAATTTATGCAAAAGTAATAATTTTGGTAAGTTTTAAAAATGATTTTAAAAAAGGTACGTTTTGAAAATGGTTAACATTTCTATAATTGGTAATTTAAGAAAAAATTTCTACTTTTGGAAAGTTTTGTAAAAGATACATTACTGGGTAAGTTTTGAAAATGGATCCTATACTTAGTAATCTTTGAAAAAGGTATACATTTTTAATATTGGGTTTGTTGAAAAATGATCTATTTTGGGTATATTTTGAAAAAAAAAAATCCCATAAATGGCTAGTTTTGAAAAAAGGTTAATTTTATATATACCCAAATTTATGCAAAAGTAATAATATTGGTAAGTTTTAAAAATGATTTTAAACAAGGTACGTTTTGAAAATAGTTAACATTTCTATAATTGGTAATTTAAGAAAAAATTTCTACTTTTGGAAAGTTTTGTAAAAGATACATTACTGGGTAAGTTTTGAAAGTGGATCCTATACTTAGTAATCTTTGAAAAAAGGTATACATTTTTAATATTGGTTTGTTGAAAAAAGATCTATTTTGGGTATGTTTTGAAAAAAAAATCCTATACACGGTAAGCTTTGAAAAAAAGGTTAAATTTTTATATACCCAAACTTATCAAAAAGTTATAAATTCGGTAAGTTTAAAAAAGTTTTTGTACATGATACGTTTTAAAAAAGCTTCCGTTACTATATTTGGTAATTTATGAAAAAAATTTATTTTTGTAAAGTTGTGTAAAAGGTACATTACTGGGTAAGTTTTGAAAATGGATCCTATACTTAGTAATTTTTGAAAAATGTATACATTTTTAATATTGGGTTTGTTGAAAAATGATCTATTTTGGGTATGTTTTGAAAAAAAAAAAAATCATATACATGGCTAGTTTTGAAAAAAAGTTAATTTTATATATTCCCAAATTTATGCAAAAGTAATAATTTTGGTAAGTTTTATAAATGGTTTTAAACTGGGTACGTTTTGAAAATAGTTAACATTTCTATAATTGGTAATTTATGAAAAATTTCTATTTTTGGAAAGTTTTGTAAAAGATACATTACGGGGTAAGTTTTGAAAATGGATCCTATACTTAGTAATCTTTGAAAAATGTATACATTTTTAATATTGGGTTTGTTGAAAAATGATCTATTTTGGGTATATTTTGAAAAAAAAAAAATCCCATACATGGCTAGTTTTGAAAAAAGGTTAATTTTATATATACCCAAATTTATGCAAAAGTAATAATTTTGGTAAGTTTTAAAAATGATTTTAAACAAGGTACGTTTTGAAAATAGTTAACATTTCTATAATTGGTAATTTAAGAAAAAATTTCTACTTTTGGAAAGTTTTGTAAAAGATACATTACTGGGTAAGTTTTGAAAGTGGATCCTATACTTAGTAATCTTTGAAAAAGGTATACATTTTTAATATTAGGTTTGTTGAAAAAAGATCTATTTTGGGTATGTTTTGAAAAAAAAATCCTATACACGGTAAGCTTTGAAAAAAAGGTTAAATTTTTATATACCCAAACTTATCAAAAAGTTATAATTTCGGTAAGTTTAAAAAGTTTTTGTACATGGTACGTTTTAAAAAAGCTTCCGTTACTATATTTGGTAATTTATGAAAAAATTTATTTTTGAAAGTTGTGTAAAAGGTACATTACTGGGTAAGTTTTGAAAATGGATCCTATACTTAGTAATCTTTGAAAAATGTATACATTTTTAATATTGGGTTTGTTGAAAAATGATCTATTTTGGGTATGTTTTGAAAAAAAAAAAAATCATATACATGGTAGTTTTGAAAAAAAAGTTTAATTTTATATATACCAAAATTTATGCAAAAGTAATATTTTGGTAAGTTTTGAAAATGGATCCTATACTTAGTAATCTTTGAAAAAAGTATACATTTTTAATATTGAGTTTGTTGAAAAATGATCTATTTTGGGTATGTTTTGAAAAAAAAAAAATCCCATACATGACTAGTTTTGAAAAAAGGTTAATTTTATATATACCCAAATTTATGCAAAAGTAATAATTTTGGTAAGTTTTAAAAATGATTTTAAAAATGGTACGTTTTGAAAATGTTAACATTTCTATAATTGGTAATTTAAGAAAAAATTTCTACTTTTAGAAAGTTTTGTAAAAGATACATTACTGGGTAAGTTTTGAAAATGGATCCTATACTTAGTAATCTTTGAAAAATGTATACATTTTTAATATTGGGTTTGTTGAAAAATGATCTATTTTGGGTATGTTTTGAAAAAAAAAATCATATACATGGCTAGTTTTGAAAAAAGGTTAATTTTATATATACCCAAATTTATGCAAAAGTAATAATTTTGGTAAGTTTTATAAATGGTTTTAAACTAGGTACGTTTTGAAAATAGTTAACATTTCTATAATTGGTAATTTATGAAAAATTTCTATTTTTGGAAAGTTTTGTAAAAGATACATTACGGGGTAAGTTTTGAAAATGGATCCTATACTTAGTAATCTTTGAAAAATGTATACATTTTTAATATTGGGTTTGTTGAAAAATGATCTATTTTGGGTATATTTTGAAAAAAAAAAAATCCCATACATGGCTAGTTTTGAAAAAAGGTTAATTTTATATATACCCAAATTTATGCAAAAGTAATAATTTGGTAAGTTTTAAAAATGATTTTAAACAAGGTACGTTTTGAAAATAGTTAACATTTCTATAATTGGTAATTTAAGAAAAAATTTCTACTTTTGGAAAGTTTTGTAAAAGATACATTACTGGGTAAGTTTTGAAAATGGATCCTATACTTAGTAATCTTTGAAAAAGGTATACATTTTTAATATTAGGTTTGTTGAAAAAAGATCTATTTTGGGTATGTTTTGAAAAAAAAATCCTATACACGGTAAGCTTTGAAAAAAAGGTTAAATTTTTATATACCCAAACTTATCAAAAAGTTATAATTTCGGTAAGTTTAAAAAAGTTTTTGTACATGATACGTTTTAAAAAAGCTTCCGTTACTATATTTGGTAATTTATCAAAAAAATTTATTTTTGGAAAGTTGTGTAAAAGGTACATTACTGGGTAAGTTTTGAAAATGGATCCTATACTTAGTAATCTTTGAAAAATGTATACATTTTTAATATTGGGTTTGTTGAAAAATGATCTATTTTGGGTATGTTTTGAAAAAAAAAAAATCATATACATGGCTAGTTTTGAAAAAAGGTTAATTTTATATATACCCAAATTTATGCAAAAGTAATAATTTTGGTAAGTTTTATAAATGGTTTTAAACTGGGTACGTTTTGAAAATAGTTAACATTTCTATAATTGGTAATTTATGAAAAATTTCTATTTTTGGAAAGTTTTGTAAAAGATACATTACGGGGTAAGTTTTGAAAATGGATCCTATACTTAGTAATCTTTGAAAAATGTATACATTTTTAATATTGGGTTTGTTGAAAAATGATCTATTTTGGGTATGTTTTGAAAAAAAAAAATCCCATACATGGCTAGTTTTGAAAAAAGGTTAATTTTATATATACCCAAATTTATGCAAAAGTAATAATTTTGGTAAGTTTTAAAAATGATTTTAAACAAGGTACGTTTTGAAAATAGTTAACATTTCTATAATTGGTAATTTAAGAAAAAATTTCTACTTTTGGAAAGTTTTGTAAAAGATACATTACTGGGTAAGTTTTGAAAATGGATCCTATACTTAGTAATCTTTGAAAAAAGGTATACATTTTTAATATTAGGTTTGTTGAAAAATGATCTATTTTGGGTATGTTTTGAAAAAAAAAATCCTATACATGGTAAGCTTTGAAAAAAAGGTTAATTTTATATATACCCAAACTTATCAAAAAGTTATAATTTCGGTAAGTTTAAAAATGTTTTTGTACATGGTACGTTTTAAAAAAGCTTCCGTTACTATATTTGGTAATTTATGAAAAAAATTTATTTTTGGAAAGTTGTGTAAAAGGTACATTACTGGGTAAGTTTTGAAAATGGATCCTATACTTAGTAATCTTTGAAAAATGTATACATTTTTAATATTGGGTTTGTTGAAAAATGATCTATTTTGGGTATGTTTTGAAAAAAAAAAATCATATACATGGCTAGTTTTGAAAAAAAGTTAATTTTATATATTCCCAAATTTATGCAAAAGTAATAATTTTGGTAAGTTTTATAAATGGTTTTAAACTGGGTACGTTTTGAAAATAGTTAACATTTCTATAATTGGTAATTTATGAAAAATTTCTATTTTTGGAAAGTTTTGTAAAAGATACATTACGGGGTAAGTTTTGAAAATGGATCCTATACTTAGTAATCTTTGAAAAATGTATACATTTTTAATATTGGGTTTGTTGAAAAATGATCTATTTTGGGTATGTTTTGAAAAAAAAAAAAAAATCCATACATGGCTAGTTTTGAAAAAAGGTTAATTTTATATATACCCAAATTTATGCAAAAGTAATAATTTTGGTAAGTTTTAAAAATGATTTTAAAACAAGGTACGTTTTGAAAATAGTTAACATTTCTATAATTGGTAATTTAAGAAAAAATTTCTACTTTTGGAAAGTTTTGTAAAAGATACATTACTGGGTAAGTTTTGAAAGTGGATCCTATACTTAGTAATCTTTGAAAAAGGTATACATTTTTAATATTAGGTTTGTTGAAAAATGATCTATTTTGGGTATGTTTTGAAAAAAAAAATCCTATACACGGTAAGCTTTGAAAAAAAGGTTAAATTTTCTATATACCCAAACTTATCAAAAAGTTATAATTTCGGTAAGTTTAAAAAGTTTTTGTACATGGTACGTTTTAAAAAGCTTCCGTTACTATATTTGGTAATTTATGAAAAAAATTTATTTTTGGAAAGTTGTGTAAAAGTACATTACTGGGTAAGTTTTGAAAATGGATCCTATACTTAGTAATCTTTGAAAAATGTATACATTTTTAATATTGGGTTTGTTGAAAAATGATCTATTTTGGGTATGTTTTGAAAAAAAAAATCATATACATGGCTAGTTTTGAAAAAAAGTTAATTTTATATATACCCAAATTTATGCAAAAGTAATAATTTTGGTAAGTTTTATAAATGGTTTTAAACTGGGTACGTTTTGAAAATAGTTAACATTTCTATAATTGGTAATTTATGAAAAATTTCTATTTTTGGAAAGTTTTGTAAAAGATACATTACTGGGTAAGTTTTGAAAATGGATCCTATACTTAGTAATCTTTGAAAAATGTATACATTTTTAATATTGGGTTTGTTGAAAAATGATCTATTTTGGGTATGTTTTGAAAAAAAAAAAAATCCCATACATGGCTAGTTTTGAAAAAAGGTTAATTTTATATATACCCAAATTTATGCAAAAGTAATAATATTGGTAAGTTTTAAAAATGATTTTAAACAAGGTACGTTTTGAAAATAGTTAACATTTCTATAATTAGTAATTTATAGAAAAATTTCTACTTTTGGAAAGTTTTGTAAAAGATACATTACTGGGTAAGTTTTGAAAATGGATCCTATACTTAGTAATCTTTGAAAAAGGTATACATTTTTAATATTAGGTTTGTTGAAAAATGATCTATTTTGGGTATGTTTTGAAAAAAAAAATCCTATACACGGTTAGATTTGAAAAAAGGGTTAAATTTTCTATATACCCAAACTTATCAAAAGTTATAATTTCGGTAAGTTTTAAAAATGTTTTTGTACATGGTACGTTTTAAAAAAGCTTCCGTTATAATTTGGTAATTTATGAAAAAAATTTATTTTTGGAAAGTTGTGTAAAAGGTACATTACTGGGTAAGTTTTGAAAATGGATCCTATACTTAGTAATCTTTGAAAAATGTATACATTTTTAATATTGGGTTTGTTGAAAAATGATCTATTTTGGGTATGTTTTGAAAAAAAAAATCATATACATGGCTAGTTTTGAAAAAAAGTTAATTTTATATATCCCAAATTTATGCAAAAGTAATAATTTTGGTAAGTTTTAAAAATGATTTTAAACAAGGTACGTTTTGAAAATAGTTAACATTTCTATAATTGGTAATTTATGAAAAATTTCTATTTTTGGAAAGTTTTGTAAAAGATACATTACGGGGTAAGTTTTGAAAATGGATCCTATACTTAGTAATCTTTGAAAAATGTATACATTTTTAATATTGGGTTTGTTGAAAAATGATCTATTTTGGGTATATTTTGAAAAAAAAAAAAAATCCCATACATGGCTAGTTTTGAAAAAAGGTTAATTTTATATATACCCAAATTTATGCAAAAGTAATAATTTGGTAAGTTTTAAAAATGATTTTAAACAAGGTACGTTTTGAAAATAGTTAACATTTCTATAATTGGTAATTTAAGAAAAAATTTCTACTTTTGGAAAGTTTTGTAAAAGATACATTACTGGGTAAGTTTTGAAAGTGGATCCTATACTTAGTAATCTTTGAAAAAGGTATACATTTTTAATATTAGGTTTGTTGAAAAAAGATCTATTCTGGGTATGTTTTGAAAAAAAAATCCTATACACGGTAAGCTTTTGAAAAAAAGGTTAAATTTTTATATACCCAAACTTATCAAAAAGTTATAAATTCGGTAAGTTTAAAAAAGTTTTTGTACATGATACGTTTTAAAAAAGCTTCCGTTACTATATTTGGCAATTTATCGAAAAAAATTTATTTTTGGAAAGTTGTGTAAAAGGTACATTACTGGGTAAGTTTTGAAAATGGATCCTATACTTAGTAATCTTTGAAAAATGTATACATTTTTAATATTGGGTTTGTTGAAAAATGATCTATTTTGGGTATGTTTTGAAAAAAAAAAATCATATACATGGCTAGTTTTGAAAAAAAGTTAATTTTATATATTCCCAAATTTATGCAAAAGTAATAATTTTGGTAAGTTTTATAAATGGTTTTAAACTGGGTACGTTTTGAAAATAGTTAACATTTCTATAATTGGTAATTTATGAAAAATTTCTATTTTTGGAAAGTTTTGTAAAAGATACATTACGGGTAAGTTTTGAAAATGGATCCTATACTTAGTAATCTTTGAAAAATGTATACATTTTTAATATTGGGTTTGTTGAAAAATGATCTATTTTGGGTATATTTTGAAAAAAAAAAATCCTATACATGGCTAGTTTTGAAAAAAGGTTAATTTTATATATACCCAAATTTATGCAAAAGTAATAATTTTGGTAAGTTTTAAAAATGATTTTAAACAAGGTACGTTTTGAAAATAGTTAACATTTCTATAATTGGTAATTTAAGAAAAAATTTCTACTTTTGGAAAGTTTTGTAAAAGATACATTACTGGGTAAGTTTTGAAAATGGATCCTATACTTAGTAATCTTTGAAAAAGGTATACATTTTTAATATTGGGTTTGTTGAAAAAATTTCTATTTTGGGTATGTTTTGAAAAAAAAAAATCTATACACGGTAAGCTTTGAAAAAAGGTTAAATTTTATATACCCAAATTTATGCAAAAAGTTAATAATTTTGGTAAGTTTTAAAAATGTTTTTGTACATGGTACGTTTTAAAAAAGCTTCCGTTACTATATTGGTAATTTATGAAAAAAATTTATTTTTGGAAAGTTGTGTAGAAGGTACATTACTGGGTAAGTTTTGAAAATGGATCCTATACTTAGTAATCTTTGAAAAATGTATACATTTTTAATATTGGGTTTGTTGAAAAATGATCTATTTTGGTTATGTTTTGAAAAAAAAAAAAATCATATACATGGCTAGTTTTGAAAAAAAGTTAAATTTTATATATACCCAAATTTATGCAAAAATAATTATTTTGGTAAGTTTTGAAAATGGATTTTATACTATAGTAATCTTTGAAAAAAGTATACATTTTTAATATTGAGTTTGTTGAAAAATGATCTATTTTGGGTATGTTTTGAAAAAAAAAAAATCCCATACATGGCTAGTTTTGAAAAAAAGGTTAATTTTATATATACCCAAATTTATGCAAAAGTAATAATTTTGGTAAGTTTTAAAAATGATTTTAAAATGGTACGTTTTGAAAATAGTTAACATTTCTATAATTGGTAATTTAATGAAAAAATTTCTATTTTTGGAAAGTTTTGTAAAAGATACATTACGGGTAAGTTTTGAAAATGGATCCTATACTTAGTAATCTTTGAAAAAGGTATACATTTTTAATATTGGGTTTGTTGAAAAATGATCTATTTTGGGTATATTTTGAAAAAAAAAAATCCCATACATGGCTAGTTTTGAAAAAAGGTTAATTTTATATATACCCAAATTTATGCAAAAGTAATAATTTTGGTAAGTTTTAAAAATGATTTTAAACAAGGTACGTTTTGAAAATAGTTAACATTTCTATAATTGGTAATTTAGAAAAATTTCTATTTTGGAAAGTTTTGTAAAAGATACATTACTGGGGTAAGTTTTGAAAATGGATCCTATACTTAGTAATCTTTGAAAAAGGTATACATTTTTAATATTGGGTTTGTTGAAAAAAGATCTATTTTGGGTATGTTTTGAAAAAAAAATCCTATACACGGTAAGCTTTGAAAAAAAGGTTAAATTTCTATATACCCAAACTTATCAAAAAGTTATAATTTCGGTAAGTTTAAAAAATTTTTGTACATGATACGTTTTAGAAAAGCTTCCGTTACTTTATTTGGTAATTTATGAAAAAAATTTATTTTTGTAAAGTTGTGTAAAAGGTACATTACTGGGTAAGTTTTGAAAATGGATCCTATACTTAGTAATCTTTGAAAAATGTATACATTTTTAATATTGGGTTTGTTGAAAAATGATCTATTTTGGGTATGTTTTGAAAAAAAAAAAAAACATATACATGGCTAGTTTTGAAAAAAAGTTAATTTTATATATACCCAAATATTCAAAAGTAATAATATTGGTAAGTTTTGAAAATGGATCTTATACTTAGTAATCTTTGAAAAAAGTATACATTTTTAATATTGAGTTTGTTGAAAAATGATCTATTTTGGGTATGTTTTGAAAAAAAAAAAATCCCATACATGACTAGTTTTGAAAAAAGGTTAATTTTATATATACCCAAATTTATGCAAAAGTAATAATTTTGGTAAGTTTTAAAAATGATTTTAAAAATGGTACGTTTTGAAAATAGTTAACATTTCTATAATTGGTAATTTATGAAAAATTTCTACTTTTGGAAAGTTTTGTAAAAGATACATTACTGGGTAAGTTTTGAAAATGGATCCTATACTTAGTAATCTTTGAAAAAGGTATACATTTTTAATATGGGTTTGTTGAAAAATGATCTATTTTGGGTATGTTTTGAAAAAAAAATCCTATACATGGCTAGTTTGAAAAAAGGTTAAATTTTATATATACCCAAATTTATGCAAAAGTAATAATTTTGGTAAGTTTTAAAAATGATTTTAAACAAGGTACGTTTTGAAAATAGTTAACATTTCTATAATTGGTAATTTATGAAAAATTTCTATTTTTGGAAAGTTTTGTAAAAGGTACATTACTGGGTAAGTTTTGAAAATGGATCCTATACTTAGTAATCTTTGAAAAATGTATACATTTTTAATATGGGTTTGTTGAAAAATGATCTATTTTGGGTATGTTTTGAAAAAAAAAAAATCATATACATGGCTAGTTTTGAAAAAAAGTTAATTTTATATATTCCCAAATTTATGCAAAAGTAATAATTTTGGTAAGTTTTATAAATGGTTTTAAACTGGGTACGTTTTGAAAATAGTTAACATTTCTATAATTGGTAATTTATGAAAAATTTCTATTTTTGGAAAGTTTTGTAAAAGATACATTACGGGGTAAGTTTTGAAAATGGATCCTATACTTAGTAATCTTTGAAAAATGTATACATTTTTAATATTGGGTTTGTTGAAAAATGATCTATTTTGGGTATATTTTGAAAAAAAAAAAAATCCCATACATGGCTAGTTTTGAAAAAAGGTTAATTTTATATATACCCAAATTTATGCAAAAGTAATAATATTGGTAAGTTTTAAAAATGATTTTAAACAAGGTACGTTTTGAAAATAGTTAACATTTCTATAATTGGTAATTTAAGAAAAAATTTCTACTTTTGGAAAGTTTTGTAAAAGATACATTACTGGGTAAGTTTTGAAAGTGGATCCTATACTTAGTAATCTTTGAAAAAGGTATACATTTTTAATATTAGGTTTGTTGAAAAAAGATCTATTTTGGGTATGTTTTGAAAAAAAAATCCTATACACGGTAAGCTTTGAAAAAAAGGTTAAATTTTTATATACCCAAACTTATCAAAAAGTTATAAATTCGGTAAGTTTAAAAATGTTTTTGTACATGGTACGTTTTAAAAAAGCTTCCGTTACTATATTTGGTAATTTATGAAAAAAATTTATTTTTGGAAAGTTGTGTAAAAGGTACATTACTGGGTAAGTTTTGAAAATGGATCCTATACTTAGTAATCTTTGAAAAATGTATACATTTTTAATATTGGGTTTGTTGAAAAATGATCTATTTTGGGTATGTTTTGAAAAAAAAAAAAATCATATACATGGCTAGTTTTGAAAAAAAGTTAATTTTATATATACCCAAATTTATGCAAAAAAAAGTAAATAATTTTGGTAAGTTTTGAAAAGTGGATCCTATACTTAGTAATCTTTGAAAAAAGTATACATTTTTAATATTGAGTTTGTTGAAAAATGATCTATTTTGGGTATGTTTTGAAAAAAAAAAAATCCCATACATGGCTAGTTTTGAAAAAATGTTAATTTTATATATACCCAAATTTATGCAAAAGTAATAATTTTGGTAAGTTTTAAAAATGATTTTAAACAAGGTACGTTTTGAAAATAGTTAACATTTCTATAATTGGTAATTTAAGAAAAAATTTCTACTTTTGGAAAGTTTTGTAAAAGATACATTACTGGGTAAGTTTTGAAAATGGATCCTATACTTAGTAATCTTTGAAAAAGGTATACATTTTTAATATTGGGTTTGTTGAAAAAAGATCTATTTTGGGTATGTTTTGAAAAAAAAATCCTTTACATGATTAGCTTTAAAGAAAGGTTAAATTTTTTATATACCCAAACTTATCAAAAAGTTATAATTTCGGTAAGTTTAAAAAAGTTTTTGTACATGGTACGTTTTAAAAAAGCTTCCGTTACTATATTTGGTAATTTATCAAAAAAATTTATTTTTGGAAAGTTGTGTAAAAGGTACATTACTGGGTAAGTTTTGAAAATGGATCCTATACTTAGTAATCTTTGAAAAATGTATACATTTTTAATATTGGGTTTGTTGAAAAATGATCTATTTTGGGTATGTTTTGAAAAAAAAAAATCCTATACATGGCTAGTTTTGAAAAAAGGTTAATTTTATATATACCCAAATTTATGCAAAAGTAATAAATTTGGTAAGTTTTATAAATGGTTTTAAACTGGGTACGTTTTGAAAATAGTTAACATTTCTATAATTGGTAATTTATGAAAAATTTCTATTTTTGGAAAGTTTTGTAAAAGATACATTACGGGGTAAGTTTTGAAAATGGATCCTATACTTAGTAATCTTTGAAAAATGTATACATTTTTAATATTGGGTTTGTTGAAAAATGATCTATTTTGGGTATGTTTTGAAAAAAAAAAAAAATCCTATACATGGCTAGTTTTAAAAAAAGTATTAATTTTGGTAAGTTTTATAAATGGTTTTAAACTGGGTACGTTTTGAAAATAGTTAACATTTCTATAATTGGTAATTTATGAAAAATTTCTATTTTTGGAAAGTTTTGTAAAAGATACATTACGGGGTAAGTTTTGAAAATGGATCCTATACTTAGTAATCTTTGAAAAATGTATACATTTTTAATATTGGGTTTGTTGAAAAATGATCTATTTTGGGTATGTTTTGAAAAAAAAATCTTATAGATGGTTAGCTTTGAAAAAAGGTTAAATTTGTATATACCCAAATTTATGCAAAAGTAATAATTTTGGTAAGTTTTAAAAATGATTTTAAACAAGGTACGTTTTGAAAATAGTTAACATTTCTATAATTGGTAATTTATGAAAAATTTCTATTTTTGGAAAGTTTTGTAAAAGATACATTACTAGGTAAGTTTTGAAAATGGATCCTATACTTAGTAATCTTTGAAAAAAGTATACATTTTTAATGATGAGTTTGTTGAAAAATGATCTATTTTGGGTATGTTTTGAAAAAAAAAAAATCCTATACATGGCTAGTTTTGAAAAAAGGTTAATTTTATATATACCCAAATTTATGCAAAAGTAATAATTTTGGTAAGTTTTAAAAATGATTTTAAAAAAGGTACGTTTTGAAAATAGTTAACATTTCTATAATTGGTAATTTAAGAAAAAATTTCTACTTTTGGAAAGTTTTGTAAAAGATACATTACTGGGTAAGTTTTGAAAGTGGATCCTATACTTAGTAATCTTTGAAAAAGGTATACATTTTTAATATTAGGTTTGTTGAAAAAAGATCTATTTTGGGTATGTTTTGAAAAAAAAATCCAATACACGGTTAGCTTTGAAAAAAGGTTAAATTTGTATATACCCAAACTTATCAAAAAGTTATAATTTTTGTAAGTTTAAAAAAGTTTTTGTACATGGTACGTTTTAAAAAAGCTTCCGTTACTATATTTGGTAATTTATCAAAAAAATTTATTTTTGGAAAGTTGTGTAAAAGGTACATTACTGGGTAAGTTTTAAAAATGGATCCTATACTTAGTAATCTTTGAAAAATGTATACATTTTTAATATTGAGTTTGTTGAAAAATGATCTATTTTGGGTATGTTTTGAAAAAAAAAATCCAATACACGGTTAGCTTTGAAAAAAGGTTAAATTTGTATATACCCAAACTTATCAAAAAGTTATAATTTTTGTAAGTTTAAAAAAGTTTTTGTACATGGTACGTTTTAAAAAAGCTTCCGTTACTATATTTGGTAATTTATCAAAAAAATTTATTTTTGGAAAGTTGTGTAAAAGGTACATTACTGGGTAAGTTTTAAAAATGGATCCTATACTTAGTAATCTTTGAAAAAAGTATACATTTTTAATATTGGGTTTGTTGAAAAATGATCTATTTTTGAAAAGTTTTGTAAAAGATACATTACTGGGTAAGTTTTGAAAATGGATCCTATACTTAGTATTCTTTGAAAAAAGTATACATTTTTAATATTGGGTTTGTTGAAAAATGTTCTATTTTGGGTATGTTTTGAAAAAAAAAATCCTATACACGGTTAGCTTTGAAAAAAAGGTTAAATTTGTATATACCCAAACTTATCAAAAAGTTATAATTTCGATAAGTTTTAAAAAAGTTTTTGTACATGGTACGTTTTAAAAAAGCTTCCGTTACTATATTTGGTAATTTATCAAAACAATTTATTTTTGGAAAGTTGTGTAAAAGATACATTTTTGGGTAAGTTTTTAAAATGGATCCTATACTTAGTAATCTTTGAAAAAAGTATACATTTTTAATGATGAGTTTGTTGAAAAATGATCTATTTTGGTTATATTTTGAAAAAAAAAAAGATCCCATACATGGCTAGTTTTGAAAAAAGGTTAATTTTATATATACCCAAATTTATGCAAAAGTAATAATTTTGGTAAGTTTTAAAAATGATTTTAAACAAGGTACGTTTTGAAAATAGTTAACATTTCTATAATTGGTAATTTAAGAAAAAATTTCTAATTTTGGAAAGTTTTGTAAAAGATATATTACTGGGTAAGTTTTGAAAATGGATCCTATACTTAGTAATCTTTGAAAAAGTATACATTTTTAATATTGGGTTTGTTGAAAAAAGATCTATTTTGGGTATGTTTTGAAAAAAAAATCCTATACACGGTTAGCTTTGAAAAAAAGGTTAAATTTTTATATACCCAAACTTATCAAAAAGTTATAATTTCGGTAAGTTTAAAAATGTTTTTGTACATGGTACGTTTTAAAAAAGCTTCCGTTACTATATTTGGTAATTTATCAAAAAAATTTATTTTTGGAAAGTTGTGTAAAAGGTACATTACTGGGTAAGTTTTAAAAATGGATCCTATACTTAGTAATCTTTGAAAAATGTATACATTTTTAATATTGGGTTTGTTGAAAAATGATCTATTTTGGGTATGTTTTGAAAAAAAAAAAATCATATACATGGCTAGTTTTGAAAAAAAGTTAATTTTATATATACCCAAATTTATGCAAAAGTAATAATTTTGGTAAGTTTTAAAAATGATTTTAAACAAGGTACGTTTTGAAAATAGTTAACATTTCTATAATTGGTAATTTAAGAAAAAATTTCTAATTTTGGAAAGTTTTGTAAAAGATACATTACTGGGTAAGTTTTGAAAATGGATCCTATACTTAGTAATCTTTGAAAAAGGTATACATTTTTAATATTGGGTTTGTTGAAAAAGATCTATTTTGGGTATGTTTTGAAAAAAAAAATCCTATACATCGGCTAGCTTTGAAAAAAAGGTTAAATTTTTATATACCCAAACTTATCAAAAAGTTATAATTTCGGTAAGTTTAAAAATGTTTTTGTACATGGTACGTTTTAAAAAAGCTTCCGTTACTATATTTGGTAATTTATCAAAAAAATTTATTTTTGGAAAGTTGTGTAAAAGGTACATTACTGGGTAAGTTTTGAAAATGGATCCTATACTTAGTAATCTTTGAAAAATGTATACATTTTTAATATTGGGTTTGTTGAAAAATGATCTATTTTGGGTATGTTTTGAAAAAAAAAATCATATACATGGCTAGTTTTGAAAAAAAGTTAATTTTATATATACCCAAATTTATGCAAAAGTAATAATTTTGGTAAGTTTTAAAAATGATTTTAAACAAGGTACGTTTTGAAAATAGTTAACATTTCTATAATTGGTAATTTATGAAAAATTTCTATTTTTGGAAAGTTTTGTAAAAGATACATTACTGGGTAAGTTTTGAAAATGGATCCTATACTTAGTAATCTTTGAAAAAGTATACATTTTTAATATTGGGTTTGTTGAAAAATGATCTATTTTGGGTATGTTTTGAAAAAAAAAAAATCCCTATACATGGTTAGTTTTGAAAAAAGGTTAAATTTTTATATACCCAAACTTATCAAAAAGTATAATTTCGGTAAGTTTTAAAAAATGTTTTGTACATGGTACGTTTTGAAAAAAGTTAACGTTCTATAATTGGTAATTTATGAAAAAAAATTATTTTTGGAAAGTTGTGTAAAAGTACATTACTGGGTAAGTTTTGAAAATGGATCCTATACTTTGTAATATTTGAAAAATGTATACATTTTTAATATTGGGTTTGTTGAAAAATGATCTATTTTGGGTATATTTTGAAAAAAAAAATCCTATATATGGCTAGTTTTGAAAAAAGGTTAATTTTATATATACCCAAATTTATGCAAAAGTAATAATTTTGGTAAGTTTTAAAAATGATTTTAAACATGGTACGTTTTAAAAATAGTTAACAGTTCAATAATTGGTAATTTATGAAAAATATCTATTTTTGAAAAGTTTTGTAAAAGATACATTACTAGGTATGTTTTGAAAATGGATCTTATACTTAGTAATCTTTGAAAAATGTATACATTTTTAATATTGGGTTTGTTGAAAAAAGATCTATTTTGGGTATGTTTTGAAAAAAAAATCCTACACATGGTTAGTTTTGAAAAAAGGTTAAATATGTATATACCTGAACTTATCAAAAAGTTATAATTCCGGTAAGTTTAAAAAAGTTTTTGTACATGATACGTTTTAAAAAAGCTTCTGTTACTATATTTGGTAATTTATCAAAAAAAATTATTTTTGGAAAGTTGTGTAAAATATACATTAATGGGTACGTTTTGAAAATGGATCCTATACTTAGTAATCTTTGAAAAATGTATACATTTTAATTTTGGGTTTGTTGAAAAAAGATCTATTTTGGGTATGTTTTGAAAAAAAAAAATCCTATACATGGTTAGTTTTGAAAAAATGTTAAATTTGTATATACCCAAACTTATCAAAAAGTTATAATTTTCGTAAGTTTTAAAAAAGTTTTTGTACATGGTACGTTTTAAAAAAGTTTACGTTTCTATTATTTGGTAATTTATCAAAAATTTCTATTTTTGGAAAGTTGTGTAAAAAATACATCACTTGGTAAGTTTTGAAAAAGGATCCTATACTTAGTAATCTTTGAAAAATGTATACATTTTAATATTGGTAACTTAAAAAAATATCTATTTTTGGTATGTTTTCAAAAAAAAAAATCCTATACATGGTATGTGTTGAAAAAAGTTTAAATTTGTATATACCCAAACTTTTCAAAAAGTTATAAATTCTGTAAGTTTTAAAAAAGTTTTTGTACATGGTACGTTTGAAAAAAGTTTAGGTTTCTATAATAGGTAATTTATCAAAAATTTCTATTTTTGGAAAGTTGTATAAAATATCCATCACTTGGTATGTTTTGAAAAAGGATAAAATACTTAGTAATCTTTGAAAAATGTATACATTTTATTATTGGTTATTTGACAAAAGATCTATTTTGGGTAAGTTTTGAAAAAAAAAAAATCTTATAAATGGTAAGTGTTGAAAAAAGGTTAAATTTATATATACCCAAACTTATGCAAAAGTTATAATTTTGGCAAGTTTTAAAAATGTTTTTAAACAAGGTACGTTTTGAAAATAGTTAACATTTCTATAATTGGTAATTTATCAAAAATTTCTATTTTGGAAAGTTGTATAAAATATCCATTACTTGGTAAGTTTTGAAAAAGAATCTTATACTTAGTAATCTTTGAAAAATGTATTCCCTTTAATATTGAGTTTGTTGAAAAAAGATCTATTTTGGGTATGTTTTGAAAAAAAAAATCCTATACATGGTTAGTGTTGAAAAAATGTTAAATTTGTATATATCCAAACTTATCAAAAAATTATAATTTCGATATGTTTTAAAAAAGTTTTTGTACATCGTACGTTTGAAAAAAGTTTAGGTTTCTATATTTGGTAATTTATCAAAAATTTGTATTTTTGGAAAGTTATGTAAAAGATACATTACTTGGTAAGTTTTGAAAAAGGATCCTATACTTAATAATTTTTGAAAAATGTATACATTTTAATATTGGGTAGCTTAAAAAAATATCTATTTTTGGTATGGTTTGAAAAAAAAATTCTATTCATGGTAAGTGTTGAGAAAAGTTTAAATTTGTATATACTCAAACTTATCAAAAAGTTATAATTTTGGTAAGTTTTAAAAAGTTTTTAAACAAGGTATGTTTTGAAAATAGTTAACATTTCTATATTTTTGAACAATTTCTACATTTTGCAATTTTCTAAAAAAAAATATTTTGGATAACATGGAAATAATTTCTATTTTTCGTAAATTTGGTTAAAGTTTCTACTTTTGTGAGAACTTTATTTTTAAATTTTTTAGAGTTTTATTAATTATTATGCAATTAAGACCCAAACTATTATCCACGTTTAAAGTTCCATTTGGAATAAAGGTTTCATGTATTTATGTCATGTTGAGTTAAATAACAAATTATGCATGATTATAATTTTAATAGAGAAAATCATATATCTTAACTGTATAACGGATAATACCTGGATATGCAAAATCAAGGCTTCAATCAATGCTGCATCCACCATCTCCCCATTTTCATGAGCCTGCACAATTATCAAGTAGAGCATGTAATATATACATAAATAAAGAATTGTAGTAAAAAAGGAAAAATAAACAAAAGTATTGAAAAGTAGCCCATGTAATGGCGAAAAACAGGACACACCCAGCAAGAGATGACTTCTATAAGATAAAAACGAAACAGATTTTGTTTCTCATAGTGAAACACACAAGATATGTTTCAAAATACATATTTCACAAATATTATGTAAAAACAAAAAATCAAAAGGCAAGACAATAAATTGTACGTAAAACAAAAATAAAAATATATTAATGTAAAGTTAGAGCAAGTAAATAAATCAACAAAAATATAAGCATTTATTAACATTTGGCATTGTTAAATGGACTTTTATTATTAATATAAGTAGGATTCTTACAACATTACTGAGCATGTAATTTACCTTATTGCACTTGAAGACAACTGGTTTACTATAAGATTGAACCTGAGACAACAATATCTCCACATTCAGCAAGCAAAGCCACTATAAAATTAGTCAAAAATTTACATAAAGAGATATGATAAAAATAACAAGAAAATATCATACAGTGAGGCGAATCTACAAGCAGGGGTAGCTCATGAGTGTCCACATGCAACAAATTGCACAGCAGTTGAAATGACCAAAGCAGAAATGTTTTGGGGAAATTACTGAGAGCTTCTCATTCAGAACACATGAAAAGAGTCCAGTTTGGGTTTGTCTATTTATACAGACCTTATGATTCTGGCTTACTTCATAGACCAATGAACATGATAAGTTGGACCAATAGGCAAAGGGCCTAAGGCAGGGGTGTGAGAGCCAACATAATGGAGAATACAAGTAGTTGCGAGAACAAGCCTTGTAAAACGAGTTGCAGCAACAACGTAATAAGTCTTTTAGTGCACCATGTAATGTGACCAAAACAGCTACAGAATGATCTGGGTGAACATCAATGGACTCATAACATTCTTGCAAAGTATGAGCTCTTTCTACTTCAACTAATATCATTGTATGCCCCTGAATTATGAAGTTAATTGTAGTTTTTGTCCCAATATTTGAGACCCTGCATTTGTGGATTTTACCTGAAATAAAATAACCCCATAGTTTTGATTAATAAACAACTTCTATTGAAATAATAAAAAAACAAAAAAGTTAGAATTTTGGGAACCTCACCTCTTTTTGCTGTAAAGGTTGCCGCTTTGTGAAGCCCATTGATAATAATTCCATCAGGAAAAGAAAGTGATTTTCCTGAGCCTAAGATTTGTTGTAATTTCTGAAAATTTAAACAATATACAAGTTTCCATTAACTATGATATACTAATAAGGTAAATGACATTAATTTTGGTTGTTTTAATATACAATATAATAAAAATACCTTGTGGCCAGCCTTGTACCAGTCCCAACAAGCAGAGTAAACTCAATATCAAGAATATGATAAGGGACAAATATAACAAACCTTTGATTAACATTGAAACCTCCAAATCCACTAGCAGTTGTATGCATTTTAGTGGACGGAAAATAGCTAAAGGTTCCAATTTGATCCTTGGTTTGAAATTTTTATGCCCAGTGGAGTTTGGAGGGATTGGACAACATCTTGCCATAATGTCTTTCTCTGTTTTACTCCATTCCTGATTTTCCCAAAATAATACTATATAAGCATTATATAAACAAAAACAAAAAAGAAAGAAAAAATGAAATTAAATATTTATAGTTACCAAGTAATAAGGAATGGTTCATCCAACTTATTAATGACATTGAAAATAATGTTGTCGTTAGTACCAACATCAATGTTGGGGCCTGGGAATTTCTCATTTATAAGGATGCCCTGTAAAGTCATAAGAAAAATACATGCAAATTACCTGTTGAGGAACACCAAGTAGAGAATCGATACCATATGTGATTACCTAGGTGTAATATCTATAAGGGTCTTTGTCATTGACGTAACAAACAACTATGCAAGCCGTTAGATGGGCTTCCTCATTATTTTTTGTTTTTGCTTTAATTTTTATTCATCAAATTTATAATATCTGCGTTCCAAGAATGGAATTAGTGAAACCAATGAAGTACAACTTACATAAACATAATTGCAAGAAAATTGATAGTACATTTGCAAATCTTCAACCTTCGCAAACCCATAACTCAGAAGAAAACCCATTTCCTGAAGGGAATAAAAAATATCAAAGTCAGATCAGGAGCATAAACAGCATAAAATCTTCATCCCGAAATAAATACAACCGAAAATTCATATGAATAACACCTTACGTCCATGTAAGATTTTAAACAAGCATGCAAAAGAAATAGAAAACGTGAGGGTGACATTTACCTTCTGAAATGTAGTTTGAGTTTGAGTTTGGAAAACGGAAGATGGAAGATTGAAGATTGAAGGTGAACGGCCTGGGTGATTTGGGATCTAGGGTTCGTAGAGAGAAAACGATGGATATTACAGGTTAAGAAACACAGAGAATTCCGAAACGGAAATGGGAAAGAAAAACCTCTGAAGAGCATAAAATGCTTGCCGCTAACTTCAAAATTTATATTGGTATTACAACGTCTTAAAATTTAACCTAGTGCTAGGTTACTTGGCACTAACCTTTTCTTTTTTTCCAACGGTAAGTTTGCCGCCTTTTTCTTTCCAAATTGCTTTACTTTAATTACTAACCTAGGTTACTTACGACCACCGCCTTTTTTTTTTTTTTTTCTTTCTAATTAAAACTAACTCACCTTCTTAATAAGCAGCGGTTGTAATTTTTGACACGACCTGATAACATGATTAGAACACGATATTACACGAAATTTTTTTAGTAAAAATTAATCAATAATTTTTTCATATTCTTAAAAGTTTTATTATTTGTTGCTATTATAAATAGGCAATACGAAAAAAAGTCGAGTAAATTCTTTCATTTGTCAACTAGCACGAAAATTTGAAACGAATAATACGAAACAAACTCGATACCGACACAAATAACACGAAATGAACACGACATAGATACGACTAATACAACACGATTGCCACCCCTATTACTAAGCTTTTTTTAAAATTTCATTATAATTGGGCCGACCAAAATAATAATAATGGCTCAATAATGTGTTATTTTTACGGTGAGTAATGGACTAATATACGAACTTCGTATAAAATAAAATAAAAAGATAAAAATAATATGTTTAGTATATAAAAAACATATTTTAAAAAATAAAATTATTATTTTATTTTGAATATCTATATATTAATTAAGATTGTAACTAATTCACTCCACTACCAAATAAGTAGGAAATCATTTTCATTTTCATTTTCAACAACTACCACTGACAACCTTGTTAGAGGTTTGACGATCACTACCAGCATCTCTGCTGGCATCCACATTTTTTTTGTAACATGTATAGAAGAAGAATGTTATTCTGTATATAATACAAAAATAATAAGTAATTGATTTTGTAGCAGGGTGGTTTTGATTTTTCTCAACTAAATCTCCTTAGTTCTTCAATGGGATCGTCGTTTCTAATCCAAATGGAGAGAATAGAAATTGTATTGTGATTTGGTATATTGCGACCATAACTTAAATAGTCTTTATATATTGTTTTAATTAGGGTTCCCATAATCCCCTAATTAGAACAAAATTGATATCTACTCAATAAGCTAATATTAAAACTGAGCAGTTTGTAGGCCTACCAAAATTAGACCAATTAATTTTAGCCCATTAAATTAAATAGCTAATATAATTTATAAGAATTATATGTTGTAATTATTGTGACTTATTGTTAGCGTCATTTTTAATAAATAAATAAATACTATTACGTGATTTTTTTTATTTTCTTTGTCTTGTTTTAGACAAATGTTGCACTCTATCTACATAAGATAAAAGTCGATATTGAGAACAATGTCAGAAAAGAACGAAAAGTTTAGTTATATTCTTTGCTTGTTTTATAAGTCTGAGCAAAATACGGTGAACCTCTTATGTTTTTTAATGTCACTTTAAAAAAAATATGTTTTAATTTTAAAATATTAAAAGTGACCTAAATAATAAAATGATTGCCTCGTCTATTTTATCATTCAAATTAATGAAAGAATATAAATGTTAAATATTTGTATTAATTTAGATTAATAAGTAAAAATATTAGTCATGAAAAAAATATAAATCAAGAATAAATTATTTTACAAAATTTATTAAAGTGAATTAAGTTAGATTTATCTAATGTTATGGCGGTAAGACTCACATTTTCCTCATTTTAAGTCATAAATTTAAATTACATTAAGTATCGTTTGATCTATTTAAAAAAGAATTAAGTTCAATTCAATCACATTAATTAATATTTTTAATTAACTTAATTTAACAAGCTAAATAAAAGAAATAGTACTTTTGTTAAATTAAGAAAAGATCAAAACAATTAAATGTCACCTACTTTTGATTTTAAATGATTCAACATAAAGAGGCTATGATACCACTTGTTAGAATTTAACTTTTTGGTGAAAACCATCATCAATAACAGATCTAGAAACATTCATGTAAGATCATCAAGAATTAAAACAAATATGCGGAAGCGTACCTGAATCCATAGCAAGCAATTGATTTTGTAGCAGGATGGTTTGTGATCTTCTTCAACCAAATCTCCTTACTTCTTCAATAGGACCATCGTCTCTAATCCAGATGGGGAGAAAAGAAACTGTGTTGTAATTTGGTATATTTGGATCCATAAGTCTTTATATATTGTTTTAATTAGGATTCTCATAATTAGGCCACTTAATTTTAGCTCATTAAATTAAATAGCTAATATAATTTAATAAAAATTATATGTTGCCTAATATTGTAGGAAACATAATTTCCTAACATAAAATAATTATTGTAACTTATTGTTATCGTCATTTTTAATAAATAAATACTAATAACGCTACGTGATTTTTTTTTTATTTTCTTTGTTTTTTTAGACAAATGTCGCACTCTATCTACATAAGATAAAAGTGGATATTGAGAACAATGTAAAAAAAGAACGAAAAGTTTAGTTATTTTCTTTGCTTGCTTTATAAGCCTGAGCAAAATACAGTTAATCTCTTTTGTTTTTTAATGTCATTTAAAAAAAAATGTTTTAATTTTAAAATATTAAAAGTGACGAAAATATTAAAATGATTGGCTCTTCTATTTTATCATTCAAATTAATGAAAAAATATAAATGTTAAATGTTTGTATTAATTTAGACTAATAAGTAAAAACATTAGTCATGTAAAAAATATAAATCAAATATAAATTATTTTACAAAATTTATTAACGTGAATTAAGTTAAATTTATCTAATATTATGGCGGTAAGACTCACATTTTTCTCATTTCAAATCACAAATTTAAATTGCACCAAGTAAAAGAATTAAGTTCAATTCTATTCAATTACATTCATTAATTTTTTTAATTAATTTAATTTAATTTAACAAACTAAATAAAAGAAATAGTACTTTTGTTAAATTAAGAAAAGATCAAAACAATTAAATGTCACCTACTTCTACAAAAAAATAAATTTGTAAAAAATAAATTCAAGTGAAGGCCAACAGCCACAATAATAGGTTCTAAAATAATTTATTTTTATTGATATGGGAGTAAGTGATGTGTATCTCATAATTCATAATTAATCATATTAGAAGTAGACCTGAGTATATTATATATCACATCTTAAGAAAATGCTTATACTAAGCACGTGTATAATTAATTAGCATAAAATATCATATCATTTATATCTCATGAATATAAAATTTCGCCATGTTATAGTTTTAAATAATTATTGGGCACAATAAAATCTTAAATATTAAAAGAAAAATTATTAACATCTAATTATATTTGAGGCAAACTTATTTTTATTTCTTCTTTTTCTTCAATGACTTTAGTAATTTTCACCTAAAATAACAAAAACGGCTTCATAATTGATTAAAGTTTTTATATTAATCAATATTTGCAAAATTATGACTACAAAAGTGAAAAAATAAATTTGTTATCATAAAGAAAATATTTAAACAACATCAATACTTACAACCATTAATCAGAAAACTAAAACAACCACTTTCAAACTCAGCATTTTGAATAGCACACTTGGCTTATTAGCTAGTTGATGACCCACAATATGAGCCTCTATACAATATTTAAAATTTTAACACATCTCATTTTGTCAAAATTTAACCAATTAATTTATGGAACTTGGAAATAAATCATAATGAGTAAAAATACTTGTAGTAATTTAACTTTAACATATTAACATAAAGCAAACACTACTACAATATAAGCAATATAGGACGGCTTCAAATTTAGAGTGAGAAATAAATAGGACGGTCACATGTATATGGCCGTCGTTTAAGAAATATAGGACGGCTATTACGAAAAAAATTAGGCGGTACTTTATAGGACGGCTAATAGCCGTCTTAAAAAAAATTTCTTTTAGGACGACTATTAGCCGTCCTATATGTTGGTATATAAGACGGCTAATAGCCGTCCTAAAAAAATTTATATACATTCTTTTAGGACGGCTATTAGCCGTCTTATATACCAACAATTAGCCGTCCTAAAAGAATGCATGTAAATTTTTTTTTACTTATCCCCATTTTCACGTACAGTATTTCTTCTACCGAAATATCAATCCCTAACATATACTGTCCCAACTCGATTTTCACTCAGATCTGCATTTCATTTTAGCGCCAACTACCCACCGTCGCCACCGCCAAAAGCCACCGCCAAACTCGTTGAACACCCATCCGGTAACCTGCGACCCGTAAAATGTCGTAACCCGCGCAAATGTACGCCGTAACACATGAAAACGTACGCCGTATCACGCGAAAGTCCACCGCGTCCTTACTGTGAGCGCCACCGCCATCCTCCACTCAGCCCAGTCTGTCGCGCACGGCCAGCCACACGCCTTCTCCTCCCCTAAACCACCCCGTGTCTCCTCCTCCAACAAGTTGTTCCTCACCTTTCCTTTTTTTTATTTATCTCTTCTATGTCTTTTTTTTTTCCTGAAATTTTGTATTATACGAACATGTTAATTAATTAGTATGATTTTTCTGATATACTACCAGATTATTTGTGAACATATTAATTAGTATGATTGTATTACATATTATATATGGAAATTATTTAAAATAAATGTATACTAATAGATTTAATTAAACTAAAATGTGTGCAGTACATTTTCTACTTTCTTGTAAATATTACATATAGGGCTGTCTTAAATGAACATATTTATTGGTTAAATGTTTTTGTTGCTATTTTTGAAATTCTTATAAGACGGCTATAAGAGTTCTTATAGGGCTGCTATTGACCGTCCTATAAAATTCTTATAGGACGGCCTTTGACCGTCCTATAAAATTCTTATAGGGCTGCTATTGACCGTCCTATAAAATTCTTATAAGACGGCCTTTGACCGTCCTATAAAACTCTTATAGGACGGCCTTTGACCATCCTATAAAATTCTTTTAGGACACTTATAAATCATCATATAAAATCTTTATAAAATGATACATATTACAATTTTTTTTAAGAAATTTAATAACCAACTTTGATTTGCAATATACTTTTATTTAATAATAAACAAGTTAATTATTTTTAAATTAATAATTGACACGATATTTATTTACAATTATATATAGGATGTCTTATAAATTAATATTTATAAAATGATACATATTATAAATTTTTTTTAAAAATTTAATAACCAATATTTATTTTGCAATATACTTTTATTTAATATTAAACAAGTTATTTATTTTTAAATTAATTATTGACACGATATTTATTTACAATTATATATAGAATGTCTTATAAAATCTTTATAAAATGATATACATATTAAAATTTTTTTTTAAGAAATTTAATAACCAATATTACTTATTTTGTAATATACTTTTATTTAATATTCGATAAGTAAATTATTTTTAAATTAGCTATTGTCAATTTATTAATTTACAATGATGTATAGGATGGATAAGAGTTGGATGTCTATGGAGAGAACAAATGTCAAATTTATAGAGGGTGCGAAATTTTTTTTGAGATTTGCTTCTTATAATTCAACCAAAAAAGATCAAATTCGTTGTCCATGTTTGAAGTGTGCAAATTTAAAAAATTTTAGTGTGGTTGAAGTTAGAAATCATATCTATCATAATGGAATTGATAGTGGATATACAAATTGGTATCGTCATGGAGAGACTAAGAAGAAAAGTTCAAAAGTTTATCCTCCTGAGGAATTCAGCGATTTTAATCCACATGAAAATGATTTCACAAATAGTGCTAACAACTTTGAAAACGATAATTTTGATGAAAATAATATGAGTGACATGCAAGATATTATGGAAGATGCTATAAAGCCATTATACCAAGGATGTAATAAGTTCACAAAATTGTCAGGATCAGTCTCACTTTATAGATGGAAGGGTAAGCATGGTCATTCAGATACAAGTTTCAATGAGTTGCTAACTCTTTTGAGTGAGATGTTGCCGGAAGATAATGTTTTGCCATCATCAACGAATGAAGTTAAGAAGATCCTTCGTGAAATGGGCATGAATTATGAAAAAATTCATGCTTGTCCTAATGATTGTATTCTATATCGAAATGAATACAATGATTCCATATCATGTCCGATTGTCAAAAGTCAAGATGGAAAGTTAATCCAATATCAGGGAAGGAAAAAGTTAATGTTCCTGCAAAGGTATTGTGGTACTTTCCACCTATTCCACGTTTTAAAAAAATGTTTCAAGATTCAGTAACATCTCAAAATCTAACATGGCATGGAAAAGAAAGGGAAAATGATGGAATGTTGCGACATCCATCTGACTCACCTGAGTGGAAGCATGTCGACTATACTTGGCCTGAGTTCAGCGCTGAATCTAGAAACCTTAGACTTGCACTTTCATCTGATGGGATCAATCCTCACCGGTCTTTAAGTAGTCGGTATAGTTGTTGGCCCGTTATACTTGTCATATATAATCTTCCTCCTTGGTTATGTATGAAAAGAAAATACATGATGCTAACTTTATTGATATCTGGACCCAAGCAACCTGGAAATGATTTTAATATTTACTTAGAGCCATTGATTGAAGACTTGAAGTTGTTGTGGACGGATGGAATTGATGTGTACGATAGTTTCAAACTTGAGAAATTTAAGTTGAAAGCTATCTTATTGTGGACGATCAATGACTTTCCTGCTTATGGGAATCTTTCTGGTCATGCTATTAAAGGTTATTATGCTTGCCCGGTATGTAGTGAGGGGTATCAGGGATTAAGGTTAAAACATTCAAGGAAGATGTCTTACATGGGTCATAGAAAATGGTTACTTAGGTATCATCCTTATAGAAAACAAGTTAAGTCTTTTAACGGACATGAAGAGGAGGGAACACAACCAACTCCGTTAACTGGAAGTGAAATATTAGCAAGGGTTGAGATGATGACTTTTGCACGTGGGAAACTAAATTATAAGGTTGATACAAGCACTCCATGGAGAAAAAAATCAATATTCTTTGACTTCGAATATTAGAAGTTCTTGAATGTTAGACATCTGTTAGATGTGATGCATATAGAAAAGAATGTGTGTGATAGCATTGTCGGTACATTGCTAAATATTCCTGGAAAAACCAAAGATGGTGTTCGTCAACGTATGGATCTCATTAAAATGGGTGTAAGAACTGAGATTAGTCCAAAGGTGGGCACGAATAAGACTTACTTACCCCCCTGATGAACACAATTTTGACCTATATTTTGTTATATTTTTAAGCATTTATTTTATGTTTTATTTTATTATTTTCGTGTTTTGGAAGGTATTTATGTGTTTTGTAGGTTTTTGGACTCTTGAAGAATATTGGACTGAAATGACACAAAAAGAGAGAAAATGGAGTAACAAAAGCCAGAAAATGTAAGGCTTACATAAGGAGTCAAAAACTATGTAAGGGTTACATACAAGGCTAAATCAACGCACGCCTAGGCATAGAAAACGTGCGCCTAGGCGGGGAGGTTTCTGTCTTGATTTGAATTCCAGAAAAATATAGCGCGCCGAGGCGGGCAAAACCTGCGCTGCGGAGGAGAGGTTTCTATTTTCTACCATGGAGCCAAAATTCAACGCGCGCCGTGGCGGGCAAAAACCTGCCCCGAGGCGAGCGTGCGAAAACTGCCCAGAAATCCTAAAACGCGTATTCCACTTCATTCCTCCTATAAATACCACATTATACCTCTCCCAAACACAAGTCTTCACACCAAATTTCTTCCTTCCCTTTGCTGCTACTGCAGCAAGGGTTTTCCACCCAAAATCAAGAGGAGACCCTCCATTGTTGAAACTACTCCAAGGATTTGAGAAAGAGGATCAATCAAGTTCAAGGATTTGGAGCTAGAGGATTCATTGGGGTATCTTTAGTTGCATATATTTTTCTTCTCTGATTCTGTGGTTTGCCTCCATGACTAAATTGATTGACACAAATTTAGTTATGGTTGGCTAATTTATGTATTTGGGATGTTAGTCTTGCTTCCAATGATTGGAAGAACAATTTTGTAATTTAATTATATATGATTTGGATTTATTTCTTGTTCATGTTATTAATATTTTTTGATTGTGAATTAATGGTGGACCAAACCTTAGTTTGTAATTAGAAAGAATATTTTAGAATTAAGCATTATAAACGCCATCTTTGCTTAATTGTGCATTATGAACAAGAGCCTAAATTGATTGCATTGATTTGTGTTAGTTTAGGTGGTTCGAATTATTTCCTTGAGCTAATTTCGATTGATTAGTTAATGATCCGGATCAAAGACGTTAATTAGTTGATTGTAATGAAAATTGCTATTGATTTGGGATTTTCTAGGTTTAGCTGAAAAATCATTAAATCCAACTTTTAATTGAATGCATAATTTGTTTTTGCCATGAATGGATAGCGAACTAAGATTTCCATTTACATCCATCATCCTATATGTTTTTTTTTTTAATTTTTTTTTTGTGGCTGTCCTATAAAAAATTTATAAGACGGTCAGTGGCCGTCTTAAAAGAATTTTATAGGACGGTCAGTGGCCGTCCTATAAAAAAATTTTTTACGACGCTCCGTGAACGTCCTATTTTTTTCGATTCTTTTAGGATGGGACTTTATAGGACGGCCATTAAATTTGTAGTAGTGAAAACAACAAAATAAAATCTTAAAGCATTATGTGTTGTACAAATTACCCAATTATTTAACTGCTTTACTTTTAATCGCCCTTAGTTAAAAAAATATATATACGTCCATTTTCTTATAATATTAAAACTATATATATTTATTTACGTAATAAAAATGAACATAAGTTTTTTTTTTAAATATGGTTAAAAATGAAATTTTATATACGAATGGAGGTTATATCACGCAATTAATCCAATATAAAATACGAAAAAAAAATATTTTTAAGAAAATAAGAGGTGTCATGCATGAAACAATTTGTGTAACAAACCACAAAATGTATATATTAAAAAAAGTGTCGTAGAACCATAGTGTGATTTGAAATTTCATATTCTTCGTGTGCTCTATCGATCTCCATAGAATAGAACAAGGCAAATATAGATCAACAAAAGAATAAATGAAATGCACATTTTTAAAATGGCTATATATAATACCCACGAACTCGTACCCTTTTAGAGTACAAATACTAATAACAAAAAAGTACAAAATATTTATGGAAATATGATATATACGTTGGAAGATAATATCCTAACAATAGTAACTTTTTTTTTTACATGCTATTAAAAGTTTAAATATAAATATTAAAGATAAATATCATATATATTAATAACTCATTGAATGGATGTAATGCTATTACAACGTTCATTTAAATTTAGAACTTCTAATTTTAAAATCGATAATTAATAAATAGTTAAAAATTAAAATTTGATATCTTTTATAATTTATTAGGACTTATATTCATAGCGATAACTTTTTCCTTTATTGGATAGAATATGAGTTTTCTTTGCCAAATAAAAAAAAAATTGACATTACATTATTTACGTATATTTATATATGCATATTATATACTCTAATTAATTGTGATGAAAAGAATTTTTTTTGCCTTATGTTATGAAATTTATGGATATATATGTTACCAAATTTATTGAAAATGTAGACACAAATGATATACCGATAAGCTTAACCTTATTATTTATGTATGAATATTCAAGTTAATATGCAATATTATTTATATATTATTTAGCTTTAACATATTTTACATATTTGTTATTGTAGTTCTTGAGTAAAAATCGGTGCACACCAACAGAGTTGCTGACATTAAGGCAAAAATGGTGTATGTACGTGTTTAATTATATTTCAAACAATTAGCTAGTTTTAATCCTTTGTATGTTTCATATATATGGTAATGTGTAAATTAAAGCTAGGCTTTGAACCATATATATATGATGTAAATTATGGATGTTTTTGGAATGAAATTTATTCTGAATCGTGTTTCTGGAATGAAATTAATATTTGTACAAGTTATATATAGATTTCAGTACTGGATAAATACAACAAAAAAAATTTAAAAAAAAAATCTTATGGCTGTCCTAAAAAAAAGTAGCCGTCCTAAAAAATTCTGACCCATAAGAATTTTTTAAAGAATTTTTTCCATAAAAAACTGAATAGTCAGTAGCCGTCCTAAAAAAATTTTATAGGACAATCAATAGCCGTTCTATAAGAATTTTTTAAGACGGTCAGTGGCCGTCTTATAAGATTTTTTTATAAAGGCGCTTAGTGAACGTCCTATTTTTTCAATTCTTTTAGGATGAGACTTTATAGAACGGCCAATAAGACTTATAGGACAGCCAATGGTTGTTCTATAAAGGCAAATTTATAGTAGTATTATCACACTGCATGGTGCACCAAAAGACTTATTACATTGTTGCTTCAACTCGTTTTACAAGGCGTGTTCTCGTAACTACTGGTATTCTCCACTATGCTCGCTCTCACGCCCCTTTCTCAGCCCCTTTGCCTATTGGTCCAACTTATCATGTTCACTGGTCTAAGAAGCAAGCTAGACCATAAGGTCTGTACAAATTGACAAACGCATTAGCTATTAACAAAAATTTCAATTTTAGGTCTAATATCCTATTAGCCTTCCCATAAACTATTATATTATATATTCTAAGTGTCCATATATAATTGACTTACTAAACTTCATCTGCTCGTTTTTCTTTATTGTTTTTCCCCATGAATCTTTTTTTCTTGTTTTTATACAGATAAATAAAGTATAAAATAATGCAGGAAATATATATAAAAAAACTTACAGGTTGGTCATTGACCGTCCTATATAACTCTTATATGAGTGTCCTAATACTTCTTTTTATAGGACTGTTATTCATCGTCTTATTTGTTGAATTCTTTTAGGACGGACGATTATAAGAGAGTTATTAGTCGTCCTATAAAACTCATAAGACGGTGAATGACTATCTTATTTTACCATTTTTCTAGTAATGATGTAAATTTAGTTTTCAAATAAATAAATAAAAATTGAAAAACCTTGGATATGGCTTATACAAGCTTTATTTTGACAATAAATTAAGTTACTATCTTTTGCCTAACTCAAAGTCTGTAGTCCAATATCATTGACAAAAAAAAAAAACTTGTCCGATATGTAAATGTTATCTCATATCCTTCTTGGGGAACAATTTTTTGTTATAAAAAAAGAAAAAGAAAAAGAAAAATATAAACGTTAGCAGATAAGCAAATATCAAGAATATAGGAAATTATAGGAATCAATCGCACAAGGACGCTTGGGGTCAGATATTGGACTAAAATTAAGCCAAAAATTAAATTCCAATTTGACCAAACGATGCAACCCAACGTACATTTAATTTCAGGATACAAACAACAGTAAGCAATGTAAAATAAAGGAATAGGGGGTTTCATATTAACAAAGTATGTGAGCCATGTAAATAATACAAAGGCAACTAATACCTTGGTCATATATAAGACAACAGATTGAGTCAATAATATAAGAACGAGGAAAGATATACTTATAGATCATAACAAAATATGAAACTCTTTTATAATGAAAAAGAAAAAAGAGTACTCTACATTGTGGTAAGTACGTGGCAAGAGGAAGCTTAGACGTGTCTAAATAGTCTTAAGCAAAGGACACGTCTAAGGAAACAGACGTATAATTCTTTGCTTGGAACTATGAAATTGAGGAAGTCATAGGGGGAAGGGGCATCTGGGGTCTGTTGGAAAATGGCAATTTTAAGATATGATTAAATGCCATTTTAAAATATTATTTTGAGTAGAATTTATTTGATATAAATATATAGTCATTATTGATTTAGTTTTCTTCTACAAGAACTTCAAAATTATATATGCATATGTTTAAAAGATATTGAGATGAATAAAAAGTGAATTTTAAAGTTCACTCGTTAAGAAGAAAAAATGTGATATTTTAGGTTTGTCCACATGGAAAAATCAACAACACATTAAATATTTTATATAACGTTTGCTTTCTTATGAAAAATAAACTAGTGTAGCAAGAAAGCTCTCTCTTTGTACGCACATATGAGATACAAATTCATCGCATGCCCGCACTGACACGAATATGCGATCTAGTACACATTATACAAGGTGCAAGTTCTTGTTTGTCAGGATCACCAATCAAAAGGTTTCATATTTTTATAGGAATTTTGGACCAGCTATGGATCAGTCAAGTGTAAGATTAATTTGATAAGAACTAAAACTTGGGGCATTTAGGTCTTTTGGGATCATGTTCAACTTTGCTAATACCACTTAGTTAACATGGCAAGAGTACATAATATAGCAAAAAACATGGCCAGAGTACATAGTAGTAACGCACAAGTCTGCAGGTTTATAGAGACCATTATATTTGCTGCATGCATGTCTACCACGTGCAATCACAGATGTCAGTATCTCATCCATTTATTTTTCTCTGTAGAATAACACCTGATCAATTCATATTCCTCTTAATAAGCAATTCACGATATAAACAAACCCTATCTCTAAAACAGAAATTAATCTATAATTTCTATCGCCTCTTGTGCATTTCACATATCTTATATCATCTATCATCAAGGCTCTAGCAATATATGTTGCTTATGTAGATCCGTCTTTTGATGCGGAAGAATCTATATAATGGATTCCTTCAAATCCAGTCTCATCTTCTTTGTAGTACTTGTTCAAGTCGTCTTCTTGCTTTCTAATTAATCTATATGCGGAAGAATCTTATTTTGTACTCAGTGGTACGACTCTTTCCATTTCTTCTCTCTCTCTTGTATCATTCATTAATAGTTCAATTAACTGATTTTTGTTCTTTTCAGAATAAACTACTTTAAATCTTCATATATATATACATAGATATTTGTTTATGTCGTGTTGTTTTGATCAACTTTCGTTTAGGTCTACTCTTGAAGCACTTTCTTGTGAGTAGTATTTTAAAGTTAATGTTATTATAAGAAAAATATATTGGTGAAAGTGATTCTAAGAATCAAAGCTTGTAGCCTCATTTTTTCGGCTTTAATTAAAAGCTCTTAACCACCTAACAATTTCCTACGTAGACAAAGAAGACGATTTACTTGAAGGTATCAACAGCTATAGGGAATCATTAAGCCTACTAGCCCTCACAAAATGCGGCAAAGCAAATTGCATGGCCGACCAATTGGCTGATGATCTCAAGGACCAACCGTGCACTACTATGAACGCTGGTGCCTATGCCGTGCCAAGTACACAAAATCAACTAACAAACTACCCATCGCTGTTATACAAGTGTAAAATTGATCCCAATACGACAATAGATGGGATCGTTTTGCCACTATGTGTGCCTTATTTGGTTCCAACTCTTGTGCTTACTAATTATACTCGTTCTCAATACGCAAAGTATCTTAATGATTCAAAGTTTACTGGAGCTGGAATTGGATCCGAAGATGACTGGACGGTCCTAGTTTTGAGCACCAACTCTCCAACTGGGAGCCTTTCTAGTGATGTTTCTTTAGCTTCACACTTGGTTTTGCTCATTATTTGCTTGTCTTCTTTGTTTTTGGATTTTCACTTCACTCCTTTTAGTTAGCTGAGGTCAGCGGTTCTATTTGTAATTATGTTAATATTTTTCTTGAAAAATTATCAAACTCTGAACATATGTATGATGCACAAAAACTTGATAGTCAAATTTTGTATTTTATATAAAGCTCGCAAGTGCACGAATCACTTATAGTAAGCGACAAGTATACTCCCAAGATCGTCTCTCAAGGAATTGCGGTGGTTCTAAAACGTTATTTATTTTCTTATTTAGTCGAACAAACAATCCTAAACATTCTAACAATTGTCGGTTGTAGAAAAGACTGTAAATTCGGAATCAAATGAAAGACTAAAATAAAATGGAAATAAAAGTAATCACAACCAAGGGGAAGATGATGGATGTAATTGGGAATATTAGTTTGCTACCCATTCATGGCAAAAACAAATTAAGCATTCAATTAGAAGTTGGATTTAATGATTTTTCCGCTAAACCTAGAAAATCCCAAATCAATGGCAATTTTCACTACGATCAACTAATTAACGTCTTTGGCCCGGATCATTAACTAATCAATCGGAATTAGCTCAAGGAAATAATTCTAACCACCTAAACTAACACAAATCAATGCAATCAATTTAGGCTCTTGTTCATAATGCACAATTAAGCAAAGATGGCGTTTCTAATGCCTAATTCTAAAATATTCTTTCTAACCACAAGCTAAGGTTTGGTCCACCATTAATTCACAATCAGAAATTAATAAGAACATGAACAAGAAATAAATCCAATCATATATAATTAAATTACAAAATTGTTCTTCCAATCATTAGAAGCAATACTAAAATCCCAAATACATAAATTAGCCAACCATAACTAAATTGGTGTCAATCAATTTAGTCATGGAGGCAAACCACAAAATCAGAGAAGAAAAAGATATTACACTAAAAATACCCCATTGAATCTTCTAGCTCTAAATCCTTGAACTTGATTGATCCTCTTTCTCAAATCCTTGGAGTAGATTCAACAATGGAGGGTCTCCTCTTGATTTTGGGTTGATTTTGGGTGGAAAACCCTTGCTGCAGTAGCAGCTAGGGGAAGGAAGAAAATGGTTGTGAAAACTTGTATTTGGGAGAGGTATAATGTTGTATTTATAGGGGGAAAGAAGTGGAATACGCGTTTTAGGGTTTCTGGGCAATTTTGGCACCTCCCGCCGCGGCACAGGTTTTGCCCGCCGCGGCGCGTGTTGTTTTCTTGATTTTCCAGAATGCATCCCGAGAGCCTCTCGCCGCGGCACACAATTTCCCCGCCGCGGCGCACGTTGTTTTAATGCGCTGTAAATGCCCTTACATAGTATGTTGATTCTCGATGTAAGGCTTACGTTGCTAAGCCTTTGTTTGTCCCCCTTACATAATAAATGACATCCAATGTAAGGCTTACATTTTTAAGCACTTTGCTTCACTTTTGCTCTCTTTTTCCACATTTCTTCCCAAACCGACTTCGACCTACAAAACAATGAAATACCTTCCAAAACACGAAAATAATAAAATAAAAGATAAAATTAATGCTTAAAAACATAACAAAATATAGGTCAAAAATGTGTTCATCAAATACCCCCAAACCTACATTTTGCTAGTCCTCTAGCAAAACTAAAATTAAACTATACTAACCTAAATCACTTCCGTAGATTATCACGGTTGCATTTAGCATATGCAACAAGCCTTTAAACCCCTAGGTTGCCCTAGTGGACGAGTTAAAGTCTCGTGAGGGTTTTCAGTGATGATTCCCACAAACATCCAACTAAAAGAAAAACTAAAATGACAAATAACAATACTACAAATAAAAACTACAAACTTATTTCAACAAAATTTCTCATGCTTCAGTTTATTCTTAGTTTATAATCGAAACTCCTACATAAGTTCATCCAATTATCTTAACACATTAAGGATTCATCATGCAAATCAGTTTTGTAACACAAGTGCATACTCCAATACTAAAAAAAATATATATCAATATTAATTCCCCCAAATCAAGTGTTAAGAATCTAAATTCGTTTCAACTCTACTCCTCACAAGATTCACTCTTAATATCACACTGATCCTATGGGTTCAAACACTCAACAAAGTATATGCGAATAGAAGTTATGTAAAGAAATGAGCTAATAGATTCGCATATGATTAAACAAGAAAGGCTCAAAAAGTGTATAACATTGATCTCATGAAAGGAATCAAATGATAGGATTTATGAAGAAATCACATTACTATTATCATGCATCAATTAAAATCCTCAAGTAAAAACTTCAAGTGTATGCCCTAGAATGAAGGAAAATGCATTGACTTTAAGGGAAATTATTTCCTCTTTTTTTTAATTTTATTTATTTATTTATTTATTTATTTATTTATTTTTTTTGTATTAACCATTTCACCATTTGAAGAACTTAAGGGTCATGATTTTTTTTTATGGACCCACATACATGTGTATTTTGTGAATGGCAAACTTTATTTTTTTTATTTTTTATTTTTTTATTTTTTATTTTCCCTTTAAATCTTTTAAAGTCAAGCATGAATGAAATAGGCAAACACTTAAAATTTTACTCAAATCATTTAATCTAAGCATACAATTAAACCTATGATTCTTCATTAGATGTTGAAAATCCTAACATTCAATGCAAAAACCTATAGAGATCTTCTAACAATTTGAAATAATAAGAAAAGTGTTTAAAAGAGTAGAATAATGATTAACTCTCAGAATAAAACGTTAATGGCTCAACAATCATCTCACAAGGTAGTCTCCACTATTTGATTCTTAAACACAAAATTTGGGCTCATCTCAATTTCAATATTAAAAAGCATGAAGTATGAACTATGAACAAAAACCAACTTTTATAACTAACCTTGAATATGTACAAGAAATCAAACAAAACATGTATAAAGATTCAATTACTCACTTTAAATTAACAAGAAGGCATGATAGTTTTATATCAAAAAGTTTTTATTAGACGACCTATTTTTTTATTAGACGACCTATTTGTACCCCCAAACCTAAACTAAACATTGTCCTCAATGTTTTCAACTACGCACATGTTCAGAAAAGCATTTAAAAGGAACAAATAGAAAAATAAATAAACTAAAAGAAAAAGGAAAAATATTACCTAAAATAGTGGGTTGCCTCCCACCAAGCGCTTTCTTTAACGTCTTAGCAAGACGCAAAGATCCATTCCTATCCACCGTCATCAAAAATCTTGAAGTGTGTGATATCGATTTTCCGAGCTAGTATGTCATTAAGCGTATCCTTCCATCTCGGTAGTTGTTTCCCATGAAGCACAGTACACACTTTCTTGAGGTGGAGTGGGAAAAGATTTGGGGACGTACAAGACTTTGGTTCTTTGAGTGGTAAAGGAGGTAAAGAGAATTCCTCCTTGTTCTCCTTAGAAGGTTGTAGAATTTGATTTTCCTCAACTTGACCTTCTTTGAGAATTGCTTGCTCCCCATCTATATTTTCTACACAAAGTGGTAAATCATCAATAATTTCAGGAAAATAAATATCATTAAAAACCTTACCACTTTGAAGGATTATGTCATCCTTTACTTGCTCAGCTTGATTGGGCAACTCTTCTTGTGCTAGAAGTTGTTCCGCTAGTTGCCCAATTTGCATTTCAATCCTTATCATAGAGTCTTCTAAGGAATCCAACCTTTGATTACGTTTCCCTTGGTTTTCTACACTAACTTGAATAAAAGTATTCAAGGTATCCTCCAAGGTTAGTTTCTTAGGGTGAATGGGTTGGTCATAAGGATTAAAAACTTGATGATCTTGATTGGGCAACTCTTCTTGTGGTAGAAGTTGTTCCGCTAGTGGCCCAATCTGCATTGCAATCCTTATCATAGAATCCTCTAAGAAATCCATCCTTTGATTACGTTTCTCTTGGTTTTCTAAACTAACTTGAATAAAAGTATTCAAGGTATCCTCCAAGGTTGGTCTCTTAGGGTGAATGGGTAGGTCATAAGGATTGAAATATGGGTATGAGGCATAGGGTGGGTTAGTGTTTGCTTCCCAATAAAAATTTTGGTGATTTTCCAACTCGGAAATATAGGTATAGGGATCATTCCAAGGTAGGCGACATCCCTCATTAGGTTCGAAGTTCCGGTTAGTAGACATATGGTAATCACCTGCAAAAGTGCAAACATTAGCATTATGTCCATATAAACCACAAATTCCACATACCTCCATATTTGTTAGCTCTTGGATATCAGTATCCAGCTTGATTAAGTGCTCTTTTGAATATGTTGATGTAGTCTATGAACGGTACCTTTCATATACTAACAAAAACAACAAAGAAATCAAAGCACCACAATATATATCCAGAAAAAAGAAAATAAATAACAAAAGAAATAAAATAAAACAAACAACTAAAACAAATGACTCAAACAAATAAAAATAACTAACAAACTAAAAATAATAAAACAAAACACAAAAATTAACAAAATCACAAAAATAAAAAGAAATCACAAAAATCAAGAAATACGAAAAACAAACTAAATAGAAAATAAATAAACACTTTAAAATGCCAATTTCCCGGCAACGGCGCCAAAAACTTGATGCACAAAAACTTGATAGTCAAATTTTGTATTTTATATAAAGCTCGCAAGTGCACGAATCACTTATAGTAAGCGACAAGTATACTCCCAAGATCGTCTCTCAAGGAATTGCGGTGGTTCTAAAACGTTATTTATTTTCTTATTTAGTCGAACAAACAATCCTAAACATTCTAACAATTGTCGGTTGTAGAAAAGACTGTAAATTCGGAATCAAATGAAAGACTAAAATAAAATGGAAATAAAAGTAATCACAACCAAGGGGAAGATGATGGATGTAATTGGGAATATTAGTTTGCTATCCATTCATGGCAAAAACAAATTAAGCATTCAATTAGAAGTTGGATTTAATGATTTTTCCGCTAAACCTAGAAAATCCCAAATCAATGGCAATTTTCACTACGATCAACTAATTAACGTCTTTGGCCCGGATCATTAACTAATCAATCGGAATTAGCTCAAGGAAATAATTCTAACCACCTAAACTAACACAAATCAATGCAATCAATTTAGGCTCTTGTTCATAATGCACAATTAAGCAAAGATGGCGTTTCTAATGCCTAATTCTAAAATATTCTTTCTAACCACAAACTAAGGTTTGGTCCACCATTAATTCACAATCAGAAATTAATAAGAACATGAACAAGAAATAAATCCAATCATATATAATTAAATTACAAAATTGTTCTTCCAATCATTAGAAGCAATACTAAAATCCCAAATACATAAATTAGCCAACCCTAACTAAATTGGTGTCAATCAATTTAGTCATGGAGGCAAACCACAAAATCAGAGAAGAAAAAGATATTACACTAAAAATACCCCATTGAATCTTCTAGCTCCAAATCCTTGAACTTGATTGATCCTCTTTCTCAAATCCTTGGAGTAGCTTCAACAATGGAGGGTCTCCTCTTGATTTTGGGTGGAAAACCCTTGCTGCAGTAGCAGCTAGGGGAAGGAAGAAAATGGTTGTGAAAACTTGTATTTGGGAGAGGTATAATGTTGTATTTATAGGGGGAAAGAAGTGGAATACGCGTTTTAGGGTTTCTGGGCAATTTTGGCACCTCTTGCCGTGGCACAGGTTTTGCCCGCCGCGGCGCGCGTTGTTTTCTTGATTTTCCAGAATGCATCCCGAGAGCCTCTCGCCGCGGCACACAATTTCCCCGCCGCGGCGCACGTTGTTTTAATGCGCTGTAAATGCCCTTACATAGTATGTTGATTCTCGATGTAAGGCTTACGTTGCTAAGCCTTTGTTTGTCCCCCTTACATAATAAATGACATCCAATGTAAGGCTTACATTTTTATGCACTTTGCTTCACTTTTGCTCTCTTTTTCCACATTTCTTCCCAAATCGACTTCGACCTACAAAACAATGAAATACCTTCCAAAACACGAAAATAATAAAATAAAAGATAAAATTAATGCTTAAAAACATAACAAAATATAGGTCAAAAATGTGTTCATCAATGTAGAGGGACAATCCGGTTATGGCATGTTTGGTTGACAGTAATCATTATCGTAATGAGAATCATTCAAAGTATTACTGTATTTGGTTTGATTGTACTCTGTAATGTAATGTAAAGTGATTACAGCAGTAGTAGTAATTCTCATTACGCAGGCCTTAGAAATACGCTATAATATTTTATTTTTTTTACAATTTGTATAATTATATTATTATTTTTTTTTTGCTCATTCTATCTCTTTTAATAATAAAAAAATTTACTGTTTAGTGTAATTTTATTATATTATAATTTTATAATCTTTATTTTAATATTGTTATTTATTTTTTGATTGCAGTAACTACTTAAACAATAAATATGTAATAATAATATATTTCTTTTACATTTTACATTTAGTGAACTAAATGCCAACAATACATTGTTGGTAAGGCCCCTTCTTAACTTATGCTATGTTTTAGGATTCGAAATTTTTTATTTTCACAATTTGATGTCTATATTAATCCACATGGCATAGGCCTCCTTTAGACACTTTTACAATCACTTTTTTGTTCTACATTTAATTAATAATTTGTACGTCAATAAAAAATTTGAATTTAAGGACAGATGTTCAAAAAAATGATGTAACTAACAATTATTTTTTTTTTTAATTGTGAAAAATTATTTGAAAATTATTTTTTATTATTATAAATTAGTGCTATGTTCTTGTTTTTTTCAAAATAATTTTAGTTGATATTGTAATACTTATTTTAATAATAAATAATAAATAGTTAATAATAAGTAGTAAAAAGTGAATTGTAATAAAATAAATTACTTGAGTTAATTTAGAAATTTTTTATATATATATATAAATTTAAGTTTTGTTAAATAAGTAGCATTTTAGTAATAATTAATATTATGTAATATATTTTTGCTAATTGGAATGACATTTTAGTAATAATTAATTTAGTTAATATATGTTTTGGTAATTTGGAATGGTATTTTTGTAATAACTAATATTAAGTAATATATTTTTTTCGTAATTTTGGAGAAAAAGACAAATAAAAAGGAAGAAAAACATGGCATTTCGATCATGTTAAGAAGAAATGAAGAAAAAAAAGGACTGTCAATGGTAAGAATTAGCCTTTGTTAATGGTAAGATGTCATTAATAAATTTTATGGCAGAGTACTTACTTCTCATGTAACTTGATGAGTGATTGTGGCCTCTCATAACCTTTGTCCTTCTCCTTAGGCTCTAATTTTCCTCCCTGCCTTGACTCTCTGGTTTCCAGTTAGCTATGATGAGAGACTTGCCCAACAAGTCAGCAATGTCATTTGCCATTTCCCTCAACCTTCTCAACAATGGAAAATTTTCCTCCTCAAAGTGATGGGATAACCACAAATACATAGACAAAACTTGATGCTTAGTTTCGAGGTCCAATAGTTCGGCATCATTGCGAGCAGAACCCTTTGGCATGCCCATAGCAACATTCACAGGAACTTTCTGATTGTATGCTGAAGCAAACCTTAGAAGATGATGCATAGCTTTTGGATCTCTTATGTTAACCGGAGCAAAACAAAAGTTAAAGCGATCCTCCAAAGATAATCCTTGGATCTTCTCCAACATGTTTGCTACTTTCTTTATATGGTCATGTCGACATAAGAAGTATGAACTATCTAGACGGCAATTTTCACCAAAATTTTCAAGAAGCTCTGAGAATCTAATATTGTTGAGTTGCCCTGCAAATAATTTAACTTGTTTGAAGAAAGGGAAAGGCCAATTTTAGTTACATTATCAAAAGGTTGCTTCAAACATTCAATCAAGTAAGCCAAATCATCTAGCTGCAATGTGGTTATGAGTCCATCTAGATAGCGACTTCCTCTTCGGCCAGCTCTTCCAGCAATTTGCTTCACCTGTGATGCTGGAATAGGAACAATCTTATCGCCATTGTATTTTGAAAGACTATAAAATACAACCCTCATAATGTTAAGGTTTAGCCTCATTCCCACTGCATCACTCGCAACAAGCACATCAAATTCATTATTTTCATCATTGAACAAGTTAGCTTGTTGCCTACGAGTTTCTGGGGGCAAGGCACCATAAATAACACAACATTTGTGTCGGGTATTTTTTTCAACGGCCAATTTAACTTCAAATATCTCTCTCCTTGAAAATGCAACCACACAGTCCCCAGAGCGAATATTCTTAAGGTCTCCTTCTAGTGTTTTGGATTCAACAACCAATGGCTTAAACCTCTCATAATGATGCTCATGTAGCTCATCCCCAGTATCTGAGCATATTTTCCAAACAGTATTCAAAACACTCGGATCTCCACACAAATGTATCTCATCCGCCTTCAACCCAAGCAATGCCCGTGTCCATGCACAACCTCTATATGGGTCTGCCATCATCTGAATTTCATTTATAACAGCAACATCATACAATTCCTTAGTCAACACCATTTCCACTGTACATGCTACATGCTTTGAAAATGGAACAAATTTCTTTTCTTGACTTGTGTGAAGACTACAATAGACTCCATTGGCATTAATTTTGTCAAAAACTTCCATAGCCAACAACCTTAGAGGACTGCAGTAAATACCCTTATTTGCCTCCATAAATCGCTGCAAAGTGATGTGATAAATTTAGTACTCGCAAGTGTACGAATCACTCGTAGAAAAGTGACAAGCAACTTCCAAGGTCGGTCTCTCAAGGAATTGCAGTGGTTCTAAATAACCGTCTTCTTAATCTAAATAGAGTTCTAACACAAATAAAACACTAATTAAATAGAGTTCTAGTGAAACTAAAACTCTAAACAACTAGAGTCCTAAACCTAATAAAACTGTAAAAAGGGTGTTTGTTTTGTGACGAGATCAATGATACGAACACTTAAACAAAATCAATATCGCAAATTAACAATCAATTCAAGTAGATTAAAAATCAATGGAGGATGTATGAACGTTTAGTTTGGTTGGCCATGCTTGCATCGAAAAGTGATGGTGAAATAACATGAACGTTCTATATAAACAATATTACCGGCTTTCCTTTTAATTACGAGACTGCCTTCGGTCAGGGTAAATCTCTTTGTTGATTAACTAATTAACTGCTTTCGGTCGGGGTAAATCAACTAGCAATCAAATTATGCGCAAGGAAATACATGACAATCAAACTAATGCTATGACTAAGTCACTAATTTGAAGCTTTGATTAAGTGTTTCGGAATAAAGTTAAGGTGACGTTCCTATAACTAGATTCTCAGATTTTTCAACCAAACTACGAATATCAAATGGGCCCATGAAAATTCATAATTAAATATCTAAACATGCTCTTAATCAAAAGGTAATTTATTTATGTTAAATCAATAAAATATTCACCATACACAATTCTAGCAAACATGGCAACACAAACTAAACATCTATAATGAAACTAGTCGCTCATGTTCATATTAATATTCATAGACAAATAAAATATGATCATACACTTCAACGAAAGAAGAAGAAAATATAATTCTATAACAATAAGGAAAACCTAGATCTAAATACGGCTAAATGGATGGGATGGCGTTCTTCTCCAAAAGCTTTATCTTCGATCGTCGACGGCTTCCTTGGATCCTTAGAATGGTTTCTCTTGCTTCGTTGAGTGTGACAAAATTCCTAAAAATTGAGTGAATTGCTTGTTTGGTCGCAAAATTATTGTGTGTAAAAGTTGTATTCGAGTTGTTCGAGTTGTATGTAAGGGGGAGTCTAAGGGGGTATTTATAGATGTAAGGGTTTACACAAATCCTGATTGCAATAGGAATAGGCGCACTGCGGCATACATTTTCCCCGCTGCGGCGCAACACAAATTCTGGAAATAATGTCAAAACCTGAGAGCTCCCCACCGCGGCATGACTTTTTCTCGTCGCGGTGCGTGTTGCTTTCCTTTTCATGTTTACCCCCTTACATATGTGATGGCTCATTAATCGAATAAACAACAAATAATAAATCTATTTCTAAAGAATTAAGTGCAATAAACTACGAAATATTAGTGCTTTTCAAGCACTCATCCCAAAGCATTATATGTTTTACAACTGTAACTTGGACCACAGTGGTATATTATCTTACGCTTCATAGCTCGGGCAAAAGGAAACCATGTGTGGGGCTTAGTGAGGTCTGCTGACTTGACCATACTACAGAAGCGTTTGATATCATTAGGGAATTCTTCCAAACAGAATTCAACAAAAATGGGGAATAAGAACCTAATTGCTTTGTTAGATGGGCCAAGAGACAACAAGTAATCAACAATCTCAATAGAACATTTCTTGAAGAAAAAGCTCTTAAACTTAAGCACTGCAGTACGGAAAAATGCCATGCCAATATAAATTGCAAGAGCTTGGTCAGATGCCCAACCTGATCTACTTAAGTAACCAAATATTTCCTGAAGACTTGCCCAATCACGTTGTCTCTGCTTTGCACCCTTTTTAGCATTGCGAAGCTCCATATATAATTCAACAGGACCGCGAAATGCAACATGCTTAAAGCTCACACTTTGCATTAAACCCTCTTTGTTGTTAGCATTTTCAGTATCAAGCAATGTTGGGTCCTCGCAAACATTTTCTTCTTCATCCAAAAATGCCAGAAGTTGCCTTCTCATTTGAGTCCTCAAATTCAATAACTTTCCCAACATCCGCATCAAAAGTGTACTCCGAGTCAACTGTGCCAGTGCCACATGAAATATCATCATTAACATCTTCATCTTCATCTCCGTATCTGACATCTGATGAAAAATGTCTGGCATTTAGATCACCAGAGCCTGAGAAATTTAGGCATGGAAAGGTAAACTTCACACAGTCTGCGCCTCTCAAACTTGTAGAAAATAGACGTCTTGGGATACCAGAAGTGGGACAGAGTCGAAAATTTCGAGATACAGAACAATCAAGTTGTCCAAAAGCTGGAAGACATTGATTCCATGGTAATCTCCTAATCCTCCAAGCATTTTTTTCATAGCATAATTTATGAACAGAGACGTAGCAGGACCCCTTGCCATTGCTTAACACTAGCATGAAATCTGAGACCGAATTAAGTATGCTCTACATAAGAAAAAAAGGGAAAATACTCAAATTTAGGTTCCATTACAAAAATTGAGATCATAGTTCCAATAGAAAAGAACAAAAAAAAAAACATTTAAATATTGAGATCATAGTTCCAATAGCTTTTACATTTCTATATTTGGTAATTTATCAAAAAGTTCATTTTCGGAAAGTTGTGTAAAAGATTCATTTCCTGGTAAGTTTTGAAAAAGGTTCCTATACTTGGTAATCTTTGAAGAATGTATACATTTAAATATTGCGTAACTTAAAAAAGATCTATTTTGGGTATGTTTTGAAAAAAAATTCTATACATTGTAAGTGTTGAAAAAAGTTTAAATTTGTATATATCCAAACTTATCAAAAAGTTATAATTCTGGCATGTTTTAAAAAAGTTTTTAAACAAGGTACATTTTGAAAATAGTTTACATTTCTATAATTGTTAACTTATCAAAAATTTATATTTTTGGAAAGTTGTATAAAAGATCCATTACTTGGAAAGTTTTGAAAAAGGATCCAATACTTAGTAATCTTTCAAAAATGTATACATTTTAATATTGGGAAACTTAAAAAAAGATCTATTTTGGGTATGTTTTGAAAAAAAATCCTATACATGGTGAGTGTTAAAAAAAGTTTAAATTTCTGTATAACCAAACTAACCAAAAGTTATATTTTCAGTAAGTTTTAAAAAAGTTTTTATACATGGTACATTTGAAAAACGTTTACATTTCTATATTTGGTAATTTATCAAATATTTCTATTTGGGGAAACTTGTGTACAAAATTCATTACTTGGTATGTTTTGAAAAAGGTTACTATTTTGGGTAATCTTTGAATAATGTATACATTTTAATATTGGGTAACTTAAAGAAAGATCTTTTTTGGGTATGTTTTGAAAAAAATTCCTATACAAGGTAAGTGTTGAAAAAAGTTTAAATTTGTATATACCCAAACTTATCAAAGAGTTATAATTTCGGAAAGTTTTAAAAATGTTATTGTACATGGTACGTTTGAAAAAAGTTTACATTTTTATATTTGGTAATTTATCAAAAAGTTCATTTTGAAAATGGATCCTATACTTAGTAATCTTTGAAAAATGTATACATTTTAATATAGGGTAACATACAAAAAGATCTATTTTGGGTATGTTTTGAAAAAAAAAATCCTATACATGGGGAGTGTTGAAACAAGTTTAAATTTGTATATATCCAAACTTATCAAAAAGTTATAATTCTGGCATGTTTTAAAAAAGCTTTTAAACAACTTACGTTTTGAAAAAAGTTTACATTTATATTATTGGTAATTTATCAAAAATTTATATTTTTGGAAACTTTTGTGAAAGATCCATTACTTGGTAAGTTTGAAAAAGGATCCAATACTTAGTAATCTATGAAAAATGTAAACATTTTATTATTGGGTTAGTTGAAAAAAGATATATTTTGGGTATGTTTTGAAAAATATCCTATAAATGGAAAGTGTTGAAAAAAACTTAAATTTATATATACTCAAACTTATGCAAAAGTTATAATTTCGGAAAGTTTTAAAAATGTTTTTAAACAAGGTACGTTTTGAAAATAGTTAACATTTCTCTAATTGGTAATTTATGAAAAATTTCTATTTTTGGAAAGTGGTATAACATATCCATTACTTGTTAAGTTTTGAAATAGGATCATATACTTAGCAATCTTTGAAAAATGTATACATTTTTAAAATTGGGTTTGTTGAAAAAAGATCTATTTTGTGTATGCTTTGAAAAAAAAAAAATCTTATACATGGTTAGTTTTGAAAAAAGGTTAAATTTGTATATACCCAAACTTATCAAAAAGTTATAATTTCGGTAAGTTTTAAAAAAGTTTTTGTACATGGTACGTTTGAAAAAAGTTTAGGTTTCTATAATTGGTAATTTATCAAAAATTTCTATTTTTGGAAAGTTGTATAAAATATCCATTACTTGGTATGTTTTGAAAAAAGATCTTATACATAGTAATCTTTGAAAAATGTATACATTTTCAATATTGTGTTTGTTGAAAAATGATCTATTTTGGGTATGTTTTGAAAAAAAAAATTCTATACATGGTTAGCTTTGAAAAAAAGGTTAAATTTGTATATTCCCAAACTTATCAAAAAGTTAAAATTTCGGTAAGTTTTAAAAAAGTTTTTGTACATGGTACGTTTTAAAAAAGTTTACGTTTCTACATTTGATAATTTATCAAAAATTTCTATTTTTGGAAAGTTGTGTAAAAGATACATTACTGGGTAAGTTTTGAAAATGGATCCTATACTTAGTAATCTTTGAAAAATGTAGACAATTTAATATTGGGTAACTTAAAAAAATATCTATTTTTGGTATCTTTTCAAAAAAAATAAATCCTATACAAGGTAAGTGTTGAAAAAACTTTAAATTTGTATATACCCAAACTTATCAAAAAGTTATAATTTCTGTAAGTTTTAAAAAAGTTTTTGTACATGGTACGTTTGTCAAAAAGTTTACGTTTCTATAATTGGTAATTTATCAAAAATTTCTATTTTTGGAAAGTTGTGTAAAAGATACATTACTGGGTAAGTTTTGAAAACGGATCCTATACTTAGTAATCTTTGAAAAAAGTATACATTTTTAATATTGGGTTTGTTGAAAAATGATCTATTTTGGGTATGTTTTAAAAAAAAAAAATCATATACATGGTTAGTTTTGAAAAAAGGTTAAATTTGTATATACCCAAACTTATCAAAAAGTTATAATTTCTGTAAGTTTTAAAAAAGTTTTTGTACATATGTTAGAAAAAAGTTTCGGTTTCTATAATTGGTAATTTATCAAAAATTTCTATTTTTGGAAAGTTGTATAAAATATCCATTACTTGGTAAGCTTTGAAAAAGGATCCAATACTTAGTAATCTTTAAAAAATGTATACATTTTAATATTGGGTTAGTTGAAAAAAGATCTATTTTGGGTAAGTTTTGAAAAAAAAATCCTATAAATGGTAAGTGTTGAAAAAAGGTTAAATTTATATATACCCAAACTTATGCAAAAGTTATAATTTTGGTAAGTTTTCAAAATGTTTTTAAACAAGGTACGTTCTGAAAATAGTTAACATTTCTATAATTGATAATTTATTAAAAATTTCTGTTTTTGGAAAGTGGTATAAAATATCCATTACTTGGTATGTTTTGAAAAAGGATCATATACTTAATAATCTTTGAAAAATGTATACATTTTTAATATTGGATTTGTTGAAAAAAGATCTATTTTGGGAGTGTTTTGAAAAAAAAATACTATACATGGTTAGTTTAGAAAAAAAAGGTTAAATTTGTATTACCCAAACTTATCAAAAAGTTATAATTTCGGTAAGTTTTAAAAAAGTTTTTGTACATGGTACGTTTTAAAAAAGCTTCCGTTTCTATATTTGGTAATTTATCAAAAAAATTATTTTTGGAAAGTTGTGTAAAAGATACATTACTGGGTAAGTTTTGAAAATGGATCCTATACTTTGTAATCTTTGAAAAATGTATACATGGGTATGTTTTAAAAAAAAAAATCTTATACATGGTTAGTTTTGAAAAAAGGTTAAATTTGTATATACCTAAACTTATCAAAAAGTTATAATTTCTGTAATTTTTAAAAAAGTTTTTGTACATGGTACGTTTGAAAAAAGTTTACATTTCTATATTTGGTAATTTATCAAAAATTTCTATTTTTGGAAAGTTGTGTAAAAGACACATTAGTTGATAAGCTTTGAAAAACGATCCTATAATTAGTAATCTTTGAAAAATGTATACATTTTTAAAATTGGGATTGTTGAAAAAAGATCGATTTTGGGTATGTTTTGAAAAAAAAAAATCATATACATGGTTAGTTTTGAAAAAAGGTTAAATTTGTATATACCCAAACTTATCAAAAATTATAATTTCTGTAAGTTTTAAAAAAGTTTTTGTACATATGTTTGAAAAAAGTTTAGGTTTCTATAATTGGTAATTTATCAAAAATTTCTATTTTGGAAAGTTGTATAAAATATTCATTACTTGGTAAGCTTTGAAAAAGGATCTTATACTTAGTAATCTTTGAAAAATGTATACATTTTAATATTGGGTTAGTTGAAAAAAGATCTATTTTGGGTAAGTTTTGAAAAAAAAATCCATAAATGGTAAGTGTTGAAAAAAGGTTAAATTTATATATACCCAAACTTATGCAAAAGTTATAATTTTGGTAAGTTTTAAAAAATGTTTTTAAACAAGGTAGGTTCTGAAAATAGTTAACATTTCTATAATTTATAATTTATTAAAAATTTTGTTTTTGGAAAGTGGTATAAAATATCCATTACTTGGTATGTTTTGAAAAAGGATCATATACTTAATAATCTTTGAAAAATGTATACATTTTTAATATTGGGTTTGTTGAAAAAAGATCTATTTTGGGTGTGTTTTGAAAAAAAAATTACTATACATGGTTAGTTTTGAAAAAAGGTTAAATTTGTATATACCCAAACTTATCAAAAACTTATAATTTCGGTAAGTTTTAAAATAGTTTTGTACATGGTACGTTTCAAAAAGTTTACGTTTCTATAATTGGTAATTTATCAAAAATTTCTATTTTTGGAAAGTTGAGTAAAAGATACATTACTTGATAAGATTTTAAAAAGGATCCTATACTTAGTAATCTTTGAAAAATATATACATTTTTAATATTGGGTTTGTTGAAAAAGGATCTATTTTGGGTATGTTTTGAAAAAAAAAAATCCAATACATGGTTAGTTTTGAAAAAAGGTTAAATTTGTATATACCCAAACTTATCAAAAAGTTATGATTTCTGTATGTTTTACAAAAGTTTTTGTACATGGTACGTTTGAAAAAATTTACGTTTCTTCATTTGGTAATTTATCAAAAATTTCTATTTTTGGAAAGTTGTGTAAAAGATACATTACTTGATAAGATTTTAAAAAGGATCCTATAATTAGTAATCTTTGAAAAATGTATACATTTTTAATATTGGGTTTGTTGAGAAAAGATCTATTTTGGGTAGGATTTTGAAAAAAAAAAATAATTCAATACATGGTTAGTTTTGAAAAAAGGTTAAATTTGTATATACCAAAATATATCAAAAAAAATCCAATACATGGTTAGTTTTGTACATGGTACGTTTGAAAAGTTTAGGTTTCTATAATTGGTAATTTATCAAAAATTTCTATTTTTGAAAAGTTGTATAAAATATCCATTACTTGGTAAGTTTTGAAAAAGGATCTTATACTTAGTAATCTTTGAAAAATGTATACATTTTAATATTGGGTTGGTTGAAAAAAGATATATTTTGGGTAAGTTTTTTAAAAAAAATCCTATAAATGGTAAGTGTTGAAAAAAGTTTAAATTTATATATACCCAAAACTTATGCAATAGTTATAATTTTGGTAAGTTTTCAAAATGTTTTTAAAAAGGTACGTTTTGAAAATAGTTAACATTTCTCTAATTGGTAATTTATGAAAAATTTTATTTTTGGAAAGTGTATAAAATATCCATTACTTATTAAGTTTTGAAATAGGATCATATACTTAGCAATCTTTGAAAAATGTATACATTTTTAAAATTGGGTTTGTTGAAGAAAGCTCTATTTTGTGTATGTTTTGAAAAAAAAAAAATCTTATACATGGTTAGTTTTGAAAAAAGGTTAAATTTGTATATACCCAAACGTATCAAAAAGTTTTTGTGCATGGTACGTTTGAAAAAAGTTTACGTTTCTTCATTTGGTAATTTATCAAAAAAAATTATTTTTGGAAAGTTGTGTAAAAGATACATTACTTGATAAGATTTTAAAAAGGATCCTATACTTAGTAATCTTTGAAAAATGTATACATTTTTAATATTAGGTTTGTTGAAAAAAGATCTATTTTGGGTAGGATTTGAAAAAAAAAAAATCCAATACATGGTTAGTTTTGAAAAAAGGTTAAATTTGTATATACCCAAATATATCAAAAAAATCCAATACATGGTTAGTTTTGTACATTGTACGTTTGAACAAAGTTTTGGTTTCTATAATTGGTAATTTATCAAAAATTTCTATTTTTGGAAAGTTGTATAAAATATCCATTACTTGGTAAGTTTTGAAAAAGATTTTATACTTAGTAATTTTGAAAAATGTATACATTTTAAATTGGGTTAGTTGAAAAAAGATATATTTTGGGTAAGTTTTGAAAAAAAAATTCTTATAAATGGTAAGTGTTGAAAAAAGGTCAAATTTATATATACCCAAACTTATGCAAAAGTTATAATTTTGGTAAGTTTTCAAAATGTTTTTAAACATGGTACGTTTTGAAAATAGTTAACATTTCTCTAATTGGTAATTTATGAAAAATTTCTATTTTTGGAAAGTGGTATAAAATATCCATTACTTGTTAAGTTTTGAAATATGATCATATACTTGGCAATCTTTGAAAAAAGTATACATTTTTAAAATTTGGTTTGTTGAAAAAAGCTCTATTTTTGTGTATGTTTTGAAAAAAAAAAAAAATCTTATACATGGTTAGTTTTGAAAAAAGGTTAAATTTGTATATACCTAAACTTATCAAAAAGTTATAATTTCTGTAATTTTTAAAAAAGTTTTTGTACATGGTACGTTTGAAAAAAGTTTACATTTCTATATTTGGTAATTTATCAAAAATTTCTATTTTTGGAAAGTTGTGTAAAAGACACATTAGTTGATAAGCTTTGAAAAACGATCCTATAATTAGTAATCTTTGAAAAATGTATACATTTTTAAAATTGGGATTGTTGAAAAAAGATCGATTTTGGGTATGTTTTGAAAAAAAAAAATCATATACATGGTTAGTTTTGAAAAAAGGTTAAATTTGTATATACCCAAACTTATCAAAAAGTTATAATTTCTGTAAGTTTTAAAAAAGTTTTTGTACATATGTTTGAAAAAAGTTTAGGTTTCTATAATTGGTAATTTATCAAAAATTTCTATTTTGGAAAGTTGTATAAAATATTCATTACTTGGTAAGCTTTGAAAAAGGATCTTATACTTAGTAATCTTTGAAAAATGTATACATTTTAATATTGGGTTAGTTGAAAAAAGATCTATTTTGGGTAAGTTTTGAAAAAAAAATCCTATAAATGGTAAGTGTTGAAAAAAGGTTAAATTTATATATACCCAAACTTATGCAAAAGTTATAATTTTGGTAAGTTTTAAAAATGTTTTTAAACAAGGTAGGTTCTGAAAATAGTTAACATTTCTATAATTTATAATTTATTAAAAATTTTTGTTTTTGGAAAGTGGTATAAAATATCCATTACTTGGTATGTTTTGAAAAAGGATCATATACTTAATAATCTTTGAAAAATGTATACATTTTTAATATTGGGTTTGTTGAAAAAAGATCTATTTTGGGTGTGTTTTGAAAAAAAAAATTACTATACATGGTTAGTTTTGAAAAAAGGTTAAATTTGTATATACCCAAACTTATCAAAAAGTTATAATTTCGGTAAGTTTTAAAATAGTTTTTGTACATGGTACGTTTCAAAAAGTTTACGTTTCTATAATTGGTAATTTATCAAAAATTTCTATTTTTGGAAAGTTGAGTAAAAGATACATTACTTGATAAGATTTTAAAAAGGATCCTATACTTAGTAATCTTTGAAAAATATATACATTTTTAATATTGGGTTTGTTGAAAAAGGATCTATTTTGGGTATGTTTTGAAAAAAAAAATCCAATACATGGTTAGTTTTGAAAAAAGGTTAAATTTGTATATACCCAAACATATCAAAAAGTTATGATTTCTGTATGTTTTACAAAAGTTTTTGTACATGGTACGTTTGAAAAAATTTACGTTTCTTCATTTGGTAATTTATCAAAAATTTCTATTTTTGGAAAGTTGTGTAAAAGATACATTACTTGATAAGATTTTAAAAAGGATCCTATACTTAGTAATCTTTGAAAAATGTATACATTTTTAATATTGGGTTTGTTGAGAAAAGATCTATTTTGGGTAGGATTTGAAAAAAAAAAATAATTCAATACATGGTTAGTTTTGAAAAAAGGTTAAATTTGTATATACCAAAATATATCAAAAAAAATCCAATACATGGTTAGTTTTGTACATGGTACGTTTGAAAAGTTTAGGTTTCTATAATTGGTAATTTATCAAAAATTTCTATTTTTGGAAAGTTGTATAAAATATCCATTACTTGGTAAGTTTTGAAAAAGGATCTTATACTTAGTAATCTTTGAAAAATGTATACATTTTAATATTGGGTTGGTTGAAAAAAGATATATTTTGGGTAAGTTTTTAAAAAAAAATCCTATAAATGGTAAGTGTTGAAAAAAGGTTAAATTTATATATACCCAAACTTATGCAATAGTTATAATTTTGGTAAGTTTTCAAAATGTTTTTAAACAAGGTACGTTTTGAAAATAGTTAACATTTCTCTAATTGGTAATTTATGAAAAATTTCTATTTTTGGAAAGTGGTATAAAATATCCATTACTTATTAAGTTTTGAAATAGGATCATATACTTAGCAATCTTTGAAAAATGTATACATTTTTAAAATTGGGTTTGTTGAAGAAAGCTCTATTTTGTGTATGTTTTGAAAAAAAAAAATCTTATACATGGTTAGTTTTGAAAAAAGGTTAAATTTGTATATACCCAAACGTATCAAAAAGTTTTTGTGCATGGTACGTTTGAAAAAAGTTTACGTTTCTTCATTTGGTAATTTATCAAAAAAAATTATTTTTGGAAAGTTGTGTAAAAGATACATTACTTGATAAGATTTTAAAAAGGATCCTATACTTAGTAATCTTTGAAAAATGTATACATTTTTAATATTAGGTTTGTTGAAAAAAGATCTATTTTGGGTAGGATTTGAAAAAAAAAAAAATCCAATACATGGTTAGTTTTGAAAAAAGGTTAAATTTGTATATACCCAAATATATCAAAAAAAATCCAATACATGGTTAGTTTTGTACATTGTACGTTTGAACAAAGTTTTGGTTTCTATAATTGGTAATTTATCAAAAATTTCTATTTTTGGAAAGTTGTATAAAATATCCATTACTTGGTAAGTTTTGAAAAAGGATTTTATACTTAGTAATTTTTGAAAAATGTATACATTTTAATATTGGGTTAGTTGAAAAAAGATATATTTTGGGTAAGTTTTGAAAAAAAAATTCTTATAAATGGTAAGTGTTGAAAAAAGGTCAAATTTATATATACCCAAACTTATGCAAAAGTTATAATTTTGGTAAGTTTTCAAAATGTTTTTAAACAAGGTACGTTTTGAAAATAGTTAACATTTCTCTAATTGGTAATTTATGAAAAATTTCTATTTTTGGAAAGTGGTATAAAATATCCATTACTTGTTAAGTTTTGAAATAGGATCATATACTTGGCAATCTTTGAAAAAAGTATACATTTTTAAAATTTGGTTTGTTGAAAAAAGCTCTATTTTGTGTATGTTTTGAAAAAAAAAAAAATCTTATACATGGTTAGTTTTGAAAAAAGGTTAAATTTGTATATACCCAAACTTATCAAAAAGTTTTTGTACATGGTACGTTTGAAAAAAGTTTAGGTTTCTATAATTGGTAATTTATCAAAAATTTCTATTTTTGAAAAGTTGTATAAAATATCCATTACTTGGTATGTTTTGAAAAAAGATTTATACATAGTAATCTTTGAAAAATGTATACATTTTCAATATTGTGTTTGTTGAAAAATGATCTATTTTGGGTATGTTTTGAAAAAAAAAAATTCTATACATGGTTAGCTTTGAAAAAAGGTTAAATTTTTATATTCCCAAACTTATCAAAAAGTTAAAATTCCGGTAAGTTTTAAAAAAGTTTTTGAACATGGTACGTTTTAAAAAAGTTTAAATTTCTATTTTTGATAATTTATCAAAAATTTCTATTTTTGGAAAGTTGTGTAAAAGATACATTACTGGGTAAGTTTTGAAAATGGATCCTATACTTAGTAATCTTTGAAAAATGTATACAATTTAATATTGGGTAACATAAAAAAATATCTATTTGTGGTATCTTTTCAAAAAAAAAAAAATCCTATACAAGGTAAGTGTTGAAAAAACTTTAAATTTGTATATACCCAAACTTATCAAAAAGTTATAATTTCTGTAAGTTTTAAAAAAGTTTTTGCACATGGTACTCTAAAATATTTCTTTCTAACCACAAACTAAGGTTTGGTCCACCATTAATTCACAATCAGAAATTAATAAGAACATGAACAACAGAAATAAATCCAATCATATATAATTAAATTTACAAAATTGTTCTTACCAAATCATTAGAAGCAATACTAAAATCCCAAATACATAAATTAGCCAACCCTAACTAAATTGGTGTCAATCAATTTAGTCATGGAGGCAAACCACAAAATCAGAGAAGAAAAAGATATTAACACTAAAAAAAACCCCATTGAATCTTCTAGCTCCAAATCCTTGAACTTGATTGATCCTCTTTCCCTCAATCCTTGGAGTAGCTTCAACAATGGAGGGTCTCCTCTTGATTTTGGGTGGAAAACCCCTTGCTGCAGTAGCAGCTAGGGAAGGAAGAAAATGGTTTGAAAACTTGTATTTGGGAGAGGTATAATGTTGTATTTATATAGGGGAAAGAAAGTGGAATACGCGATTTTAGGGTTTCTGGGCAATTTTGGCACCTCTTGCCGTGGCACAGGTTTTGCCCGCCGCGGCGCGCGTTGTTTTCTTGATTTTCCCAGAAAATGCATCCCGAGAGCCTCTCGCCGCGGCACACAATTTCCCCGCCGCGGCGCACGTTGTTTTAATGCGCTGTAAAATGCCCTTACATAGTATGTTGATTCTCGATGTAAGGCTTACGTTGCTAAGCCTTTGTTTGTCCCCCTACTTACATAATAAATGACATCCCAATGTAAGGCTTACATTTTATGCACTTTGCTTCACTTTTGCTTCTTCTTTTTTCACATTTCTTCCCAAATCGACTTCGACCTACAAAACAATGAAATACCTTCCCAAAACACGAAAAATAAAAAATAAAAGATAAAATTAATGCTTAAAAACATAACAAAATATAGGTCAAAAATGTGTTTCATCAATGTAGAGGGACAATCCGGTTTATGGCATGTTTGGTTGACAGTAATCATTATCGTAATGAGAATCATTCAAAGTATTACTGTATTTGGTTTTGATTGTACTCTGTAATGTAATGTAAAGTGATTACAGCAGTAGTAGTAATTCTCATTACGCAGGCCTTAGAAATACGCTATAATATTTTATTTTTTTTACAATTTGTATAATTATATTATTATTTTTTTTTTGCTCATTCTATCTCTTTTAATAATAAAAAAATTTACTGTTTAGTGTAATTTTATTATATTATAATTTTATAATCTTTATTTTAATATTGTTATTTATTTTTTGATTGCAGTAACTACTTAAACAATAAATATGTAATAATAATATATTTCTTTTACATTTTACATTTAGTGAACTAAATGCCAACAATACATTGTTGGTAAGGCCCCTTCTTAACTTATGCTATGTTTTAGGATTCGAAATTTTTTATTTTCACAATTTGATGTCTATATTAATCCACATGGCATAGGCCTCCTTTAGACACTTTTACAATCACTTTTTTGTTCTACATTTAATTAATAATTTGTACGTCAATAAAAAATTTGAATTTAAGGACAGATGTTCAAAAAAATGATGTAACTAACAATTATTTTTTTTTTTAATTGTGAAAAATTATTTGAAAATTATTTTTTATTATTATAAATTAGTGCTATGTTCTTGTTTTTTTCAAAATAATTTTAGTTGATATTGTAATACTTATTTTAATAATAAATAATAAATAGTTAATAATAAGTAGTAAAAAGTGAATTGTAATAAAATAAATTACTTGAGTTAATTTAGAAATTTTTTATATATATATATAAATTTAAGTTTTGTTAAATAAGTAGCATTTTAGTAATAATTAATATTATGTAATATATTTTTGCTAATTGGAATGACATTTTAGTAATAATTAATTTAGTTAATATATGTTTTGGTAATTTGGAATGGTATTTTTGTAATAACTAATATTAAGTAATATATTTTTTTCGTAATTTTGGAGAAAAAGACAAATAAAAAGGAAGAAAAACATGGCATTTCGATCATGTTAAGAAGAAATGAAGAAAAAAAAGGACTGTCAATGGTAAGAATTAGCCTTTGTTAATGGTAAGATGTCATTAATAAATTTTATGGCAGAGTACTTACTTCTCATGTAACTTGATGAGTGATTGTGGCCTCTCATAACCTTTGTCCTTCTCCTTAGGCTCTAATTTTCCTCCCTGCCTTGACTCTCTGGTTTCCAGTTAGCTATGATGAGAGACTTGCCCAACAAGTCAGCAATGTCATTTGCCATTTCCCTCAACCTTCTCAACAATGGAAAATTTTCCTCCTCAAAGTGATGGGATAACCACAAATACATAGACAAAACTTGATGCTTAGTTTCGAGGTCCAATAGTTCGGCATCATTGCGAGCAGAACCCTTTGGCATGCCCATAGCAACATTCACAGGAACTTTCTGATTGTATGCTGAAGCAAACCTTAGAAGATGATGCATAGCTTTTGGATCTCTTATGTTAACCGGAGCAAAACAAAAGTTAAAGCGATCCTCCAAAGATAATCCTTGGATCTTCTCCAACATGTTTGCTACTTTCTTTATATGGTCATGTCGACATAAGAAGTATGAACTATCTAGACGGCAATTTTCACCAAAATTTTCAAGAAGCTCTGAGAATCTAATATTGTTGAGTTGCCCTGCAAATAATTTAACTTGTTTGAAGAAAGGGAAAGGCCAATTTTAGTTACATTATCAAAAGGTTGCTTCAAACATTCAATCAAGTAAGCCAAATCATCTAGCTGCAATGTGGTTATGAGTCCATCTAGATAGCGACTTCCTCTTCGGCCAGCTCTTCCAGCAATTTGCTTCACCTGTGATGCTGGAATAGGAACAATCTTATCGCCATTGTATTTTGAAAGACTATAAAATACAACCCTCATAATGTTAAGGTTTAGCCTCATTCCCACTGCATCACTCGCAACAAGCACATCAAATTCATTATTTTCATCATTGAACAAGTTAGCTTGTTGCCTACGAGTTTCTGGGGGCAAGGCACCATAAATAACACAACATTTGTGTCGGGTATTTTTTTCAACGGCCAATTTAACTTCAAATATCTCTCTCCTTGAAAATGCAACCACACAGTCCCCAGAGCGAATATTCTTAAGGTCTCCTTCTAGTGTTTTGGATTCAACAACCAATGGCTTAAACCTCTCATAATGATGCTCATGTAGCTCATCCCCAGTATCTGAGCATATTTTCCAAACAGTATTCAAAACACTCGGATCTCCACACAAATGTATCTCATCCGCCTTCAACCCAAGCAATGCCCGTGTCCATGCACAACCTCTATATGGGTCTGCCATCATCTGAATTTCATTTATAACAGCAACATCATACAATTCCTCAGTCAACACCATTTTCACTGTACATGCTACATGCTTTGAAAATGGAACAAATTTCTTTTCTTGACTTGTGTGAAGACTACAATAGACTCCATTGGCATTAATTTTGTCAAAAACTTCCATAGCCAACAACCTTAGAGGACTGCAGTAAATACCCTTATTTGCCTCCATAAATCGCTGCAAAGTGATGTGATAAATTTAGTACTCGCAAGTGTACGAATCACTCGTAGAAAAGTGACAAGCAACTTCCAAGGTCGGTCTCTCAAGGAATTGCAGTGGTTCTAAATAACCGTCTTCTTAATCTAAATAGAGTTCTAACACAAATAAAACACTAATTAAATAGAGTTCTAGTGAAACTAAAACTCTAAACAACTAGAGTCCTAAACCTAATAAAACTGTAAAAAGGGTGTTTGTTTTGTGACGAGATCAATGATACGAACACTTAAACAAAATCAATATCGCAAATTAACAATCAATTCAAGTAGATTAAAAATCAATGGAGGATGTATGAACGTTTAGTTTGGTTGGCCATGCTTGCATCGAAAAGTGATGGTGAAATAACATGAACGTTCTATATAAACAATATTACCGGCTTTCCTTTTAATTACGAGACTGCCTTCGGTCAGGGTAAATCTCTTTGTTGATTAACTAATTAACTGCTTTCGGTCGGGGTAAATCAACTAGCAATCAAATTATGCGCAAGGAAATACATGACAATCAAACTAATGCTATGACTAAGTCACTAATTTGAAGCTTTGATTAAGTGTTTCGGAATAAAGTTAAGGTGACGTTCCTATAACTAGATTCTCAGATTTTTCAACCAAACTACGAATATCAAATGGGCCCATGAAAATTCATAATTAAATATCTAAACATGCTCTTAATCAAAAGGTAATTTATTTATGTTAAATCAATAAAATATTCACCATACACAATTCTAGCAAACATGGCAACACAAACTAAACATCTATAATGAAACTAGTCGCTCATGTTCATATTAATATTCATAGACAAATAAAATATGATCATACACTTCAACGAAAGAAGAAGAAAATATAATTCTATAACAATAAGGAAAACCTAGATCTAAATACGGCTAAATGGATGGGATGGCGTTCTTCTCCAAAAGCTTTATCTTCGATCGTCGACGGCTTCCTTGGATCCTTAGAATGGTTTCTCTTGCTTCGTTGAGTGTGACAAAATTCCTAAAAATTGAGTGAATTGCTTGTTTGGTCGCAAAATTATTGTGTGTAAAAGTTGTATTCGAGTTGTTCGAGTTGTATGTAAGGGGGAGTCTAAGGGGGTATTTATAGATGTAAGGGTTTACACAAATCCTGATTGCAATAGGAATAGGCGCACTGCGGCATACATTTTCCCCGCTGCGGCGCAACACAAATTCTGGAAATAATGTCAAAACCTGAGAGCTCCCCACTGCGGCATGACTTTTTCTCGTCGCGGTGCGTGTTGCTTTCCTTTTCTTCATGTTTACCCCCTTACATATGTGATGGCTCATTAATCGAATAAACAACAAATAATAAATCTATTTCTAAACAATTAAGTGCAATAAACTACGAAATATTAGTGCTTTTCAAGCACTCATCACAAAGCATTATATGTTTTACAACTGTAAGTTGGACCACAGTGGTATATTATCTTACGCTTCATAGCTCAGGCAAAAGGAAACCATGTGTGGGGCTTAGTGAGGTCTGCTGACTTGACCATACTACAGAAGCGTTTGATATCATTAGGGAATTCTTCCAAACAGAATTCAAAAAGTTATAATTTCGGTAAGTTTTAAAAAAGTTTTTGTACATGGTACATTTTAAAAAAGCTTCCGTTTCTATATTTGGTAATTTATCAAAAAATTTTATTTTTGGAAAGTTGTGTAAAAGATACATTACTGGGTAAGTTTTGAAAATGGATCCTATACTTAGTAATCTTTGAAAAATGTATACATTTTCAATATTGGGTTTGTTGAAAAATAATCTATTTTGGGTATGTTTTGAAAAAAAAAATCCTATACATGTCAGTTTTGACAAAAGGTTAATTTTATATATACCCAAATATATGCAAAAGTAATAATTTTGGTAAGTTTTAAAAATGATTTTAAACAAGGTAAGTTTTGAAAATAGTTAACATTTCTATAATTAGTAATTTATGAAAAATTTCTATTTTTGGAAAGTTTTGTAAAAGATACATTACTGGGTAAGTTTTGAAAATGGATCCTATACTTAGTAATCTTTGAAAAATGTATACATTTTTAATATTGGGTTTGTTGAAAAATGATCTATTTTGGGTATGTTTTGAAAAAAAAAATCCTATACATGGCTAGTTTTGAAAAAAGGTTAATTTTATATATACCAAAATTTATGAAAAAGTAATAATTTTGGTAAGTTTTAAAAATGATTTTAAACAATGTACGTTTTGAAAATAGTTAACATTTCTATAATTGGTAATTTATGAAAAATTTCTATTTTTGGAAAGTTTTGTAAAAGATACATTATTGGGTAAGTTTTGAAAATGGATCCTATACTTAGTAATCTTTGAAAAATGTATAAATTTTTAATATTGGATTTGTTGAAAAAAGATCTATTTTGGGTATGTTTAAACAAAAAAAATCCTATACATGGTTAGCTTTGAAAAAAGGTTAAATTTGTATATACCAAAACTTATCAAAAAAGTTATAATTTCGGTAAGTTTTAAAAAAGTTTTTGTACATGGTACGTTTTAAAAAAGCTTCGGTTACTATATTTGGTAATTTATCAAAAAATTTTTTTTTTTGAAAAGTTGTGTAAAATATACATTACTTGGTAAGTTTTGAAAATGGATCCTATACTTAGTAATCTTTGAAAAAAGTATACATTTTTAATATTGTGTTTGTTGAAAAATGATCTATTTTGGGTATGTTTTAAAAAAAAAAAATTCTATACATGGTTAGTTTTGAAAAAAGTTTAAATTTGTATATACCCAAACTTATCAAAAAGTTATAATTTCTGTAAGTTTTAGAAAAGTTTTGTACATGGTACGTTTGAAACAAGTTTAGGTTTCTATAATTAGTAATTTATCAAAAAATTTCTCTTTTTGAAAGTTGTATAAAATATCCATTACTTGGTTAAGTTTTGAAAAAGGATCTTATACTTAGTAATCTTTGAAAAATGTTTACATTTTAATATTGAATTAGTTGAAAAAAATCTATTTTGGGTAAGTTTTTTAAAAAAAAATCCTATAAATGGTAAGTGTTGAAAAAAGGTCAATTTTATATATACCCAAATTTATGCAAAAGTTATAATTTTGGTAAGTTTTAAAAATGATTTTGAACAAGTTACGTTTTGAAAATAGTTAACATTTCTATAATTGGTAATTTATGAAAAATTTCTATTTTTGGAAAGTTTTGTAAAATATATATTACTGGGTAAGTTTGAAAATGGATCCTATACTTAGTAATCTTTGAAAAATATATACATTTTTAATATTGGGTTTGTTGAAAAAAGATTTATTTTGGGTATGTTTTGAAAAAAAAATCCTGTACAGGGTTAACTTTGAAAAAAGGTTAAATTTGTATTTACCCAAACTTATCAAAAAGTTATAATTTCGCTAAGTTTAAAAAAGTTTTTGTACATGGTACGTTTTAAAAAAGCTTCCATTACTATATTTGGTAATTTATCAAAAAAATTTATTTTTAGAAAGTTGTGTAAAAGATACATTACTGGGTAAGTTTTGAAAATGGATCCTATACTTAGTAATCTTTGAAAAAAGTATACATTTTTAATATTGGTTTGTTGAAAAATGATCTATTTTGGGTATGTTTTAAAAAAAAAAAATCCTATACATGGTTAGTTTTGAAAAAAGTTTAAATTTGTATATACCCAAACTTATCAAAAAGTTATAATTTCCATAAGTTTTAGAAAATTTTTTGTACATGGTACGTTTGAAAAAAGTTTAGGTTTCTATAATTAGTAATTTAACAAAAATTTCTATTTTTGGAAAGTTGTATAAAATATCCCTTACTTGGTAAGTTTTGAAAAAGGATCTTATACTTAGTAATCTTTGAAAAATGTATACATTTTAATATTGAATTAGTTGAAAAAAGATCTATTTTGGGTATGTTTTGAAAAAAAAATCCTATAAATGGTAAGTGTTGAAAAAAGGTTGAATTTTATATATACCCAAATTTATGCAAAAGTTATAAATTTGGTAAATTTTAAAAATGATTTTGAACAAGGTACGTTTTTAAAATAGTTAACATTTCTATAATTGGTAATTTATGAAAAATTTCTATTTTTGGAATGTTTTGCAAAAGATACATCACTGGGTTAAGTTTTGAAAATAGATCCTATACTTAGTAATCTTTGAAAATGTATAAATTTTTAATATTAGGTTTGTTGAAAAAAGATCTATATTGGGTATGTTTTGAAAAAAAAATCCTAAACATGGTTAGCTTTGAAAAAAGGTTAAATTTGTATATACCAAAACTTATCAAAAAGTTATAATTTCGGTAAGTTTTAAAAAAGTTTTTGTACATGGTACGTTTTAAAAAAGCTTCGGTTACTATATTTGGTAATTTATCAAAAATTTTTTTTTTTGAAAAGTTGTGTAAAATATACATTACTTGGTAAGTTTTGAAAATGGATCCTATACTTAGTAATCTTTGAAAAAAGTATACATTTTTAATATTGTGTTTGTTGAAAAATGATCTATTTTGGGTATGTTTTAAAAAAAAAAAAATTCTATACATGGTTAGTTTTGAAAAAGGTTTAAATTTGTATATACCCAAACTTATCAAAAAGTTATAATTTCTGTAAGTTTTAGAAAAGTTTTGTACATGGTACGTTTGAAACAAGTTTAGGTTTCTATAATTAGTAATTTATCAAAAATTTCTCTTTTTGGAAAGTTGTATAAAATATCCATTACTTGGTAAGTTTTGAAAAAGGATCTTATACTTAGTAATCTTTGAAAAATGTTTACATTTTAATATTGAATTAGTTGAAAAAAGATCTATTTTGGGTAAGTTTTTAAAAAAAAAATCCTATAAATGGTAAGTGTTGAAAAAAGGTCAATTTTATATATACCCAAATTTATGCAAAAGTTATAATTTTGGTAAGTTTTAAAAATGATTTTGAACAAGGTACGTTTTGAAAATAGTTAACATTTCTATAATTGGTAATTTATGAAAAATTTCTATTTTTGGAAAGTTTTGTAAAATATACATTACTGGGTAAGTTTTGAAAATAGATCCTATACTTAGTAATCTTTGAAAAATGTATAAATTTTTAATATTAGGTTTGTTGAAAAAAGATCTATTTTGGGTATGTTTTGAAAAAAAAATCCTATACATGGTTAGTTTTGAAAAAAGGTTAAATTTGTATATACCCAAACTTATCAAAAAGTTATAATTTCTGTAAGTTTTAAAAAAGTTTTTGTACATGGTACGTTTGAAAAAAGTTTAGGTTTCTATATTTGGTAATTTATCAAAAATTTCTATTTTTGAAAGTTGTGTAAAAGATACATTACTTGGTAAGTTTTGAAAAAGGATCCTATACTTAGTAATCTTTGAAAAATGTATACATTTTAATATTGGGTTAGTTGAAAAAAGATCTATTTTGGGTATGTTTTGAAAAAAAAAATCCTATACATGGTAAGTTTTGAAAAAAGGTTAATTTTATATACCCAAATTTATGCAAAAGTTATAATTTTGGTAAGTTTTAAAAATGATTTTGAACAAGGTACGTTTTAAAATAGTTAACATTTCTATAATTGGTAATTTATGAAAAATTTCTATTTTTGGAAAGTTTTGTAAAAGATACATTACTTGGTAAGTTTTGAAAATGGATCCTATACTTAGTAATCTTTGAAAAATGTATACATTTTTAATATTAGGTTTGTTGAAAAAAGATCTATTTTGGGTATGTTTTGAAAAAAAAATCCTATACATGGTTAGTTTTGAAAAAAGGTTAATTTGTATATACCCAAATTTATCAAAAGTTATAATTTGGTAAGTTTTAAAAAAGTTTTTGAACAAGGTACGTTTTAAAAAAGTTCTTCTATATTGGTAATTTATAAAAAAAATTTTTGAAAGTTTGTAAAAATACATTACTGGTAAGTTTTGAAAATGGATCCTATACTTAGTAATCTTTGAAAAAAGTATACATTTTTAATATTGGGTTTGTTGAAAAAGATCTATTTTGGGTATGTTTTAAAAAAAAAATTCCTATACATGGTTAGTTTTGAAAAAAGTTTAAATTTGTATATACCCAAACTTATCAAAAAGTTATAATTTCTGGTAAGTTTTAAAAAGTTTTGTACATGGTACGTTTTGAAAAAAGTTTAGGTTTCTATAATTGGTAATTTATCAAAAAATTTTCTTTTTTGGAAAGTTGTTAAAATATCATTACTTGGTAAGTTTTGAAAAAGGATCTTATACTTAGTAATCTTTGAAAAATGTATACATTTTTAATATTGGTTGTTGAAAAAAGATCTATTTTGGGTAGTTTTAAAAAAAAAAATCCTATAATGGTAAGTTTGAAAAAAGGTTAATTTTATATATACCCAAATTTATGCAAAAGTTATAATTTTGGTAAGTTTTAAAAATGATTTTGAACAAGTTACGTTTTGAAAATAGTTAACATTTCTATAATTGGTAATTTATGCAAAAGTTATAATTTTGGTAAGTTTTAAAAATGATTTTGAACAAGTTACGTTTTGAAAATAGTTAACATTTCTATAATTGGTAATTTATGAAAAATTTTTATTTTTGGAAAGTTTTGTAAAAATAAATTACTGGTAAGTTTTGAAAATGGATCCTATACTTAGTAATCTTTGAAAAATTATACATTTTTAATATTGGTTTGTTGAAAAAAGATTTATTTTGGGTATGTTTTGAAAAAAAAAAATCCTTACATGGTTAATTTTGAAAAAAGGTTAAATTTTTATATACCCAAATTTATCAAAAAGTTAATAATTTTGGTAAGTTTTAAAAAAGTTTTTGAAAGGTACGTTTTAAAAAAGTTCCATTTCTATAATTTGGTAATTTATAAAAAAATTTTATTTTTGGAAAGTTTTGTAAAAGGTACATTACGGGTAAGTTTTGAAAATGGATCCTTTACTTAGTAATCTTTGAAAAAAGTATACATTTTTAATATTGGGTTTGTTGAAAAATGATCTATTTTGGGTATGTTTTGAAAAAAAAAAAAATCCATACATGGTAGTTTTGAAAAAAGGTTAATTTTATATATACCCAAATTTATGCAAAAGTTAATAATTTTGGTAAGTTTTAAAAATGATTTTAAACAAGGTACGTTTTGAAAATAGTTAACATTTCTATAATTGGTAATTTAAGAAAAATTTCTATTTTTGGAAAGTTTTGTAAAAGATACATTACTGGGTAAGTTTTGAAAATGGATCCTATACTTAGTAATCTTTGAAAAAGGTATACATTTTTAATATTGGGTTTGTTGAAAAAAGATCTATTTTGGGTATGTTTTGAAAAAAAAATCCTATACATGGTTAGCTTTGAAAAAAGGTTAAATTTTTATATACCCAAACTTATCAAAAATTTATAATTTCGGTAAGTTTAAAAAAGTTTTGTACATGGTACGTTTTAAAAAAGCTTCGTTTACTATATTTGGTAATTTATCAAAAAAATTTATTTTGGAAAGTTGTGTAAAAGGTACATTACTGGGTAAGTTTTGAAAATGGATCTTATACTTAGTAATCTTTGAAAAATGTATACATTTTTAATATTGGGTTTGTTGAAAAATGATCTATTTTGGGTATGTTTTGAAAAAAAAAATCTATACATGGCTAGTTTTGAAAAAAGGTTAATTTTATATATACCCAAATTTATGCAAAAGTAATAATTTTGGTAAGTTTTAAAAATGGTTTTAAACTGGGTACGTTTTGAAAATAGTTAACATTTCTATAATTGGTAATTTATGAAAAATTTCTATTTTTGGAAAGTTTTGTAAAAGATACATTACGGGGTAAGTTTTGAAAATGGATCCTATACTTGTAATTTTGAAAAATGTATACATTTTTAATATTGGGTTTTGTTGAAAAATGATCTATTTTGGGTATGTTTTGAAAAAAAAAAAAAACCCTATATATGGTTAGTTTGAAAAAAGGTTAAATTTTATATATACAAATTTATGAAAAGTAATAATTTTGGTAAGTTTTAAAAATGATTTTAAACAAGGTAGTTTTGAAAATAGTTAACATTTCTATAATTGGTAATTTATGAAAAATTTCTATTTTTGGAAAGTTTTGTAAAAGTACATTACTAGGTAAGTTTTGAAAATGGATTATACTTAGTAATCTTTGAAAAAAGTATAATTTTTAATGATGAGTTTGTTGAAAAATGATCTATTTTGGGTATTTTTGAAAAAAAAAAAAAAATCCCATACAGGCTAGTTTTGAAAAAAGGTTAATTTTATATATACCCAAATTTATGCAAAAGTAATAATTTTGGAAGTTTTAAAAATGATTTTAAACAAGGTAAGTTTTGAAAATAGTTAACATTTCTATAATTGGTAATTTAAGAAAAAATTTCTATTTTGGAAAGTTTTGTAAAAGATACATTACGGGTAAGTTTTGAAAATGGATCCTATACTTTGTAATCTTTGAAAAAGGTATACATTTTTAATATTGGGTTTGTTGAAAAAAGATCTATTTTGGGTATGTTTTGAAAAAAAAATCCTATACATGGTTAGCTTTAAAAAAAGGTTAAATTTTTATATACCCAAACTTATCAAAAAGTTATAATTTCGGTAAGTTTAAAAAAGTTTTTGTACATGGTACGTTTTAAAAAAGCTTCCGTTACTATATTTGGTAATTTATCAAAAAAATTTATTTTTGGAAAGTTGTGTAAAAGGTACATTACTGGGTAAGTTTTGAAAATGGATCCTTACTTAGTAATCTTTGAAAAATGTATACATTTTTAATATTGGGTTTTGTTGAAAAATGATCTATTTTGGGTATGTTTTTGAAAAAAAAAGTCCTATACATGGCTAGTTTTGAAAAAAGGTTAATTTTATATTTACCCAAATTTATGCAAAATTAATAATTTCGGTAAGTTTTAAAAATGGTTTTAAAAGGGTACGTTTTGAAAATAGTTAACATTTCTATAATTGGTAATTTATGAAAAATTTCCTATTTTTGGAAAGTTTTGTTAAAAGATACATTACGGGGTAAGTTTTGAAAATGGATCCTATACTTTGTAATATTTGAAAAATGTATACATTTTTAATATTGGGTTTGTTGAAAAATGATCTATTTTTGGGTATGTTTTGAAAAAAAAAAAAAAATCCTATACATGGCTAGTTTTGAAAAAAGGTTAATTTTATATATACCCAAATTTATGCAAAAGTAATAATTTTGGTAAGTTTTAAAAATGATTTTTAAACATGGGTACGTTTTGAAAATAGTTAACATTTCAATAATTGGTAATTTATGAAAAAATTTCTATTTTTGAAAAGTTTTGTAAAAAATACATTACTGGGTAAGTTTTGAAAATGGATCCTTTACTTAGTAATCTTTGAAAAAAGTATACATTTTTAATATTGGGTTTGTTGAAAAAAGATCTATTTTGGGTATGTTTTGAAAAAAAAAATCCTATACATGGTTAGTTTGAAAAAAGGTTAAATTTTTATATACCCAAACTTATTAAAAAGTTATAATTTCGGTAAGTTTAAAAAAGTTTTTTCATGGTACGTTTTAAAAAAGTTTCTATTTCTATATTTGGTAATTTATAAAAAAATTTTATTTTTGGAAAGTTGTGTAAAAGATACATTAATGGGTAAGTTTTGAAAATGGATCCTATACTTAGTAATCTTTGAAAAAAGTATACATTTTTAATATTGAGTTTGTTGAAAAATGATCTATTTTGGGTATGTTTTGAAAAAAAAAAAAATCCTATACACGGCTAGTTTTGAAAAAAGTTAATTTTTATATATACCCAAATTTATGCAAAAGTAATAATTTTGGTAAGTTTTAAAAATGATTTTAAAAAAGGTACGTTTTGAAAATAGTTAACATTTCTATAATTGGTAATTTATAAAAAATTTCTATTTTTGGAAAGTTTTGTAAAAGGTACATTACAGGGTAAGTTTTGAAAATGGATCCTATACTTAGTAATCTTTGAAAAAAGTATACATTTTTATTATTGAGTTTGTTGAAAAATGATCTATTTTTGGGTATGTTTTGAAAAAAAAAAAATCTCATACATGGCTAGTTTTGAAAAAAGGTTAATTTTATATATACCCAAATTTATGAAAAAGTAATAATTTTGGTAAGTTTTAAAAATGATTTTCAACAAGGTACGTTTTAAAAATAGTTAAACATTTCTATAATTGGTAATTTAAGAAAAAAATTTCTAATTTTGGAAAGTTTTGTAAAAGATACATTACTGGGTAAGTTTTGAAAATGGATCCTATACTTAGTAATCTTTGAAAAAGGTATACATTTTTAATATTGGGTTTGTTGAAAAAAGATCTATTTTGGGTATGTTTTGAAAAAAAAATTCTATACACGGTTAGCTTTGAAAAAAAGGTTAAATTTTTATATACCCAAACTTATCAAAAAGTTATAATTTCGGAAAGTTTAAAAAAGTTTTTTCTACATGGTACGTTTTAAAAAAGCTTCCGTTTCTATATTTGGTAATTTATCAAAAAAATTTATTTTTGGAAAGTTGTTAAAAGGTACATTACTGGTAAGTTTTGAAAATGGATCCTATACTTAGTAATCTTTGAAAAATGTATACATTTTTAATATTGGGTTTGTTGAAAAATGATCTATTTTGGGTATGTTTTGAAAAAAAAAAATCATATACATGGCTAGTTTTGAAAAAAGGTTAATTTTATATATACCCAAATTTATGCAAAAGTAATAATTTTGGTAAGTTTTATAAATGGTTTTAAACTGGTACGTTTTGAAAATAGTTAACATTTCTATAATTGGTAATTTATGAAAAATTTCTATTTTTGGAAAGTTTTGTAAAAGATACATTACGGGGTAAGTTTTGAAAATGGATCCTATACTTTGTAATATTTGAAAAATGTATACATTTTTAATATTGGGTTTGTTGAAAAATGATCTATTTTGGGTATGTTTTGAAAAAAAAATCCTATACACGGTTAGCTTTGAAAAAAAGGTTAAATTTGTATATACCCAAACTTATCAAAAAGTTTTAATTTCGGTAAGTTTAAAAAAGTTTTTGTACATGGTACGTTTTAAAAAAGCTTCTGTTACTATATTTGGTAATTTATCAAAAAAATTTATTTTTGGAAAGTTGTGTAAAAGATACATTACTTGGTAAGTTTTGAAAATGGATCCTATACTTAGTAATCTTTGAAAAAAGTATACATTTTTAATATTGAGTTTGTTGAAAAATGATCTATTTTTGGTATGTTTTGAAAAAAAAAATCCTATACACGGTTAGCTTTGAAAAAAAGGTTAAATTTTTATATACCCAAACTTATCAAAAAGTTATAATTTTCGGTAAGTTTAAAAAAGTTTTTCTACATGGTACGTTTTAAAAAAGCTTCCGTTACTATATTTGGTAATTTATCAAAAAAATTTATTTTTGGAAAGTTGTGTAAAAGGTACATTACTGGGTAAGTTTTGAAAATGGATCTTATACTTAGTAATCTTTGAAAAATGTATACATTTTTAATATTGGGTTTGTTGAAAAATGATCTATTTTGGGTATGTTTTGAAAATGGATCCTATACTTAGTAATCTTTGAAAAAAGTATACATTTTTAATGATGAGTTTGTTGAAAAATGATCTATTTTGGGTATGTTTTGAAAAAAAAAAAATCCTATACACGGCTAGTTTTGAAAAAATGTTAATTTTATATATACCCAAATTTATGCAAAAGTAATAATTTTGGTAAGTTTTAAAAATGATTTTAAAAAAGGTACGTTTTGAAAATAGTTAACATTTCTATAATTGGTAATTTATGAAAAATTTCTATTTTTGGAAAGTTGTGTAAAAGATACATTACTAGGTAAGTTTTGAAAATGGATCCTATACTTAGTAATCTTTGAAAAAAGTATACATTTTTAATGATGAGTTTGTTGAAAAATGATCTATTTTGGGTATGTTTTGAAAAAAAAAAATCCTATACATGGCTAGTTTTGAAAAAAGGTTAATTTTATATATACCCAATTTATGCAAAAGTAATAATTTTGGTAAGTTTTAAAAATGATTTTAAAAAAGGCACATTTTGAAAATAGTTAACATTTCTATAATTGGTAATTTAAGAAAAAATTTCTAATTTTGGAAAGTTTTGTAAAAGATACATTACTGGGTAAGTTTTGAAAATGGATCCTATACTTAGTAATCTTTGAAAAAGGTATACATTTTTAATATTGGGTTTGTTGAAAAAAGATCTATTTTGGGTATGTTTTGAAAAAAAAATCCTATACACGGTTAGCTTTGAAAAAAGGTTAAATTTTTATATACCCAAACTTATCAAAAAGTTATAATTTCGGTAAGTTTAAAAAAGTTTTTGTACATGGTACGTTTTAAAAAAGCTTCCGTTACTATATTTGGTAATTTATCAAAAAAATTTATTTTTGGAAAGTTGTGTAAAAGGTACATTACTGGGTAAGTTTTGAAAATGGATCCTATACTTAGTAATCTTTGAAAAATGTATACATTTTTAATATTGGGTTTGTTGAAAAATGATCTATTTTGGGTATGTTTTGAAAAAAAAAATCCTATACATGGCTAGTTTTGAAAAAAGGTTAATTTTATATATACCCAAATTTATGCAAAAGTAATAATTTCGGTAAGTTTTAAAAATGATTTTAAACAAGGTACGTTTTGAAAATAGTTAACATTTCTATAATTGGTAATTTATGAAAAATTTCTATTTTTGGAAAGTTTTGTAAAAGATACATTACGGGGTAATTTTTGAAAATGGATCCTATAATTTGTAATATTTGAAAAATGTATACATTTTTAATATTGGGTTTGTTGAAAAATGATCTATTTTGGGTATGTTTTGAAAAAAAAATCTTATAGATGGTTAGCTTTGAAACAAGGTTAAATTTGTATATACCCAAATTTATGCAAAATGAATAATTTTGGTAAGTTTTAAAAACGATTTTAAACATGGTACGTTTTGAAAATAGTTAACATTTCTATAATTGGTAATTTATGAAAAATTTATATTTTTGGAAAGTTGTGTAAATGATACATTACTAGGTAAGTTTTGAAAATGGACCCTATACTTAGTAATCTTTGAAAAAAGTATACATTTTTAATGATGAGTTTGTTGAAAAATGATCTATTTTGGGTATGTTTTGAAAAAAAAAAAAATCCTATACATGGCTAGTTTTGAAAAAAGGTTAATTTTATATATACCCAAATTTATGCAAAAGTAATAATTTTGGTAAGTTTTAAAAATGATTTTAAAAAGGTACGTTTTGAAAATAGTTAACATTTCTATAATTGGTAATTTATGAAAAATTTCTATTTTTGGAAAGTTTTGTAAAAGATACATTACAGGGTAAGTTTTGAAAATGGATCCTATACTTTGTAATATTTGAAAAATGTATACTTTTTTAATATTGGGTTTGTTGAAAAATGATCTATTTTGGGTATGTTTTGAAAAAAAAATCCTATACACGGTTAGCTTTGAAAAAAAGGTTAAATTTGTATATACCCAAACTTATCAAAAAGTTTAATTTCGGTAAGTTTAAAAAAGTTTTTGTACATGGTACGTTTTAAAAAAGCTTCTGTTACTATATTTGGTAATTTATCAAAAAAATTTATTTTTGGAAAGTTGTGTAAAAGATACATTAATGGGTACGTTTTGAAAATGGATCCTATACTTAGTAATCTTTGAAAAAAGTATACATTTTTAATGATGAGTTTGTTGAAAAATGATCTATTTTGGGTATGTTTTGAAAAAAAAAAATCGTATACATGGCTAGTATTGAAAAAAGGTTAATTTTATATATACCCAATTTATGCAAAAGTAATAATTTTGGTAAGTTTTAAAAATGATTTTAAAAAAGGCACATTTTGAAAATAGTTATCATTTCTATAATTGGTAATTTAAGAAAAAATTTCTAATTTTGGAAAGTTTTGTAAAAGATACATTACTGGGTAAGTTTTGAACATGGATCCTATACTTAGTAATCTTTGAAAAAGGTATACATTTTTTATATTGGGTTTGTTGAAAAAAGATCTATTTTGGGTATGTTTTGAAAAAAAAATCCTATACACGGTTAGCTTTGAAAAAAAGGTTAAATTTTTATATACCCAAACTTATCAAAAAGTTATAATTTCGGTAAGTTTAAAAAAGTTTTTGTACATGGTACGTTTTAAAAAAGCTTCCGTTACTATATTTGGTAATTTATCAAAAAAATTTATTTTTGGAAAGTTGTGTAAAAGGTACATTACTGGGTAAGTTTTGAAAATGGATCCTATACTTAGTAATCTTTGAAAAATGTATACATTTTTAATATTGGGTTTGTTGAAAAATGATCTATTTTGGGTATGTTTTGAAAAAAAAAATCATATACATGGCTAGTTTTGAAAAAAGGTTAATTTTATATATACCCAAATTTATGCAAAAGTAATAATTTTGGTAAGTTTTATAAATGGTTTTAAACTGGGTACGTTTTGAAAATAGTTAACAATTCTATAATTGGTAATTTATGAAAAATTTCTATTTTTGGAAAGTTTTGTAAAAGGTACATTACAGGGTAAGTTTTGAAAATGGATCCTATACTTAGTAATCTTTGAAAAAAGTATACATTTTTAATTATTGAGTTTGTTGAAAAATGATCTATTTTTGGTATGTTTTGAAAAAAAAAAAATCTCATACAAGGCTAGTTTTGAAAAAAGGTTAATTTTATATATACCCAAATTTATGCAAAAGTAATAATTTTGGTAAGTTTTAAAAATGATTTTAAACAAGGTACGTTTTGAAAATAGTTAACATTTCTATAATTGGTAATTTAAGAAAAAATTTCTAATTTTGGAAAGTTTTGTAAAAGATACATTACTGGGTAAGTTTTGAAAATGGATCCTATACTTAGTAATCTTTGAAAAAGGTATACATTTTTAATATTGGGTTTGTTGAAAAAAGATCTATTTTGGGTATGTTTTGAAAAAAAAATCCTATACACGGTTAGCTTTGAAAAAAAGGTTAAATTTTTATATACCCAAACTTATCAAAAAGTTATAATTTCGGTAAGTTTAAAAAAGTTTTTGTACATGGTACGTTTTAAAAAAGCTTCCGTTACTATATTTGGTAATTTATCAAAAAAATTTATTTTTGGAAAGTTGTGTAAAAGGTACATTACTGGGTAAGTTTTGAAAATGGATCCTATACTTAGTAATCTTTGAAAAATGTATACATTTTTAATATTGGGTTTGTTGAAAAATGATCTATTTTGGGTATGTTTTGAAAAAAAAAATCATATACATGGCTAGTTTTGAAAAAAGGTTAATTTTATATATACCCAAATTTATCAAAAAGTTTTAATTCGGTAAGTTTAAAAAATTTTTTGTACATGGTACGTTTTAAAAAAGCTTTGTTACTATATTTGGTAATTTATCAAAAAAATTTATTTTTGGAAAGTTGTGTAAAAGATACATTAATGGGTACGTTTTGAAAATGGATCCTATACTTAGTAATCTTTGAAAAAAGTATACATTTTTAATGATGAGTTTGTTGAAAAATGATCTATTTTGGGTATGTTTTGAAAAAAAAAATCCTATACATGGCTAGTTTTGAAAAAAGGTTAATTTTACATATACCCAATTTATGCAAAAGTAATAATTTTGGTAAGTTTTAAAAATGATTTTAAAAAAGGCACATTTTGAAAATAGTTAACATTTCTATAATTGGTAATTTAAGAAAAAATTTCTAATTTTGGAAAGTTTTGTAAAAGATACATTACTGGGTAAGTTTTGAACATAGATCCTATACTTAGTAATCTTTGAAAAGGGTATACATTTTTAATATTGGGTTTGTTGAAAAAAGATCTATTTTGGGTATGTTTTGAAAAAAAAATCCTATACACGGTTAGCTTTGAAAAAAAGGTTAAATTTTTATATACCCAAACTTATCAAAAAGTTATAATTTCGGTAAGTTTAAAAAAGTTTTTGTACATGGTACGTTTTAAAAAAGCTTCCGTTACTATATTTGGTAATTTATCAAAAAAATTTATTTTTGGAAAGTTGTGTAAAAGGTACATTACTGGGTAAGTTTTGAAAATGGATCCTATACTTAGTAATCTTTGAAAAATGTATACATTTTTAATATTGGGTTTGTTGAAAAATGATCTATTTTGGGTATGTTTTGAAAAAAAAAAATCATATACATGGCTAGTTTTGAAAAAAGGTTAATTTTATATATACCCAAATTTATGCAAAAGTAATAATTTTGGTAAGTTTTATAAATGGTTTTAAACTGGGTACGTTTTGAAAATAGTTAACATTTCTATAATTGGTAATTTATGAAAAATTTCTATTTTTGGAAAGTTTTGTAAAAGATACATTACGGGGTAAGTTTTGAAAATGGATCCTATACTTTGTAATATTTGAAAAATGTATACATTTTTAATATTGGGTTTGTTGAAAAATGATCTATTTTGGGTATGTTTTGAAAAAAAAAAAAAAAAACCCTATACATGGTTAGCTTTGAAAAAAGGTTAAATTTGTATATACCCAAATTTATGCAAAAGTAATAGTTTTGATAAGTTTTAAAAATGATTTTAAACAAGGTACGTTTTGAAAATAGTTAACATTTCTATAATTGGTAATTTATGAAAAATTTCTATTTTTGGAAAGTTTTGTAAAAGGTACATTACTAGGTAAGTTTTGAAAATGGATCCTATACTTAGTAATCTTTGAAAAAAGTATACATTTTTAATGATGAGTTTGTTGAAAAATGATCTATTTTGGGTATATTTTGAAAAAAAAAAAATCCCATACATGGCTAGTTTTGAAAATAGGTTAATTTTATATATACCCAAATTTATGCAAAAGTAATAATTTTGGTAAGTTTTAAAAATGATTTTAAGAAAGGTACGTTTTGAAAATAGTTAACATTTCTATAATTGGTAATTTATGAAAAATTTCTATTTTTGGAAAGTTTTGTAAAAGGTACATTACGGGGTAAGATTTGAAAATGGATCCTATACTTTGTAATATTTGAAAAATGTATACAATTTTAATATTGGGTTTGTTGAAAAATGATCTATTTTGGGTATCTTTTGAAAAAAAAAAAAATCCTATATATGGCTAATTTTGAAAAAAGGTTAATTTTATATATTCCCAAATTTATGCAAAAGTAATAATTTCGGTAAGTTTTAAAAATCATTTTAAACATGGTACGTTTTGAAAATAGTTAACAGTTCAATAATTGGTAATTTATGAAAAATATCTATTTTTGAAAAGTTTTGTAAAAGATACATTACTGGGTATGTTTTGAAAATGGATCCTATACTTAGTAATCTTTGAAAAATGTATACATTTTTAATATTGGGTTTGTTGAAAAAAGATCTATTTTGGGTATGTTTTGAAAAAAAAAATCCAATACATGGTTAGCTTTGAAAAAAAGGTTAAATTTGTATATACCCAAACTTATCAAAAAGTTAGAATTTCGGTATGTTTAAAAAAGTTTTTGTACATGGTACGTTTTAAAAAAGCTTCTGTTACTATATTTGGTAATTTATCAAAAAAATTTATTTTTGGAAAGTTGTGTAAAAGGTACATTACTGGGTAAGTTTTAAAAATGGATCCTATACTTAGTAATCTTTGAAAAATGTATACATTTTTAATATGGGGTTTGTTGAAAAAAGATCTAATTTGGGTATATTTTGAAAAAAAAATCCTATACATGGCTAGCTTTGAAAAAAGGTTAAATTTGTATATACCTAAACTTATCAAAAAGTTATAATTTTTGTAAGTTTAAAAAAGTTTTTGTACATGGTACGTTTTAAAAAAGCTTCCGTTACTATATTTGGTAATTTATCAAAAAAATTTATTTTTGGAAAGTTGTGTAAAAGGTACATTACTGGGTAAGTTTTGAAAATGGATCCTATACTTAGTAATCTTTGAAAAAAGTATACATTTTTAATATTGGGTTTGTTGAAAAATGATCTATTTTTGAAAAGATTTGTAAAAGATACATTACTGGGTAAGTTTTGAAAATGGATCCTATACTTTGTAATCTTTGAAAAATGTATACATTTTTAATTTTGGGTTTGTTGAAAAATGATCTATTTTGGGTATGTTTTGAAAAAAAAAATCATATACATGGCTAGTTTTGAAAAAAGGTTAATTTTATATATACCCAAATTTATGCAAAAGTAATAATTTTGGTAAGTTTTATAAATGGTTTTAAACTGGGTACGTTTTGAAAATAGTTAACATTTCTATAATTGGTAATTTATGAAAAATTTCTATTTTTGGAAAGTTTTGTAAAAGATACATTACGGGGTAAGTTTTGAAAATGGATCCTATACTTTGTAATATTTGAAAAATGTATACATTTTTAATATTGGGTTTGTTGAAAAATGATCTATTTTGGGTATGTTTTGGAAAAAAAAAAAACCCTATACATGGTTAGCTTTGAAAAAAGGTTAAATTTGTATATATACAAATTTATGTAAAAGTAATAATTTTGGTAAGTTCTAAAAATGATTTTAAACAAGGTATGTTTTGAAAATAGTTAACATTTCTATAATTGGTAATTTATGAAAAATTTCTATTTTTGGAAAGTTTTGTAAAAGGTACATTACTAGGTAAGTTTTGAAAATGGATCCTATACTTAGTAATCTTTGAAAAAAGTATACATTTTTAATGATGAGTTTGTTGAAAAATGATCTATTTTGGGTATATTTTGAAAAAAAAAAAATCCCATACATGGCTAGTTTTGAAAAAAGGTTAATTTTATATATACCCAAATTTATGCAAAAGTAATAATTTTGGTAAGTTTTAAAAATGATTTTAAACAAGGTACGTTTTGAAAATAGTTAACATTTCTATAATTGGTAATTTAAGAAAAAATTTCTAATTTTGGAAAGTTTTGTAAAAGATACATTACTGGGTAAGTTTTGAAAATGGATCCTATACTTAGTAATCTTTGAAAAAGGTATACATTTTTAATATTGGGTTTGTTGAAAAAAGATCTATATTGGGTATGTTTTGAAAAAAAAAATCCTATACATGGTTAGCTTTAAAAAAAGGTTAAATTTTTATATACCCAAACTTATCAAAAAGTTATAGTTTCGGTAAGTTTAAAAAAGTTTTTGTACATGGTACGTTTTTAAAAAGCTTCCGTTACTATATTTGGTAATTTATCAAAAAAATTTATTTTTGGAAAGTTGTGTAAAAGGTACATTACTTGGTAAGTTTTGAAAATGGATCCTATACTTAGTAATCTTTGAAAAAAGTATACATTTTTTATATTGAGTTTGTTGAAAAATGATCTATTTTGGGTATGTTTTGAAAAAAAAAAAAATCCCATACATGGCTAGTTTTGAAAAAAGGTTAATTTTATATATACCCAAATTTATGCAAAAGTAATAATTTTGGTAAGTTTTATAAATGGTTTTAAACTGGGTACGTTTTGAAAATAGTTAACAATTCTATAATTGGTAATTTATGAAAAATTTCTATTTTTGGAAAGTTTTGTAAAAGTTACATTACGGGGTAAGTTTTGAAAATGGATCCTATACTTTGTAATATTTGAAAAATGTATATAATTTTAATATTGGGTTTGATGAAAAATGATCTATTTTGGGTATCTTTTGAAAAAAAAAAAATCCTATATATGGCTAATTTTGAAAAAAGGTTAATTTTATATATACCCAAATTTATGCAAAAGTAATAATTTCGGAAAGTTTTAAAAATCATTTTAAACATGGTACGTTTTGAAAATAGTTAACAGTTCAATAATTGGTAATTTATGAAAAATATCTATTTTTGAAAAGTTTTGTAAAAGATACATTACTGGGTATGTTTTGAAAATGGATCCTATACTTAGTAATCTTTGAAAAATGTATACATTTTTAATATTGGGTTTGTTGAAAAAAGATCTATTTTGGGTATGTTTTGAAAAAAAAAATCCTATACATGGTTAGCTTTGAAAAAAGGTTAAATTTGTATATACCCAAACTTATCAAAAAGTTATAATTTCGGTAAGTTTAAAAAAGTTTTTGTACATGGTACGTTTTAAAAAAGCTTCTGTTACTATATTTGGTAATTTATCCAAAAAATTTATTTTTGGAAAGTTGTGTAAAAGGTACATTACTGGGTAAGTTTTGAAAATGGATCCTATACTTAGTAATCTTTGAAAAATGTGTACATTTTTAATATTGGGTATGTTGAAAAATGATCTATTTTGGGTATGTTTTGAAAAAAAAATCTTATAGATGGTTAGCTTTGAAAAAAGGTTAAATTTGTATATACCCAAACTTATCAAAAAGTTATAATTTCGGTAAGTTTAAAAAAGTTTTTGTACATGGTACGTTTTAAAAAAGCTTCTGTTACTATATTTGGTAATTTATCCAAAAATTTATTTTTGGAAAGTTGTGTAAAAGGTACATTACTGGGTAAGTTTTGAAAATGGATCCTATACTTAGTAATCTTTGAAAAATGTGTACATTTTTAATATTGGGTATGTTGAAAAATGATCTATTTTGGGTATGTTTTGAAAAAAAAATCTTATAGATGGTTAGCATTGAAAAAAGGTTAAATTTGTATATACCCAAATTTATGCAAAAGTAATAATTTTGGTAAGTTTTAAAAATGATTTTAAACAAGGTACGTTTTGAAAATGGTTAACATTTCTAAAATTGGTAATTTATGAAAAATTTCTATTTTTGGAAAGTTGTGTAAAAGATACATTACTAGGTAAGTTTTGAAAATGGATCCTATACTTAGTAATCATTGAAAAAAGTATACATTTTTAATGATGAGTTTGTTGAAAAATGATCTATTTTTGCTATGTTTTGAAAAAAAAAAAATCCTATACACGGCTAGTTTTGAAAAAATGTTAATTTTATATATACCCAAATTTATGCAAAAGTAATAATTTTGGTAAGTTTTAAAAATGATTTTAAAAAAGGTACGTTTTAAAAATAGTTAACATTTCTATAATTGGTAATTTATGAAAAATTTCTATTTTTGGAAAGTTGTGTAAAAGATACCTTACTAGGTAAGTTTTGAAAATGGATCCTATACTTAGTAATCTTTGAAAAAAGTATACATTTTTAATGATGAGTTTGTTGAAAAATGATCTATTTTGGGTATGTTTTGAAAAAAAAATAAATCCTATACATGGTACGTTTTAAAAAAGCTTCCGTTACTATATTTGGTAATTTATCAAAAAAATTTATTTTTGGAAAGTTGTGTAAAAGGTACATTACTGGGTAAGTTTTGAAAATAGATCCTATACTTAGTAATCTTTGAAAAAAGTATACATTTTTAATATTGGGTTTGTTGAAAAATGATCTATTTTTGAAAAGATTTGTAAAAGATACATTACTGGGTAAGTTTTGAAAATGGATCCTATACTTAGTAATCTTTGAAAAAAGTATACATTTTTAATATTGGGTTTGTTGAAAAAAGTTTTATTTTGGGTATGTTTTGAAAAAAAAAATCCTATACACGGTTAGCTTTGAAAAAAAGGTTAAATTTGTATATACCCAAACTTATCAAAAAGTTATAATTTCGATAAGTTTTAAAAAAGTTTTTGTACATGGTACGTTTTAAAAAAGCTTCCGTTACTATATTTGGTAATTTATCAAAACAATTTATTTTTGGAAAGTTGTGTAAAAGATACATTTTTGGGTAAGTTTTGAAAATGGATCCTATACTTAGTAATCATTGAAAAATGTGTACATTTTTAATATGGGGTTTGTTGAAAAAATATCTAATTTGGGTATATTTTGAAAAAAAAATCCTATACATGGCTAGCTTTGAAAAAAGGTTAAATTTGTATATACCTAAACTTATCAAAAAGTTATAATTTTTGTAAGTTTAAAAAAGTTTTTGTACATGGTACGTTTTAAAAAAGCTTCCGTTACTATATTGGGTAATTTATCAAAAAAATTTATTTTTGGAAAGTTGTGTAAAAGGTACATTACTGGGTAAGTTTTGAAAATGGATCCTATACTTAGTAATCTTTGAAAAAAGTATACATTTTTAATATTGGGTTTGTTGAAAAATGATCTATTTTTGAAAAGTTTTGTAAAAGATACATTACTGGGTAAGTTTTGAAAATGGATCCTATACTTAGTAATCTTTGAAAAAAGTATACATTTTTAATATTGGTTTGTTGAAAAAAGTTTTATTTTGGGTTTTTTGAAAAAAAAAATCCTATAACGGTTAGCTTGAAAAAAAGGTTAAATTTGTATATACCCAAACTTATCAAAAATTATAATTTCGATAAGTTTTAAAAAAGTTTTTGTACATGTACGTTTTAAAAAAGCTTCCGTTACTATATTTGGTAATTTATCAAACAATTTATTTTTGGAAAGTTGTGTAAAAGATACATTTTTGGGTAAGTTTTTAAAATGGATCCTATACTTAATAATCTTTGAAAAAGTAAAATTTTAAATATTGGGGTTTGTTGAAAAAGATCTATTTTTGGGTATTTTTGAAAAAAAAAAATCCTATAAAAATTGTTTTAAAAAGGTAAATTTTGAAAATACCTAACTTTAATCAAAAAAGTATAATTTTTTAAGTTTTTAAAAAAGTTTTTTGGGTAATTTTTAAAAAAAAATTTATAATGGTATTTTAAAAAAAATTTTATTTAAAATTTTGAAAAGTAATTATTGGTAAGTTTTAAAATGATTTTAAACAAGGTATTTTGAAAAAGTTAACATTTTAAATTGGTTTTGAAAAAATTTCTATTTTGGAAAGTTTTGTAAAAGATACATTACTGGGTAAGTTTTGAAAATGGATCCTATATTTAGTAATCTTTGAAAAGGTAACATTTTTAATATTGGGTTTGTTGAAAAAAGTTATTTTGGGTATGTTTTGAAAAAAAAATCCTATACAGGTTAGCTTTAAAAAAAAAGGTTAAATTTTATATACCCAAACTTATCAAAAAGTTATAATTTTGGTAAGTTTAAAAAAGTTTTTGTACATGGTACGTTTTAAAAAGCTTCCGTTACTATATTTGGTAATTTATCAAAAAATTTATTTTTGGAAAGTTGTGTAAAAGGTACATTTGGGTAAGTTTTAAAAATGGATCCTATACTTATAATCTTTGAAAAAGTAAATTTTTAATATTGGGTTTGTTGAAAAATGATCTATTTTGGGTATGTTTTGAAAAAAAAATCCTATACATGGTTAGCTTTAAAAAAAGGTTAAATTTTATATACCCAAACTTATCAAAAAGTTATAATTTCGGTAAGTTTAAAAAAGTTTTTGTACATGGTACGTTTTAAAAAGTTCCGTTACTATATTTGGTAATTTATAAAAAAATTTATTTTTGGAAAGTTGTGTAAAAGTACATTATGGGTAAGTTTTGAAAATGGATCCTTACTTAGTAATCTTTGAAAAATGTATACATTTTTAAAGGGTTTGTTGAAAAAGATCTATTTTGGGTATGTTTTGAAAAAAAAAAATCCTATACATGGTAGTTTTGAAAAAAGGTTAATTTTTTATACCCAAATTTTTCAAAAGTAATAAATTTGGTGTTTTAAAAATGTTTTTAAACTGGGTAGTTTTGAAAAATTAACATTTTAAAGGTAATTTATAAAAATTTCTATTTTTGGAAAGTTTTAAAAGTAATTACGGGGTAAGTTTTGAAAATGGATCCTATATTGTAATTTTGAAAAATTTATAATTTTTAATATTGGGTTTGTTGAAAAATGATCTATTTTGGGTATGTTTTGAAAAAAAAAATCCTATACATGGCTAGTTTTGAAAAAAGGTTAATTTTATATATACCCAAATTTATGCAAAAGTAATAATTTTGGTAAGTTTTAAAAATGATTTTAAGAAAAGTACGTTTTGAAAATAGTTAACATTTCTATAATTGGTAATTTATGAAAAATTTCTATTTTTGGAAAGTTTTGTAAAAGGTACATTACAGGGTAAGTTTTGAAAATGGATCCTATACTTAGTAATCTTTGAAAAAAGTATACATTTTTAATATTGAGTTTGTTGAAAAATGATCTATTTTGGGTATGTTTTGAAAAAAAAAAAATCCCATACATGGCTAGTTTTGAAAAAAGGTTAATTTTATATATACCCAAATTTATGCAAAAGTAATAATTTTGGTAAGTTTTAAAAATGATTTTAAACAAGGTACGTTTTGAAAATAGTTAACATTTCTATAATTGGTAATTTAAGAAAAAATTTCTACTTTTGGAAAGTTTTGTAAAAGATACATTACTGGGTAAGTTTTGAAAATGGATCCTATATTCGTAATCTTTGAAAAAGGTATACATTTTTAATATTGGTTTGTTGAAAAAAGATCTATTTTGGGTATGTTTTGAAAAAAAAATCCTATACATGGTTAGCTTTAAAAAAAGGTTAAATTTTTATATACCCAAACTTATCAAAAAGTTATAGTTTCGGTAAATTTAAAAAAGTTTTTGTACATGGTACGTTTTAAAAAAGCTTCCGTTACTATATTTAGGTAATTTATCAAAAAAATTTATTTTTGGAAAGTTGTGTAAAAGGTACATTACTTGGTAAGTTTTGAAAATGGATCCTATACTTAGTAATCTTTGAAAAAAGTATACATTTTTTATATTGAGTTTGTTGAAAAATGATCTATTTTTTGAAAAATGATCTATTTTTGAAAAGATTTGTAAAAGATACATTACTGGGTAAGTTTTGAAAATGGATCCTATACTTAGTAATCTTTGAAAAAAGTATACATTTTTAATATTGGGTTTGTTGAAAAAAGTTTTATTTTGGATATGTTTTGAAAAAAAAAATCCTAAACACGGTTAGCTTTGAAAAAAAGGTTAAATTTGTATATACCCAAACTTATCAAAAAGTTATAATTTCGATAAGTTTTAAAAAAGTTTTTGTACATGGTACGTTTTAAAAAAGCTTCCGTTACTATATTTGGTAATTTATCAAAACAATTTATTTTTGGAAAGTTGTGTAAAAGATACATTTTTGGGTAAGTTTTTAAAATGGATCCTATACTTAATAATCTTTGAAAAAAGTAAAAATTTTAAATATTGGGTTTGTTGAAAAATGATCTATTTTGGGTATGTTTTGAAAAAAAAAAAATCCTATAAAAATGATTTTAAGAAAGGTACGTTTTGAAAATGGATCCTATACTTAGTAATCTTTGAAAAAAGTATACATTTTTAATATTGAGTTTGTTGAAAAATGATCTATTTTGGGTATATTTTAAAAAAAAATTTCATACATGGCTAGTTTTGAAAAAAGGTTAATTTTATATATACCCAAATTTATGCAAAAGTAATAATATTGGTAAGTTTTAAAAATGATTTTAAACAAGGTACGTTTTGAAAATAGTTAACATTTCTATAATTGGTAATTTAAGAAAAAATTTCTACTTTTGGAAAGTTTTGTAAAAGATACATTACTGGGTAAGTTTTGAAAATGGATCCTATATTTAGTAATCTTTGAAAATGGTATACATTTTTAATATTGGGTTTGTTGAAAAAAGATCTATTTTGGGTATGTTTTGAAAAAAAAATCCTATACATGGTTAGCTTTAAAAAAAGGTTAAATTTTTATATACCCAAACTTATCAAAAAGTTATAATTTCGGTAAGTTTAAAAAAGTTTTTGTACATGGTACGTTTTAAAAAAGCTTCCGTTACTATATTTGGTAATTTATCAAAAAAATTTATTTTTGGAAAGTTGTGTAAAAGGTACATTACTGGGTAAGTTTTAAAAATGGATCCTATACTTAGTAATCTTTGAAAAATGTATACATTTTTAATATTGGGTTTGTTGAAAAATGATCTATTTTGGGTATGTTTTGAAAAAAAAAGTCCTATAAAAGGCTAGTTTTGAAAAAAGGTTAATTTTATATATACCCAAATTTATGCAAAATTAATAATTTTGGTAAGTTTTATAAATGGTTTTAAACTGGGTACGTTTTGAAAATAGTTAACAATTCTATAATTGGTAATTTATGAAAAATTCCTATTTTTGGAAAGTTTTGTAAAAGATACATTACGGGGTAAGTTTTGAAAATGGATCCTATACTTTGTAATATTTGAAAAATGTATACATTTTTAATATTGGGTTTGTTGAAAAATGATCTATTTTTGGGTATATTTTGAAAAAAAAAAAATCCTATATATGGCTAGTTTTGAAAAAAGGTTAATTTTATATATACCCAAATTTATGCAAAAGTAATAATTTTGGTAAGTTTTAAAAATGATTTTAAGAAAGGTACGTTTTGAAAATAGTTAACATTTCTATAATTGGTAATTTATGAAAAATTTCTATTTTTGGAAAGTTTTATAAAAGGTACATTACAGGGTAAGTTTGGAAAATGGATCCTATACTTAGTAATCTTTGAAAAAAGTATACATTTTTAATATTGAGATTGTTGAAAAATGATCTATTTTGGGTATGTTTTGAAAAAAAAAAAATCCCATACATGGCTAGTTTTGAAAAAAGGTTAATTTTATATATACCCAAATTTATGCAAAAGTAATAATTTTGGTAAGTTTTAAAAATGATTTTAAACAAGGTAAGTTTTGAAAATAGTTAACATTTCTATAATTGGTAATTTAAGAAAAAATTTCTACTTTTGGAAAGTTTTGTAAAAGATACATTACTGGGTAAGTTTTGAAAATGGATCCTATATTTCGTAATCTTTGAAAAAGGTATAGATTTTTAATATTAGGTTTGTTGAAAAAAGATCTATTTTGAGTATGTTTTGAAAAAAAAATCCTGTACATGGTTAGCTTTAAAAAAAGGTTAAATTTTTATATACCCAAACTTATCAAAAAGTTATAGTTTCGGTAAGTTTAAAAAAGTTTTTGTACATGGTACGTTTTAAAAAAGCTTCCGTTACTATATTTAGTAACTTATCAAAAAAATTTATTTTTGGAAAGTTGTGTAAAAGGTACATTACTTGGTAAGTTTTGAAAATGGATCCTATACTTAGTAATCTTTGAAAAAAGTATACATTTTTTATATTGAGTTTGTTGAAAAATGATCTATTTTTTGAAAAATGATCTATTTTTGAAAAGATTTGTAAAAGATACATTACTGGGTAAGTTTTGAAAATGGATCCTATACTTAGTAATCTTTGAAAAAAGTATACATTTTTAATATTGGGTTTGTTGAAAAAAGTTTTATTTTGGATATGTTTTGAAAAAAAAAATCCTATACACGGTTAGCTTTGAAAAAAAGGTTAAATTTGTATATACCCAAACTTATCAAAAAGTTATAATTTCGATAAGTTTTAAAAAAGTTTTTGTACATGGTACGTTTTAAAAAAGCTTCCGTTACTATATTTGGTAATTTATCAAAACAATTTATTTTTGGAAAGTTGTGTAAAAGATACATTTTTGGGTAAGTTTTTAAAATGGATCCTATACTTAATAATCTTTGAAAAAAGTAAACATTTTTAATATTGGGTTTGTTGAAAAATGATCTATTTTGGGTATGTTTTGAAAAAAAAAAATCCTATACAAAATGATTTTAAGAAAGGTACGTTTTGAAAATGGATCCTGTACTTAATAATCTTTGAAAAAAGTATACATTTTTAATATTGAGTTTGTTGAAAAATGATCTATTTTGGGTATATTTTGAAAAAAAAAATTTCATACATGTCTAGTTTTGAAAAAAGGTTAATTTTATATATACCCAAATTTATGCAAAAGTAATAATATTGGTAAGTTTTAAAAATGATTTTAAACAAGGTACGTTTTGAAAATAGTTAACATTTCTATAATTGGTAATTTAAGAAAAAATTTATACTTTTGGAAAGTTTTGTAAAAGATACATTACTGGGTAAGTTTTGAAAATGGATCCTATATTTAGTAATCTTTGAAAATGGTATACATTTTTAATATTGGGTTTGTTGAAAAAAGATCTATTTTGGGTATGTTTTGAAAAAAAAAATCCTATACATGGTTAGCTTTAAAAAAAGGTTAAATTTTTATATACCCAAACTTATCAAAAAGTTATAGTTTCGGTAAGTTTAAAAAAGTTTTTGTACATGGTACGTTTTAAAAAAGCTTCCGTTACTATATTTGGTAATTTATCAAAAAAATTTATTTTTGGAAAGTTGTGTAAAAGGTACATGACTTGGTAAGTTTTGAAAATGGATCCTATACTTAGTAATCTTTGAAAAAAGTATACATTTTTTATATTGAGTTTGTTGAAAAATGATCTATTTTGGGTATGTTTTGAAAAAAAAAAAAATCCCATACATGGCTAGTTTTGAAAAATGGTTAATTTTCCATATACCCAAATTTATGCAAAAGTAATAATTTTGGTAAGTTTTAAAAATGATTTTAAACAAGGTACGTTTTGAAAATAGTTAACATTTCTATAATTGGTAATTTAAGAAAAAATTTCTATTTTTGGAAAGTTTTGTAAAAGATACATTACGGGGTAAGTTTTGAAAATAGATCCTATACTTTGTAATATTTGAAAAATGTATACATTTTTAATATTGGGTTTGTTGAAAAATGATCTATTTTGGGTATATTTTGAAAAAAAAAAAAAATCCTATATATGGCTAGTTTTGAAAAAAGGTTAATTTTATATATACCCAAATTTATGCAAAAGTAATAATTTCGGTAAGTTTTAAAAATGATTTTAAACATGGTACGTTTTAAAAATAGTTAACAGTTCAATAATTGGTAATTTATGAAAAATATCTATTTTTGAAAAGTTTTGTAAAAGATACATTACTGGGTATGTTTTGAAAATGGATCCTATACTTAGTAATCTTTGAAAAATGTATACATTTTTAATATTGGGTTTGTTGAAAAAAGATCTATTTTGGGTATGTTTTGAAAAAAAAATCCTACACATGGTTAGCTTTGAAAAAAGGTTAAATTTGTATATACCTGAACTTATCAAAAAGTTATAATTTCGGTAAGTTTAAAAAAGTTTTTGTACATGGTACGTTTTAAAAAAGCTTCTGTTACTATATTTGGTAATTTATCAAAAAAATTTATTTTTGGAAAGTTGTGTAAAAGATACATTAATGGGTACGTTTTGAAAATGGATCCTATACTTAGTAATCTTTGAAAAATGTATACATTTTTAATATGGGGTTTGTTGAAAAAAGATCTAATTTGGGTATGTTTTGAAAAAAAAATCCTATACATGGTTAGCTTTGAAAAAAGGTTAAATTTGTTTATACCCAAACTTATCAAAAAGTTATAATTTTTGTAAGTTTAAAAAAGTTTTTGTACATGGTACGTTTTAAAAAAGCTTCCGTTACTATATTTGGTAATTTATCAAAAAAATTTATTTTTGGAAAGTTGTGTAAAAGGTACATTACTGGGTAAGTTTTGAATATGGATCCTATACTTAGTAATCTTTGAAAAAAGTATACATTTTTAATATTGGGTTTGTTGAAAAATGATCTATTTTGGGTATGTTTTGAAAAAAAAAAATCCTATACATGGCTAGTTTTGAAAAAAGGTTAATTTTATATATACCCAAATTTATGCAAAAGTAATAAATTTGGTAAGTTTTATAAAGGGTTTTAAACTGGGTACGTTTTGAAAATAGTTAACATTTCTATAATTGGTAATTTATGAAAAATTTCTATTTTTGGAAAGTTTTGTAAAAGATACATTACGGGGTAAGTTTTGAAAATGGATCCTATAATTTGTAATATTTGAAAAATGTATACATTTTTAATACTGGGTTTGTTGAAAAATGATCTATTTTGGGTATGTTTTGAAAAAAAAATCTTATAGACGGTTAGCTTTGAAAAAAGGTTAAATTTGTATATACCCAAATTTATGCAAAAGTAATAATTTTGATAAGTTTTAAAAATGATTTTAAACAAGGTACGTTTTGAAAATAGTTAACATTTCTATAATTGGTAATTTATGAAAAATTTCTATTTTTGGAAAGTTGTGTAAAAGATACATTACTAGGTAAGTTTTGAAAATGGACCCTATACTTAGTAATCTTTGAAAAAAGTATACATTTTTAATGATGAGTTTGTTGAAAAATGATCTATTTTGGGTATGTTTTGAAAAAAAAAAAAAAATCCTATACATGGCTAGTTTTGAAAAAAGGTTAATTTTATATATACCCAAATTTATGCAAAAGTAATAATTTTGGTAAGTTTTAAAAATGATTTTAAACAAGGTACGTTTTGAAAATAGTTAACATTTCTATAATTGGTAATTTAAGAAAAAATTTCTAATTTTGGAAAGTTTTGTAAAAGATACATTACAGGGTAAGTTTTGAAAATGGATCCTATACTTTGTAATCTTTGAAAAAGGTATACATTTTTAATATTGGGTTTGTTGAAAAAAGATCTATATTGGGTATGTTTTGAAAAAAAAATCCTATACATGGTTAGCTTTAAAAAAAGGTTAAATTTTTATATACCCAAACTTATCAAAAAGTTATAATTTCGGTAAGTTTAAAAAAGTTTTTGTACATGGTACGTTTTAAAAAAGCTTCCGTTACTATATTTGGTAATTTATCAAAAAAATTTATTTTTGGAAAGTTGTGTAAAAGGTACATTACTGGGTAAGTTTTGAAAATGGATCCTATACTTAGTAATCTTTGAAAAATGTATACATTTTTAATATTGGGTTTGTTGAAAAATGATCTATTTTGGGTATGTTTTGAAAAAAAAAATCCTATACATGGCTAGTTTTGAAAAAAGGTTAATTTTATATATACCCAAATTTATGCAAAAGTAATAAATTTGGTAAGTTTTATAAATGGTTTTAAACTGGGTACGTTTTGAAAATAGTTAACATTTCTATAATTGGTAATTTATGAAAAATTTCTATTTTTGGAAAGTTTTGTAAAAGATACATTACGGGGTAAGTTTTGAAAATGGATCCTATAATTTGTAATATTTGAAAAATGTATACATTTTTAATATTGGGTTTGTTGAAAAATGATCTATTTTGGGTATGTTTTGAAAAAAAAAATCTTATAGATGGTTAGCTTTGAAAAAAGGTTAAATTTGTATATACCCAAATTTATGCAAAAGTAATAATTTTGGTAAGTTTTAAAAATGATTTTAAACAAGGTACGTTTTGAAAATAGTTAACATTTCTATAATTGGTAATTTATGAAAAATTTCTATTTTTGGAAAGTTGTGTAAAAGATACATTACTAGGTAAGTTTTGAAAATGGACCCTATACTTAGTAATCTTTGAAAAAGGTATACATTTTTAATATTGGGTTTGTTGAAAAATGATCTATTTTGGGTATGTTTTGAAAAAAAAAAAAAAAAATCCTATACATGGCTAGTTTTGAAAAAAGGTTAATTTTATATATACCCAAATTTATGCAAAAGTAATAATTTTGATAAGTTTTAAAAATGATTTTAAAAAAGGTACGTTTTGAAAATAGTTAACATTTCTATAATTGGTAATTTATGAAAAATTTCTATTTTTGGAAAGTTTTGTAAAAGGTACATTACAGGGTAAGTTTTGAAAATGGATCCTATACTTAGTAATCTTTGAAAAAAGTATACATTTTTAATATTGAGTTTGTTGAAAAATGATCTATTTTGGGTATATTTTGAAAAAAAAAAAATCCCATACATGGCTAGTTTTGAAAAAAGGTTAATTTTATATACACCCAAATTTATGCAAAAGTAATAATTTTGGTAAGTTTTAAAAATGATTTTAAACAAGGTACGTTTTGAAAATAGTTAACATTTCTATAATTGGTAATTTAAGAAAAAATTTCTACATTTGGAAACTTTTGTAAAAGATATATTTCTTGGTAAGTTTTGAAAATGGATCCTATACATAGTAATCTTTGAAAAAAGTATACATTTTTAATATTGAGTTTGTTGAAAAATGATCTATTTTGGGTATGTTTTGAAAAAAAAAATCACATACATGGCTAGTTTTGAAAAAAGGTTAATTTTATATATACCCAAATTTATGCGAAAGTAATAATTTTGGTAAGTTTTAAAAATGATTTTAAACAAGGTACGTTTTGAAAATAGTTAATATTTCTATAATTGGTAATTTAAGAAAAAATTTCTACTTTTGGAAAGTTTTGTAAAAGATACATTACTGGGTAAGTTTTGAAAATGGATCCTATACTTAGTAATATTTGAAAAAGGTATACATTTTTAATATTGGGTGTAATATCCCAAATTTTCAAATAACATGAATTATTAAAAAAATAAAGAGTTATTTGAGAGTAAGTTATAATTTTAAAATAGAATTATAAGTATAAATAAACTCTTTAAAGATAAAGCAGATAGTAGGTTTGAATTTGTTGTCTAAGGTATATTGGACTCTTATTTAATTCAAAGAATATGACAATAATAATTAGAATATCCTAATAAGAATAGGTTTCTACTCACATATAAACTCTTTATTAGAACAAAATATATAAATCTTTTGCTAGACCAAAGGAGAAACAAAAACCCTACGTCTATTCTTCTCACATATGTCTTTCACAATAACAGTCATAAGAGAATAGAAGTTCATGAATTAAACTAGGTACGTTTGTTAATTTTCCTCCATCACTTTATCAGTTATGATTTAAGGGTTTATGGTTAATGTTTAGTGATTTTTCTAAGAAATTTTATAAAGTAATTGTTTACAAATTTTCTGCAGAATCTTGAAAATAAATTAGTTTCGAAACCTTATACTATTCAATAAAATCTTAAAATATTTTTATATTAAACTAGACTTCTTGAAGAATTCAAAGAATATTTATTTGTCAAAATATCATTTATATTGAATTTGTTATGAATTTGTGAAGTTCATGTTTTGAATCTGTCCGTTTCTGAACAACTCGTATTTTAGGGTTATTTTATATGAGTTTCGATTTTGATCTGAACGTGAAATTTTTATCTTTGAAACTAGACATAAAAATAAAACTTTTGGTTTCAGAATCATTATAAAAATCATGTATTTAATTTTATATAATTTTTCGAAGTCAAAATTTTCTGCTGAAAACAGGAAACTTGAAGGATTAAAACAAAAAGTTCGGAATTAATTTATGGTGTTATATATGTTAAAAATATATGAAATTTTTTATAGAATGTTATAGGTGTCTTATTTATTATTTGTTAAAATTTTATGATTTTTAGATTAGATATGAATAATTTAATAATTTGTTTATTTATATATGTTCGCTGCTAAAAACGTTTACAACAGATTTTATAAACTAGATTCAAAACCTGTTTTAGCCATGAAAAAGGATTCCAAAATATTTGAAAATTTAGATATATGTTCATATCTAAGTTATAGAGGTACTGTAAAAATTTCAATTCAAGATAGCTTACTAATATTTTTCTAAAAATGTTTAACTTTAATAGGGTACCTGATTTTCTTAAACGGACAGCTTTAAAAGTTAGAGAACAAAAATCATTTTTATAATAGTTAAGCATTCGGTTTTACCCATAAAATTTATTGGACTTTTTACTATACCTCTATGAAAATTCTGTATAATGTTATTATTTTATGACACAATTTAAGCCTGAAATAAATTATTTAGTTTTCGCTGACAGTGAAAATAACTAATAATTTTGTGATAAAAATACGAAATTTTTAGAAAAGGATATTATGCTTAAAATGAGAGTTAGACTTAAGTATTAAGAAAAGGAAGGTAATTTGAAATAATACGGGAGTCTAATATTTATTTAATTATAATGTATTTAGGTTAAATTTCAAGCGAACTAGTGGGTGATCTTAGCTGTGCTAGTTATTCGTATCAGGTAAGTAGACTAACCCTACTTGTAATATTAAGTATTGTTTGCTTTGTTTGTGTATGAATATTTTCGTGGTTGTTTTTACATATATGTTTTGTTTGTAACCGTTATGGCTAAATAGATATCGTGATCTCATTTTCGTATGTATATGTGCTTTGTGTTTGCATAATTGATTATTGGTTATGTAGTATTGGCATAAGCATGTTCATATGCATAACATTCAAAACTTTTGATGTTAAAAACTCATGTTTTGAATTATAACTTTCGACTTTAAAAATCAAACAGATTTTTGAAAATGGTTTGATAGAATGCTTTTGACCATCGTTATGATTGGACTCTAATTGGGAGCATATTGTAATTGTTTTGAGCCGTGTGGGGGAGGTGTCCTTGGGTACCCGAGGATATTTGGTTCCTTACCATATGGTTTGGACGTATTTTTGCATGTGAGCATTTGTTATGGAATTCCAGCCTTGACCCTACGATTTTATGACTCACTTGCACTTACCCTTCACGCGTGCTAATCACCGACGGGTGATTTATTGTTTGGTCACCGACGGGTGATTTATTGTTTTGGTTGCCGACGGGTGACATTTTGTATTGGCTCCACCATTCATGCGATAGAGTTCATGGCATTCTATAAAATATAGTTTTGAACAGTTTTGTTATGAGTCGTGACATATTGAGAAAGATCATTTTTGAACGTTTTGCTATGAGAAGCGACCAATTAAGAAAGATAAGTTTATGTATGTTTTGGATACGAGTCACGACATTATTTGAAATATGGTTTTCAAAGATCATTGTTTAAGTAGAGACCATGCATTACATCGACATTCATATTGAAAACACAAGCATTGACATGTTGTTTGTCTTGAATAAATTGTTTATTACATGTGGTTGCTTAATGTTTTAAGTAAGGTAAGTTTGCTTACTGAGTGATTTCCACTCACCCCAAGTTTCCCTTCACTTTCTCAGGAACACCATGATGAGGATTTGGCAATGTTTTGAGGATTGTCATTGGTTCCCTAGGATTTAAATTTCCTTTTTTTTTTTAACTAATAAATTGTAAACTTTAATAAGTGCTAAACTTTTGTAAGTTTTTATTTGTAAGTTTTTTTTTTTTAGCTATAAAATCTTCTTAATTTAAAGTCATAGTCAATCACATCAAGGTTTTCAATCAATAGAATGCTTAGATAATGCCCTTATTTGTATGTAAAATATCGGGGCGTTACAGTTGGTATCAGAGCACGGTTTTATGATTCTGTAGACTTAAATTTGGATAGATGGGAACCACAATCATTGCCAAATCTCAAATACTCATGGTATTGTTTGAAGTTATATGTTATTTGATAGTTTGTTAAAGAAAAATTTCATGTACAATTTTTTTTTTTTTTTATTTGATTGAATAATCTGTAAGTGTCTTACATTTATGTTACTTTCATGATTTTTCATCTCAAAAGACGAGAATTGAAGATTTGTTTTGTTTTGAATCAAAATTAAATAAATGATGCAATTTGTTTTTAATTACCTCCCTATAATTAAATCTAAGTTTACAATCTTTGTGATTGGAGCATAAAGGTACGTACATTATCCTAAAGTATCATATATTATCTTAGAAAACTCCATTGGTTACTAGCATTGATGCATGTAACAAAGGTATTTAGAACACCTAATTAAATAGTTGGGTTTTAAAGTATTATTTCAAATTGTATAGTAAGGTTGATTTTAGTGTGCTTAAAGGATTGAATTATCTTCTGATTTCCTAATGGATATATGATGTTAAGGAAATGTCTAATTTTGTTGAGGTGACACATGGATAGTAAATTTTGTTAAAATGGAGCTACTGGTGTATTAGATATTTTTCTTATTCATTTGTAGTTATTGTAAAATTTATGACTTTGATTTTAAGAAGAAAAGATTGAGGTACAAAAATAACTTGTAATAAGAGTTTGTTTAGCTTTGTACTGTAGCTGCAAGTGTCTTATTCGAAGTGTCTTTCTGTAGGCAGATGAAACAATCAATCGTGACTTATGAGAAAATAGATCTGTGTATAATCAATGGTTAAATACATTCACTTATTTATGATGGGAAAGATATAAATTTTTAGAGGAGTATTGGTATATAGGGCACCCTACCTTTAAGGATAGCAAGACCTCTAGATAGAACAAGTTAGCATTAATGATAACTTCTTGTTCTTTATCAGTATTACACAAGTAAATTAACTCTCTTGTTGTCAGTATATGTTCTTAGTCACTTGAATAGTTTTAGTGGCATTCACAAATACCTCAAGACAGAGTGATATTATTTTATGGTGTGAGGTGATAGATAGAGATGTGAAGGATTATAAGTTGATCAATCATAACAATAACATCAAAGTAATTGTGGATAATTGATACTAAAAGAAAGTATCAAATAATTTGATATACAAGGCTCGCAGTTTTACTCAAGTCGACACCATGTGGTAATGAGTTACTTTGCAAGTGATGGTCATAAGTTTTGCGTATACTTAAGGAATTACTTATCATTTGATTTTATAGTTTTTTTTTAGAACCATAATATTAAGAAAAGGGTTTAGTAATTGTTTGAGGTTACCCATGTGGTTAGTAGGCTTGACCCTTAAGTGACAAATGAATTAGACCATTTGTGTGTGTGTTTCTGGTCAATTTTGATTTTGAGAAGGAAATATCAAGACAAGAATGTATCATGTAGTAATATACAAATTAGATTGATGTTACAAGATAAATGTTTATTGGAAGTTATTTTTAGAGGAAACATTATAAACAAATGGAATAATAAGATATGACTTATAAGGAGCATGAGTTTAGGTCTAACTGTAGATGGACATAAAAAAAATTTATTTGTGATAATACAAGTATGAATGATATTTAGTTGGTATCCAACCATTAAATATGGATATAGAAACGTTATTGAATTTTGGGATTCTTGGCAGAATATTAAGTATTAGAGATATTAACTTAATATGGAGAAAGAATGAGAAATGTTATAGTCACTATAGTAAGTTCTTAAGATAAAATAAGATAGTATCATACTTAGCTTGCACTCTGCCATTGTTAAGTATGTCATATCTAATGTTGTTGGTTATATATATTATTTGATTAATTACCTTAGAAATTAAGTAATGACATCCAAGCACAAATAAGCATACTTTCCACTTGGATTGAAGTTCTAATAGTGGTAATCAAAGTATTGTGGTAGTCAAGGTATTGTGGCTATATATTTGGGATAATGGTCAAAAGTGATTTTAAACATTTATTAGGAAAGGAGAAGTGGAAAAATAATTTAAGTTGGTTAAGTAGAATTTATTGAAACTTAGCGAGACAAATTAGAATAAAGGATTAACTCAAATTTTATAATTGATGGTATTGAGTTATCAGGTTACCGGCATCAAATTAAAGACTTTAATATATGACCATAACCATTATTTCTTTGTGACCAATTAACAGTGAAGGTTAATGTTAATTGTTTAAGGTCTTAAATTTAGAGAATGAAATAAAATAGGTTTCAGGTTTGAACAAGAATTGAACAATGCCTTATGAAGTATGAATTTTAAAATATTATTATTTTTGGTGATTGGAGACATAAATGATTAAATTTGAATGTGTTGTCATGAACTAAGGGGCCTTATCTTACTTGAGTAATAGTTTCTCTAAATAGTGTATATTTATTTTGCTTGATAGACGATAAGAAAATTACTTGATATGATGGATATTTTAAGGGTATCAATAGCAAATGTTATTACTAAGAATTATCTGATATATTTGTCATCTTTTCAAAAAAAAAATGGGTTGACTTTATGGAACAAGTTGTACATGGATGTCAATTTGGATTATGCTTAGAAATTAGAGTAAAGAAGACTTCAAGTTTGTGCAATATTGAAAATTATTGTTGGAAGATGAATTTTGAAGTATTGTTTAGTGATTGGAGCCTAGGTGATTATTTTTTTTTTTTTTTTTGTGGTGAACAAAGAGATTTTTATCATATTTGGATTACTAGCTATCTAAATAATACAGCTATGATGGATCTCTTAAGAGCATTGATTGCAATGTGTATTTAAGCTTACAATCTCTTCAAGTTAATGAAGGATTTTGTGGTAGAGAATTGAGACACTTTCACCTATGTGGATAGAACATAGTAAATCTAGTACAATTTAGCAAATATTATTATCAAATATTATTTGTTAGGCTTTACAATCTTACAGACCTATAAAGTAAATAAAGTATTTCATGTTGATGATATAAAAGCTAAAGATGCATAGCTAATCATGACATTAAGTGTTATATTTTATTATAAGATGAGAATTAAGTATGACCAATATTTGCAAATTTTACTTTTCAAATTTTAAGTACCTAATATACAAAACAAATGATTTCTTATACCCTTACTAAATGTTTAATAGTTTAAATATATAGGTAAATTTGTTGATATTGAAAAATATCTATATAAGTATTTATATGTATGTATGCACGTATATGTATGTATAATTTGTTATATGTGTTATGTTTTCAAATTGTGTTTTATGAATTAAGATTGATGAATTTCGAGGACGAAATTCTTTTAAGGGGGAGGAATTGTAATATCCCAAATTTTCAAATAACATTAATTATTAAAAAAATAAAGAGTTATTTGAGAGTAAGTTATAATTTGTATATATAGATGGTTAGCTTTGAAAAAAGGTTAAATTTGTATATATCCAAATTTATGCAAAAGTAATAATTTTCGTAAGTTTTAAAAATGATTTTAAATAAGGTACGTTTTGAAAATAGTTAACATTTCTATAATTGGTAATTTATGAAAAATTTCTATTATTGGAAAGTTGTGTAAAAGATACATTACTAGGTAAGTTTTGAAAATGGACCCTATACTTAGAAATCTTTGAAAAAAGTATACATTTTTAATGATGAGTTTGTTGAAAAATGATCTATTTTGGGTATGTTTTGAAAAAAAAAAAAAATCCAATACATGGCTAGTTTTGAAAAAAGGTTAATTTTATATATACCCAAATTTATGCAAAAGTAATAATTTTGGTAAGTTTTAAAAATGATTTTAAAAAGGTACGTTTTGAAAATAGTTAACATTTCTATAATTGGTAATTTAAGAAAAAATTTCTACTTTTGGAAAGTTTTGTAAAAGATACATTACTGGGTAAGTTTTGAAAATGGATCCTATATTTAGTAATCTTTGAAAAAGGTATACATTTTTAATATTGGGTTTGTTGAAAAAAGATCTATTTTGGGTATGTTTTGAAAAAAAAATCCTATACATGGTTAGCTTTAAAAAAAGGTTAAATTTTTATATACCCAAACTTATCAAAAAGTTATAGTTTCGGTAAGTTTAAAAAAGTTTTTGTACATGGTACGTTTTAAAAAAGCTTCCGTTACTATATTTGGTAATTTATCAAAAAAATTTATTTTTGGAAAGTTGTGTAAAAGGTACATTACTTGGAAAGTTTTGAAAATGGATCCTATACTTAGTAATCTTTGAAAAAAGTATACATTTTTTATATTGAGTTTGTTGAAAAATGATCTATTTTGGGTATGTTTTGAAAAAAAAAAAAATCCCATACATGGTTAGTTTTGAAAAAAGGTTAATTTTATATATACCTAAATTTATGCAAAAGTAATAATTTTGGTAAGTTTTATAAATGGTTTTAAACTGGGTACGTTTTGAAAATAGTTAACAATTCTATAATTGGTAATTTATGAAAAATTTCTATTTTTGAAAAGTTTTGTAAAAGATACATTACTGGGTAAGGTTTGAAAATGGATCCTATACTTAGTATTCTTTGAAAAAAGTATACATTTTTAATATTGGGTTTGTTGAAAAATGTTCTATTTTGGGTATGTTTTGAAAAAAAAAAATCCTATACACGGTTAGCTTTCAAAAAAAGGTTAAATTTGTATATACCCAAACTTATCAAAAAGTTATAATTTCGATTAGTTTTAAAAAAGTTTTTGTACATGGTACGTTTTAAAAAAGCTTCCGTTACTATATTTGGTAATTTATCAAAACAATTTATTTTTGGAAAGTTGTGTAAAAGATACATTTTTGGAAAGTTTTGTAAAAGGTACATTACAGGGTAAGTTTTGAAAATGGATCCTATACTTAGTAATAATTGAAAAAAGTATACATTTTTAATATTGAGATTGTTGAAAAATGATCTATTTTGGGTATGTTTTGAAAAAAAAAAAAATCCCATACATGGCTAGGTTTGAAAAAAGGTTAATTTTATATATACCCAAATTTATGCAAAAGTAATAATTTTGGTAAGTTTTAAAAATGATTTTAAACAAGGTAAGTTTTGAAAATAGTTAACATTTCTATAATTGGTAATTTAAGAAAAAATTTCTACTTTTGGAAAGTTTTGTAAAAGATACATTACTGGGTAAGTTTTGAAAATAGATCCTATATTTAGTAATCTTTGAAAAAGGTATACATTTTTAATATTGGGTTTGTTGAAAAAAGATCTATTTTGAGTATGTTTTGAAAAAAAAATCCTATACATGGTTAGCTTTAAAAAAAGGTTAAATTTTTATATACCCAAACTTATCAAAAAGTTATAATTTCGGTAAGTTTAAAAAAGTTTTTGTACATGGTACGTTTTAAAAAAGCTTCCGTTACTATATTTGGTAATTTATCAAAAAAATTTATTTTTGAAAAGTTGTGTAAAAGGTACATTACTGGGTAAGTTTTTAAAATGAATCCTATACTTAGTAATCTTTGAAAAATGTATACATTTTTAATATTGGGTTTGTTGAAAAATGATCTATTTTGGGTATGTTTTGAAAAAAAAATCTTATAGATAGTTAGCTTTGAAAAAAGGTTAAATTTGTATATACCCAAATTTATGCAAAAGTAATAATTTTGGTAAGTTTTAAAAATGATTTTAAATAAGGTACGTTTTGAAAATAGTTAACATTTCTATAATTGGTAATTTATGAAAAATTTCTATTTTTGGAAAGTTGTGTAAAAGATACATTACTAGGTAAGTTTTGAAAATGGACCCTATACTTAGTAATCTTTGAAAAAAGTATACATTTTTAATGATGAGTTTGTTGAAAAATGATCTATTTTGGGTATGTTTTGAAAAAAAAAAAAAAAAATCCTATACATGGCTAGTTTTGAAAAAAAAATCCTATACATGGTTAGCTTTAAAAAAAGATTAAATTTTTATCTACCCAAACTTATCAAAAAGTTATAATTTCGGTAAGTTTAAAAAAGTTTTTGTACATGGTACGTTTTAAAAAAGCTTCCATTACTATATTTGGTAATTTATCAAAAAAATTTATTTTTGGAAAGTTGTGCAAAAGGTACATTACTGGGTAAGTTTTGAAAATGGATCCTATACTTAGTAATCTTTGAAAAATGTATACATTTTTAAAATTGAGTTTGTTGAAAAATGATCTATTTTGGGTATGTTTTGAAAAAAAAAATCCTATACATGGCTAGTTTTGAAAAAAGGTTAATTTTATATATACCCAAATTTATGCAAAAGTAATAAATTTGGTAAGTTTTATAAATGGTTTTAAACTGGGTACGTTTTGAAAATGGTTAACATTTCTATAATTGGTAATTTATGAAAAATTTCTATTTTTGGAAAGTTGTGTAAAAGATACATTACTAGGTAAGTTTTGAAAATGGACCCTATACTTAGTAATCTTTGAAAAAAGTATACATTTTTAATGATGAGTTTGTTGAAAAATGATCTATTTTGGGTATGTTTTGAAAAAAAAAAAAAAAAATCCTATACATGGCTAGTTTTGAAAAAAGGTTAATTTTATATATACCCAAATTTATGCAAAAGTAATAATTTTGGTATGTTTTAAAAAAAATTTTAAGACAGGTATGTTTTGAAAATAGTTAACATTTCTATAATTGGTAATTTATGAAAAATTTCTATTTTTAAAAAGTTTTGTAAAAGGTACATTACAGGGTAAGTTTTGAAAATGGATCCTATACTTAGTAATCTTTGAAAAAAGTATACATTTTTAATATTGAGTTTGTTGAAAAATGATCTATTTTGGGTATATTTTGAAAAAAAAAAAATCCCATACATGGCTAGTTTTGAAAAAAGGTTAATTTTATATATACCCAAATTTATGCAAAAGTAATAATTTTGGTAAGTTTTAAAAATGATTTTAAACAAGGTACGTTTTGAAAATATTTAACATTTCTATAATTGGTAATTTAAGAAAAAATTTCTACTTTTGGAAACTTTGGTAAAACATACATTTCTGGGTAAGTTTTGAAAATGGATCCTATACATAGTAATCTTTGAAAAAAGTATACATTTTTAATATTGAGTTTGTTGAAAAATGATCTATTTTGGGTATGTTTTGAAAAAAAAAAATCCCATACATGGCTAGTTTTGAAAAAAGGTTAATTTTATATATACCCAAATTTATGCAAAAGTAATAATTTTGGTAAGTTTTAAAAATGATTTTAAACAAGGTACGTTTTGAAAATAGTTAACATTTCTATAATTGGTAATTTAAGAAAAAATTTCTACTTTTGGAAAGTTTTGTAAAAGATACATTACTGGGTAAGTTTTGAAAATGGATCCTATACTTAGTAATCTTTGAAAAAGGTATACATTTTTAATATTGGGTTTGTTGAAAAAAGATCTATTTTGGGTATGTTTTGAAAAAAAAATCCTATACATGGTTAGCTTTAAAAAAAGGTTAATTTTTTATATACCCAAACTTATCAAAAAGTTATAATTTCAGTAAGTTTAAAAAAGTTTTTGTACATGGTACGTTTTAAAAAAGCTTCCGTTACTATATTTGGTAATTTATCAAAAAAATTTATTTTTGAAAAGTTGTGTAAAAGGTACATTACTGGGTAAGTTTTGAAAATGAATCCTATACTTAGTAATCTTTGAAAAATGTATACATTTTTAATATTGGGTTTGTTGAAAAATGATCTATTTTGGGTATGTTTTGAAAAAAAAATCTTATAGATGGTTAGCTTTGAAAAAAGGTTAAATTTGTATATATCCAAATTTATGCAAAAGTAATAATTTTGGTAAGTTTTAAAAATGATTTTAAATAAGGTACGTTTTGAAAATAGTTAACATTTCTATAATTGGTAATTTATGAAAAATTTCTATTTTTGGAAAGTTGTGTAAAAGATACATTACTAGGTAAGTTTTGAAAATGGACCCTATACTTAGAAATCTTTGAAAAAAGTAAACATTTTTAATGATGAGTTTGTTGAAAAATGATCTATTTTGGGTATGTTTTGAAAAAAAAAAATCCCATACATGGCTAGTTTTGAAAAAAGGTTAATTTTATATATACCCAAATTTATGCAAAAGTAATAATTTTGGTAAGTTTTAAAAATGATTTTAAACAAGGTACGTTTTGAAAATAGTTAACATTTCTATAATTGGTAATTTAAGAAAAAATTTCTACTTTTGGAAAGTTTTGTAAAAGATACATTACTGGGTAAGTTTTGAAAATGGATCCTATACTTAGTAATCTTTGAAAAATGTATACATTTTTAATATTGGGTTTGTTGAAAAATGATCTATTTTGGGTATGTTTTGAAAAAAAAAAATCCTATACATGGCTAGTTTTGAAAAAAGGTTAATTTTATATATACCCAAATTTATGCAAAAGTAATAAATTTGGTAAGTTTTATAAATGGTTTTAAACTGGGTACGTTTTGAAAATAGTTAACATTTCTATAATTGGTAATTATGAAAAATTTCTATTTTTAGAAAGTTTTGTAAAAGATACATTACGGGGTAAGTTTTGAAAATGGATCCTATAATTTGTAATTTTGAAAAATGTATACATTTTTAATATTGGGTTTGTTGAAAAATGATCTATTTTGGGTATGTTTTGAAAAAAAAATCTTATAATGGTTAGCTTTTGAAAAAAGGTTAAATTTGTATATACCCAAATTTATGCAAAAGTAATAATTTTGGTAAGTTTTAAAAATGATTTTAAACAAGGTACGTTTTGAAAATAGTTAACATTTCTATAATTGGTAATTTATGAAAAATTTCTATTTTTGGAAAGTTGTGTAAAAGATACATTACTCGGTAAGTTTTGAAAATGGACCCTATACTTAGTAATCTTTGAAAAAAGTATACATTTTTAATGATGAGTTTGTTGAAAAATGATCTATTTTGGGTATGTTTTGAAAAAAAAAAAAAAATCCTATACATGGCTAGTTTTGAAAAAAGGTTAATTTTATATATACCCAAATTTATGCAAAAGTAATAATTTTGGTAAGTTTTAAAAAAAATTTTAAGACAGGTACGTTTTGAAAATAGTTAACATTTCTATAATTGGTAATTTATGAAAAATTTCTATTTTTGGAAAGTTTTGTAAAAGGTACATTACAGGGTAAGTTTTGAAAATGGATCCTATACTTAGTAATCTTTGAAAAAAGTATACATTTTTAATATTGAGTTTGTTGAAAAATGATCTATTTTGGGTATATTTTGAAAAAAAAAAAATCCCAAACATGGCTAGTTTTGAAAAAAGGTTAATTTTATATATACCCAAATTTATGCAAAAGTAATAATTTTGGTAAGTTTTAAAAATGATTTTAAACAAGGTACGTTTTGAAAATAGTTAACATTTCTATAATTGGTAATTTAAGAAAAAATTTCTACATTTGGAAACTTTTGTAAAAGGTACATTTCTGGGTAAGTTTTGAAAATGGATCCTATACATAGTAATCTTTGAAAAAAGTATACATTTTTAATATTGAGTTTGTTGAAAAATGATCTATTTTGGGTTATGTTTTGAAAAAAAAAATCCCATACATGGCTAGTTTTGAAAAAAGGTTAATTTTATATATACCCAAATTTATGCAAAAGTAATAATTTTGGTAAGTTTTAAAAATGATTTTAAACAAGGTACGTTTTGAAAATAGTTAACATTTCTATAATTGGCAATTTAAGAAAAAATTTCTACTTTTGGAAAGTTTTGTAAAAGATACATTACTGGATAAGTTTTGAAAATGGATCCTATACTTAGTAATCTTTGAAAAAGGTATACATTTTTAATATTGGGTTTGTTGAAAAAAGATCTATTTTGGGTATGTTTTGAAAAAAAAATCCTATACATGGTTAGCTTTAAAAAAAGGTTAATTTTTTATATACCCAAACTTATCAAAAAGTTATAATTTCGGTAAGTTTAAAAAATTTTTGTACATGGTACGTTTTAAAAAAGCTTCCGTTACTATATTTGGTAATTTATCAAAAAAATTTATTTTTGAAAAGTTGTGTAAAAGGTACATTACTGGGTAAGTTTTGAAAATGAATACTATACTTAGTAATCTTTGAAAAATGTATGCATTTTTAAAATTGGGTTTGTTGAAAAAATTATCTATTTTGGGTATGTTTTGAAAAAAAAAATCTTATAGATGGTTAGCTTTGAAAAAAGGTTAAATTTGTATATACCCAAATTTATGCAAAAGTAATAATTTTGGTAAGTTTTAAAAATAGTTAACATTTCTATAATTGGTAATTTATGAAAAATTTCTATTTTTGGAAAGTTGTGTAAAAGATACATTACTAGGCAAGTTTTGAAAATGGACCATATACTTAGTAATCTTTGAAAAAAGTATACATTTTTAATGATGAGTTTGTTGAAAAATGATCTATTTTGGGTATGTTTTGAAAAAAAAAAAAAAATCCTATACATGGCTAGTTTTGAAAAAAGGTTAATTTTATATATACCCAAATTTATGCAAAAGTAATAATTTTGGTAAGTTTTAAAAAAAAATTTAAGAAAGGTACGTTTTGAAAATAGTTAACATTTCTATAATTGGTAATTTATGAAAAATTTCTATTTTTGGAAAGTTTTGTAAAAGGTACATTACAGGGTAAGTTTTGAAAATGGATCCTATACTTAGTAATCTTTGAAAAAAGTATACATTTTTAATATTGAGTTTGTTGAAAAATGATCTATTTTGGGTATGTTTTGAAAAAAAAAAATCCCATACATGGCTAGTTTTGAAAAAAGGTTAATTTTATATATACCCAAATTTATGCAAAAGTAATAATTTTGGTAAGTTTTAAAAATGATTTTAAACAAGGTACGTTTTGAAAATAGTTAACATTTCTATAATTGGTAATTTAAGAAAAAATTTCTACTTTTGGAAAGTTTTGTAAAAGATACATTACTGGGTAAGTTTTGAAAATGGATCCTATACTTACTAATCTTTGAAAAAGGTATACATTTTTAATATTGGGTTTGTTGAAAAAAGATCTATTTTGAGTATGTTTTGAAAAAAAAATCCTATACATGGTTAGCTTTAAAAAAAGGTTAAATTTTTATATACCCAAACTTATCAAAAAGTTATAATTTCGGTAAGTTTAAAAAAGTTTTTGTACATGGTACGTTTTAAAAAAGCTTCCGTTACTATATTTTGTAATTTATCAAAAAAATTTATTTTTGAAAAGTTGTGTAAAAGGTACATTACTGGGTAAGTTTTTAAAATAAATCCTATACTTAGTAATCTTTGAAAAATGTATACATTTTTAATATTGGGTTTGTTGAAAAATGATCTATTTTGGGTATGTTTTGGAAAAAAAAATCCTATACACGGTTAGCTTTGAAAAAAAGGTTAAATTTGTATATACCCAAATTTATCAAAAAGTTAAATTTGATAAGTTTTAAAAAAAATTTTGTAATGGTACGTTTTGAAAATAGCTTAACATTTCTATATTGGTAATTTATGAAAAAATTTCTATTTTTGGAAAGTTGTGTAAAAGATACATTACTGGGTAAGTTTTGAAAATGGATCCTATACTTAGTAATCTTTGAAAAATGTATACATTTTTAATATTGGGTTTGTTGAAAAATGATCTATTTTGGGTATGTTTTTGAAAAAAAAAAAATCCTATACATGGCTAGTTTTGAAAAAAGGTTAATTTTATATATACCCAAATTTATGCAAAAGTAATAATTTTGGTAAGTTTTATAAATGGTTTTAAACTGGGAACGTTTTGAAAATAGTTAACATTTCTATAATTGGTAATTTATGAAAAATTTCTATTTTTGGAAAGTTTTGTAAAAGATACATTACGGGGTAAGTTTTGAAAATGGATCCTATACTTTGTAATATTTGAAAAATGTACACATTTTTAATATTGGGTTTGTTGAAAAATGATCTATTTTGGGTATATTTTGAAAAAAAAAAAAATCATATACATGGCTAGTTATGAAAAAAAGTTAATTTTATATATTCCCAAATTTATGCAAAAGTAATAATTTTGGTAAGTTTTATAAATGGTTTTAAACTGGGTACGTTTTGAAAATAGTTAACATTTCTATAATTGGTAATTTATGAAAAATTTCTATTTTTGGAAAGTTTTGTAAAAGATACATTACGGGGTAAGTTTTGAAAATGGATCCTATACTTTGTAATATTTGAAAAATGTATACATTTTTAATATTGGGTTTGTTGAAAAATGATCTATTTTGGGTATGTTTTGAAAAAAAAATCTTATAGATAGTTAGCTTTGAAAAAAGGTTAAATTTGTATATACCCAAATTTATGCAAAAGTAATAATTTTGGTAAGTTTTAAAAATGATTTTAAACAAGGTACGTTTTGAGAATAGTTAACATTTCTATAATTGGTAATTTATGAAAAATTTCTAATTTTGGAAAGTTGTGTAAAAGATACATTACTAGGTAAGTTTTGAAAATGGACCCTATACTTAGTAATCTTTGAAAAAAGAATACATTTTTAATAATGAGTTTGTTGAAAAATGATCTATTTTGGGTATGTTTTAAAAAAAAAAAATCCTATACATGGCTAGTTTTGAAAAAAGGTTAATTATATATATACCCAAATTTATGCAAAAGTAATAATTTTGGTAAGTTTTATAAATGGTTTTAAACTGGGTACGTTTTGAAAATAGTTAACATTTCTATAATTGGTAATTTATGAAAAATTTCTATTTTTGGAAAGTTTATAAAGATACATTACGGGGTAAGTTTTGAAAATGGATCCTATACTTAGTAATCTTTGAAAAAAGTATACATTTTTAATATTGAGTTTGTTGAAAAATCATCTATTTTGGGTATGTTTTGAAAAAAAAAAAAAATCCCATACATGACTAGTTTTGAAAAAAGGTTAATTTTATATATACCCAAATTTATGCAAAAGTAATAATTTTGGTAAGTTTTAAAAATGATTTTAAAAATGGTACGTTTTGAAAATTGTTAACATTTCTATAATTGGTAATTTAAGAAAAAATTTCTACTTTTAGAAAGTTTTGTAAAAGATACATTACTGGGTAAGTTTTGAAAATGGATCCTATACTTAGTAATCTTTGAAAAATGTATACATTTTTAATATTGGTTGTTTGTTGAAAATTTTGGGTATGTTTTGAAAAAAAAAAAATCATATACATGGCTAGTTTGAAAAAAAGTTAATTTTATATATTCCCAAATTTATGCAAAAGTAATAATTTTGGTAAGTTTTAAAAATGATTTTAAGAAAGGTACGTTTTGAAAATAGTTAACATTTCTACAATTGGTAACTTATGAAAAATTTCTATTTTTGGAAAGTTTTGTAAAAGGTACATTACAGGGTAAGTTTTGAAAATGGATCCTATACTTAGTAATCTTTGAAAAAAGTATACATTTTTAATATTGAGTTTGTTGAAAAATGATCTATTTTGGGTATGTTTTGAAAAAAAAAAATCCCATACATGACTAGTTTTGAAAAAAAGGTTAAATTTTCTATATACCCAAACTTATCAAAAGTTATAATTTCGATAAGTTTTAAAAAAGTTTTTGTACATGGTACGTTTTAAAAAAGCTTCCGTTACTATATTTGGTAATTTATCAAAACAATTTATTTTTGGAAAGTTGTGTAAAAGATACATTTTTGGGTAAGTTTTCAAAATGGATCCTATACTTAGTAATCTTTGAAAAAAGTATACATTTTTAATATTGGATTTGTTGAAAAATGATCTATTTTGGGTATGTTTTGAAAAAAAAAATCCTATACATGGCTAGTTTTGAAAAAAGGTTAATTTTATATATACCCAAATTTATGCAAAAGTAATAATTTTGGTAAGTTTTATAAATGGTTTTAAACTGGGAACGTTTTGAAAATAGTTAACATTTCTATAATTGGTAATTTATGAAAAATTTCTATTTTTGGAAAGTTTTGTAAAAGATACATTACGGGGTAAGTTTTGAAAATGGATCCTATACTTTGTAATATTTGAAAAATGTACACATTTTTAATATTGGGTTTGTTGAAAAATGATCTATTTTGGGTATGTTTTGAAAAAAAAAATCTTATAGATAGTTAGCTTTGAAAAAGGTTAAATTTGTATATACTTAAATTTATGCAAAAGTAATAATTTTGGTAAGTTTTAAAAATGATTTTGAACAAGGTACATTTTGAGAATAGTTAACATTTCTATAATTGGTAATTTATGAAAAATTTCTAATTTTGGAAAGTTGTGTAAAAGATACATTACTAGGTAAGTTTTGAAAATGGACCCTATACTTAGTAATCTTTGAAAAAAGAATACATTTTTAATGATGAGTTTGTTGAAAAATGATCTATTTTGGGTATGTTTTGAAAAAAAAAAATCCTATACATGGCTAGTTTTGAAAAAAGGTTAATTTATATATATACCCAAATTTATGCAAAAGTAATAATTTTGGTAAGTTTTATAAATGGTTTTAAACTGGGTACGTTTTGAAAATAGTTAACATTTCTATAATTGGTAATTTATGAAAAATTTCTATTTTTGGAAAGTTTAGTAAAAGATACATTACGGGGTAAGTTTTGAAAATGGATCCTATACTTAGTAATCTTTGAAAAAAGTATACATTTTTAATATTGAGTTTGTTGAAAAATGATCTATTTTGGGTATGTTTTGAAAAAAAAAAATCCCATACATGACTAGTTTTGAAAAAAGGTTAATTTTATATATACGCAAATTTATGCAAAAGTAATAATTTTGGTAAGTTTTAAAAATGATTTTAAAAATGGTACGTTTTGAAAATTCTTAACATTTCTATAATTGGTAATTTAAGAAAAAATTTCTACTTTTAGAAAGTTTTGTAAAAGATACATTACTGGGAAAGTTTTGAAAATGGATCCTATACTTAGTAATCTTTGAAAAAGGTATACATTTTTAATACTGGGTTTGTTGAAAAATGATCTATTTTGGGTATATTTTGAAAAAAAAAAAAAATCCCATACATGGCTAGTTTTGAAAAAAGGTTAATTTTATATATACCCAAATTTATGCAAAAGTAATAATATTGGTAAGTTTTAAAAATGATTTTAAACAAGGTACGTTTTGAAAATAGTTAACATTTCTATAATTGGTAATTTAAGAAAAAATTTCTACTTTTGGAAAGTTTTGTAAAAGATACATTACTGGGTAAGTTTTGAAAGTGGATCCTATACTTAGTAATCTTTGAAAAAGGTATACATTTTTAATATTAGGTTTGTTGAAAAAAGATCTATTTTGGGTATGTTTTGAAAAAAAAATCCTATACACGGTAAGCTTTGAAAAAAAGGTTAAATTTTCTATATACCCAAACTTATCAAAAAGTTATAATTTCGGTAAGTTTAAAAAAGTTTTTGTACATGATACGTTTTAAAAAAGCTTCCGTTACTATATTTGGTAATTTATCAAAAAAATTTATTTTTGGAAAGTTGTGTAAAAGGTACATTACTGGGTAAGTTTTGAAAATGGATCCTATACTTAGTAATCTTTGAAAAATGTATACATTTTTAATGATGAGTTTGTTGAAAAATGATCTATTTTTAAAAAGTTTTGTAAAAGATACATTACTGGGTAAGTTTTGAAAATGGATCCTATACTTAGTATTCTTTGAAAAAAGTATACATTTTTAATATTGGGTTTGTTGAAAAATGTTCTATTTTGGGTATGTTTTGAAAAAAAAAAATCCTATACACGGTTAGCTTTGAAAAAAAGGTTAAATTTGAATATACCCAAACTTATCAAAAAGTTATAATTTCGATAAGTTTTAAAAAAGTTTTTGTACATGTTACGTTTTAAAAAAGCTTCCGTTACTATATTTGGTAATTTATCAAAACAATTTATTTTTGGAAAGTTGTGTAAAAGATACATTTTTGGGTAAGTTTTTAAAATGGATCCTATACTTAGTAATCTTTGAAAAAAGTATACATTTTTAATATTGGGTTTGTTGAAAAATGATCTATTTTGGGTATGTTTTGAAAAAAAAAAAAAAAATCCTATACATGGCTAGTTTTGAAAAAAGGTTAATTTTATATATACCCAAATTTATGCAAAAGTAATAATTTTGGTAAGTTTTATAAATGGTTTTAAACTAGGTACGTTTTGAAAATAGTTAACATTTCTATAATTGGTAATTTATGAAAAATTTCTATTTTTGGAAAGTTTTGTAAAAGATACATTACGGGGTAAGTTTTGAAAATGGATCCTATACTTTGTAATATTTGAAAAATGTATACATTTTTAATATTGGGTTTGTTGAAAAATGATCTATTTTGGGTATGTTTTGAAAAAAAAATCTTATAGATAGTTAGCTTTGAAAAAAGGTTAAATTTGTATATACCCAAATTTATGCAAAAGTAATAATTTTGGTAAGTTTTAAAAATGATTTTAAACAAGGTACGTTTTGAAAATAGTTAACATTTCTATAATTGGTAATTTATGAAAAATTTCTATTTTTGGAAAGAGGTATAAAATATTCATTACTTGGTAAGTTTTGAAAAAGGATCATATAGTTAATAATCTTTGAAAAATGTATACATTTTTAATATTGGGTTTGTTAAAAAAAAGATCTATTTCGGGTATGTTTTGAAAAAAAAAATCCTATACATGGTTAGCTTTGAAAAAAGTTTAAATTATTATATACCCAAACTTATCAAAATGTTATAATTTCGGTAAGTTTTAAAAAAAAATTTGTGCATGGTACGTTTTAAAAAAGTTTACGTTTCAATATTTGGTAATTTATCAAAAATTTATATTTTTGGAAAGTTGTGTAAAAGATACATTACTGGATAAGTTTTGAAATTGGATCCTATACTTAGTAATCATTGAAAAATGTATACATTTTAATATTGGGTAACTTAAAAAAATATCTATTTTTGGTATGTTTTCAAAAACAAAATCATATACATGGTAAGTGTTGAAAAAAGTTTAAAATTGTATATACCCAAACTTATGAAAAAGTTATAATTTTTGTAAGTTTTAAAAAAGATTTTGTACATAGTACGTTTGAAAAAAGTTTAGGTTTCTATAATATGTAATTAATAAAAAATTTCTATTTTTTGAAAGTTGTGTAAAAGATACATTACTGGGTAAGTTTTGAAAATTGATCCTTAACTTAGTAATCTTTGAAAAATGTATACATTTTTAATATTGGGTTTGTTGAAAAAATATCTATTTTGGGTATGTTTTGAAAAAAAAAAAAATCCTATACATGATTAGTTTTGAAAAAAGGTTAAATTTGTATATACCCAAACTTATCAAAAAGTTATAATTTCTGTAAGTTTTAAAAAAGTTTTTGTACATGGTACGTTTGAAAAAAGTTTAGGTTTCTATAATTGGTAATTTATCAAAAATTTCTATTTTTGGATAGTTGTATAAAATATCCATTACTTGGTAAATTTTGAAATACTTAGTAATCTTTGAAAAATGTATACATTTTAATTTTGGGTTTGTTGAAAAAAGATCTATTTTGGGTATGTTTTGAAAAAAAAAATCCTATACATGGTTAGTTTTGAAAAAATGTTAAATTTGTATATACCCAAACTTATCAAAAAGTTATAATTTTCGTAAGTTTTAAAAAAGTTTTTGTACATGGTACGTTTTAAAAAAGTTTACGTTTCTATATTTGGTAATTTATCAAAAATTTCTATTTTTGGAAAGTTGTGTAAAAAATACATCACTTGGTAAGTTTTGAAAAAGGATCCTATACTTAGTAATCTTTGAAAAATGTATACATTTTAATATTGGTAACTTAAAAAATATCTATTTTTGGTATGTTTTCAAAAAAAAAATCCTATACATGGTATGTGTTGAAAAAAGTTTAAATTTGTATATACCCAAACTTTTCAAAAAGTTATAAATTCTGTAAGTTTTAAAAAAGTTTTTGTACATGGTACGTTTGAAAAAAGTTTAGGTTTCTATAATAGGTAATTTATCAAAAATTTCTATTTTTGGAAAGTTGTATAAAATATCAATCACTTGGTATGTTTTGAAAAAGGATAAAATACTTAGTAATCTTTGAAAAATGTATACATTTTATTATTGGTTATTTGACAAAAGATCTATTTTGGGTAAGTTTTGAAAAAAAAAAATCCTATAAATGGTAAGTGTTGAAAAAAGGTTAAATTTATATATACCCAAACTTATGCAAAAGTTATAATTTTGGCAAGTTTTAAAAATGTTTTTAAACAAGGTACGTTTTGAAAATAGTTAACATTTCTATAATTGGTAATTTATCAAAAATTTCTATTTTGGAAAGTTGTATAAAATATCCATTACTTGGTAAGTTTTGAAAAAGAATCTTATACTTAGTAATCTTTGAAAAATGTATTCCCTTTAATATTGAGTTTGTTGAAAAAAGATCTATTTTGGGTATGTTTTGAAAAAAAAAAATCCTATACATGGTTAGTGTTGAAAAAATGTTAAATTTGTATATATCCAAACTTATCAAAAAATTATAATTTCGATATGTTTTAAAAAAGTTTTTGTACATCGTACGTTTGAAAAAAGTTTACGTTTCTATATTTGGTAATTTATCAAAAATTTGTATTTTTGGAAAGTTATGTAAAAGATATATTACTTGGTAAGTTTTGAAAAAAGATCCTATACTTAATAAGTTTTGAAAAAAGATCCTATACTTAATAATTTTTGAAAAATGTATACATTTTAATATTGGGTAGCTTAAAAAAATATCTATTTTTGGTATGTTTTGAAAAAAAAATTCTATTCATGGTAAGTGTTGAGAAAAGTTTAAATTTGTATATACTCAAACTTATCAAAAAGTTATAATTTTGGTAAGTTTTAAAAAGTTTTTAAACAATGTATGTTTTGAAAATAGTTAACATTTCTATATTTTTGAACAATTTCTACATTTTGCAATTTTCTAAAAAAAAATATTTTGGATAACATGGAAATAATTTCTATTTTTCGTAAATTTGGTTAAAGTTTCTACTTTTGTGAGAACTTTATTTTTAAATTTTTTAGAGTTTTATTAATTATTATGCAATTAAGACCCAAACTATTATCCACGTTTAAAGTTCCATTTGGAATAAAGGTTTCATGTATTTATGTCATGTTGAGTTAAATAACAAATTATGCATGATTATAATTTTAATAGAGAAAATCATATATCTTAACTGTATAACGGATAATACCTGGATATGCAAAATCAAGGCTTCAATCAATGCTGCATCCACCATCTCCCCATTTTCATGAGCCTGCACAATTATCAAGTAGAGCATGTAATATATACATAAATAAAGAATTGTAGTAAAAAAGGAAAAATAAACAAAAGTATTGAAAAGTAGCCCATGTAATGGCGAAAAACAGGACACACCCAGCAAGAGATGACTTCTAAGTATACGTTTATAAGATAAAAACGAAACAGATTTTGTTTCTCATAGTGAAACACACAAGATATGTTTCAAAATACATATTTCACAAATATTATGTAAAAACAAAAAATCAAAAGGCAAGACAATAAATTGTACGTAAAACAAAAATAAAAATATATTAATGTAAAGTTAGAGCAAGTAAATAAATCAACAAAAATATAAGCATTTATTAACATTTGGCATTGTTAAATGGACTTTTATTATTAATATAAGTAGGATTCTTACAACATTACTGAGCATGTAATTTACCTTATTGCACTTGAAGACAACTGGTTTACTATAAGATTGAACCTGAGACAACAATATCTCCACATTCAGCAAGCAAAGCCACTATAAAATTAGTCAAAAATTTACATAAAGAGATATGATAAAAATAACAAGAAAATATCATACAGTGAGGCGAATCTACAAGCAGGGGTAGCTCATGAGTGTCCACATGCAACAAATTGCACAGCAGTTGAAATGACCAAAGCAGAAATGTTTTGGGGAAATTACTGAGAGCTTCTCATTCAGAACACATGAAAAGAGTCCAGTTTGGGTTTGTCTATTTATACAGACCTTATGATTCTGGCTTACTTCATAGACCAATGAACATGATAAGTTGGACCAATAGGCAAAGGGCCTAAGGCAGGGGTGTGAGAGCCAACATAATGGAGAATACAAGTAGTTGCGAGAACAAGCCTTGTAAAACGAGTTGCAGCAACAATGTAATAAGTCTTTTAGTGCACCATGTAATGTGACCAAAACAGCTACAGAATGATCTGGGTGAACATCAATGGACTCATAACATTCTTGCAAAGTATGAGCTCTTTCTACTTCAACTAATATCATTGTATGCCCCTGAATTATGAAGTTAATTGTAGTTTTTGTCCCAATATTTGAGACCCTGCATTTGTGGATTTTACCTGAAATAAAATAACCCCATAGTTTTGATTAATAAACAACTTCTATTGAAATAATAAAAAACAAAAAAGTTAGAATTTTGGGAACCTCACCTCTTTTTGCTGTAAAGGTTGCCGCTTTGTGAAGCCCATTGATAATAATTCCATCAGGAAAAGAAAGTGATTTTCCTGAGCCTAAGATTTGTTGTAATTTCTGAAAATTTAAACAATATACAAGTTTCCATTAACTATGATATACTAATAAGGTAAATGACATTAATTTTGGTTGTTTTAATATACAATATAATAAAAATACCTTGTGGCCAGCCTTGTACCAGTCCCAACAAGCAGAGTAAACTCAATATCAAGAATATGATAAGGGACAAATATAACAAACCTTTGACTAACATTGAAACCTCCAAATCCACTAGCAGTTGTATGCATTTTAGTGGACGGAAAATAGCTAAAGGTTCCAATTTGATCCTTGGTTTGAAATTTTTATGCCCAGTGGAGTTTGGAGGGATTGGACAACATCTTGCCATAATGTCTTTCTCTGTTTTACTCCATTCCTGATTTTCCCAAAATAATACTATATAAGCATTATATAAACAAAAACAAAAAAGAAAGAAAAAATGAAATTAAATATTTATAGTTACCAAGTAATAAGGAATGGTTCATCCAACTTATTAATGACATTGAAAATAATGTTGTCGTTAGTACCAACATCAATGTTGGGGCCTGGGAATTTCTCATTTATAAGGATGCCCTGTAAAGTCATAAGAAAAATACATGCAAATTACCTGTTGAGGAACACCAAGTAGAGAATCGATACCATATGTGATTACCTAGGTGTAATATCTATAAGGGTCTTTGTCATTGACGTAACAAACAACTATGCAAGCCGTTAGATGGGCTTCCTCATTATTTTTTGTTTTTGCTTTAATTTTTATTCATCAAATTTATAATATCTGCGTTCCAAGAATGGAATTAGTGAAACCAATGAAGTACAACTTACATAAACATAATTGCAAGAAAATTGATAGTACATTTGCAAATCTTCAACCTTCGCAAACCCATAACTCAGAAGAAAACCCATTTCCTGAAGGGAATAAAAAATATCAAAGTCAGATCAGGAGCATAAACAGCATAAAATCTTCATCCCGAAATAAATACAACCGAAAATTCATATGAATAACACCTTACGTCCATGTAAGATTTTAAACAAGCATGCAAAAGAAATAGAAAACGTGAGGGTGACATTTACCTTCTGAAATGTAGTTTGAGTTTGAGTTTGGAAAACGGAAGATGGAAGATTGAAGATTGAAGGTGAACGGCCTGGGTGATTTGGGATCTAGGGTTCGTAGAGAGAAAACGATGGATATTACAGGTTAAGAAACACAGAGAATTCCGAAACGGAAATGGGAAAGAAAAACCTCTGAAGAGCATAAAATGCTTGCCGCTAACTTCAAAATTTATATTGGTATTACAACGTCTTAAAATTTAACCTAGTGCTAGGTTACTTGGCACTAACCTTTTCTTTTTTTCCAACGGTAAGTTTGCCGCCTTTTTCTTTCCAAATTGCTTTACTTTAATTACTAACCTAGGTTACTTACGACCACCGCCTTTTTTTTTTTTTTTTTTTTTTTCTAATTAACTAACTCACCTTCTTAATAAGTAACGGTTGTAATTTCTGACACGACCTGATAACATGATTAGAACACGATATTACACGAAATTTTTTTAGTAAAAATTAATCAATAATTTTTTCATATTCTTAAAAGTTTTATTATTTGTTGCTATTATAAATAGGCAATACGAAAAAAAGTCGAGTAAATTCTTTCATTTGTCAACTAACACGAAAATTTGAAACGAATAATACGAAACAAACTCGATACCGACACAAATAACACGAAATGAACACGACATAGATACGACTAATACAACACGATTGCCACCCCTATTACTAAGCTTTTTTTAAAATTTCATTATAATTGGGCCGACCAAAATAATAATAATGGCTCAATAATGTGTTATTTTTACGGTGAGTAATGGACTAATATACGAACTTCGTATAAAATAAAATAAAAAGATAAAAATAATATGTTTAGTATATAAAAAACATATTTTAAAAAATAAAATTATTATTTTATTTTGAATATCTATATATTAATTAAGATTGTAACTAATTCACTCCACTACCAAATAAGTAGGAAATCATTTTCATTTTCATTTTCAACAACTACCACTGACAACCTTGTTAGAGGTTTGACGATCACTACCAGCATCTCTGCTGGCATCCACATTTTTTTTGTAACATGTATAGAAGAAGAATGTTATTCTGTATATAATACAAAAATAATAAGCAATTGATTTTGTAGCAGGGTGGTTTTGATTTTTCTCAACTAAATCTCCTTAGTTCTTCAATGGGATCGTCGTTTCTAATCCAAATGGAGAGAATAGAAATTGTATTGTGATTTGGTATATTGCGACCATAACTTAAATAGTCTTTATATATTGTTTTAATTAGGGTTCCCATAATCCCCTAATTAGAACAAAATTGATATCTACTCAATAAGCTAATATTAAAACTGAGCAGTTTGTAGGCCTACTAAAATTAGACCAATTAATTTTAGCCCATTAAATTAAATAGCTAATATAATTTATAAGAATTATATGTTGTAATTATTGTGACTTATTGTTAGCGTCATTTTTAATAAATAAATAAATACTATTACGTGATTTTTTTTATTTTCTTTGTCTTGTTTTAGACAAATGTTGCACTCTATCTACATAAGATAAAAGTCGATATTGAGAACAATGTCAGAAAAGAACGAAAAGTTTAGTTATATTCTTTGCTTGTTTTAAAGTCTGAGCAAAATACGGTGAACCTCTTATGTTTTTTAATGTCACTTTAAAAAAAATATGTTTTAATTTTAAAATATTAAAATTGACCAAAATAATAAAATGAATGCCTCGTCTATTTTATCATTCAAATTAATGAAAGAATATAAATGTTAAATATTTGTATTAATTTAGATTAATAAGTAAAAATATTAGTCATGAAAAAAATATAAATCAAGAATAAATTATTTTACAAAATTTATTAAAGTGAATTAAGTTAAATTTATCTAATGTTATGGCGGTAAGACTACACAATTTCCTCATTTTAAGTCATAAATTTATAATTACACAAATATATCGATCTATTTAAAAAAGAATTAAGTTCAATTCAATCACATTAATTAATATTTTTAATTAACTTAATTTAACAAGCTAAATAAAAGAAATAGTACTTTTGTTAAATTAAGAAAAGATCAAAACAATTAAATGTCACCTACTTCTGATTTTAAATGATTCAACATAAAGAGGCTATGATACCACTTGTTAGAATTTAACTTTTTGGTGAAAACCATCATCAATAACAGATCTAGAAACATTCATGTAAGATCATCAAGAATTAAAACAAATATGCGGAAGCGTACCTGAATCCATAGCAAGCAATTGATTTTGTAGCAGGATGGTTTGTGATCTTCTTCAACCAAATCTCCTTACTTCTTCAATAGGACCATCGTCTCTAATCCAGATGGGGAGAAAAGAAACTGTGTTGTAATTTGGTATATTTGGATCCATAAGTCTTTATATATTGTTTTAATTAAGATTCTCATAATTAGGCCACTTAATTTTAGCCTAATAAATTAAATAGCTAATATAATTTAATAAAAATTATATGTTGCCTAATATTGTAGGAAACATAATTTCCTAACATAAAATAATTATTGTAACTTATTGTTATCGTCATTTTTAATAAATAAATACTAATAACGCTACGTGATTTTTTTTTTATTTTCTTTGTTTTTTTAGACAAATGTCGCACTCTATCTACATAAGATAAAAGTGGATATTGAGAACAATGTAAAAAAAGAACGAAAAGTTTAGTTATTTTCTTTGCTTGCTTTATAAGCCTGAGCAAAATACAGTTAATCTCTTTTGTTTTTTAATGTCATTTAAAAAAAAATGTTTTAATTTTAAAATATTAAAAGTGACGAAAATATTAAAATGATTGGCTCTTCTATTTTATCATTCAAATTAATGAAAAAATATAAATGTTAAATGTTTGTATTAATTTAGACTAATAAGTAAAAACATTAGTCATGTAAAAAATATAAATCAAATATAAATTATTTTACAAAATTTATTAACGTGAATTAAGTTAAATTTATCTAATATTATGGCGGTAAGACTCACATTTTTCTCATTTCAAATCTCAAATTTAAATTGCACCAAGTAAAAGAATTAAGTTCAATTCTATTCAATTACATTCATTAATTTTTTTAATTAATTTAATTTAATTTAACAAACTAAATAAAAGAAATAGTACTTTTGTTAAATTAAGAAAAGATCAAAACAATTAAATGTCACCTACGTCTACAAAAAAATAAATTTGTAAAAAATAAATTCAAGTGAAGGCCAACAGCCACAATAATAGGTTCTAAAATAATTTATTTTTATTGATATGGGAGTAAGTGATGTGTATCTCATAATTCATAATTAATCCTATTAGAAGTAGACCTAAGTATATTATATATCACATCTTAAGAAAATGCTTATACTAAGCACGTGTATAATTAATTAGCATAAAATATCATATCATTTATATCTCATGAATATAAAATTTCGCCATGTTATAGTTTTAAATAATTATTGGGCACAATAAAATCTTAAATATTAAAAGAAAAATTATTAACATCTAATTATATTTGAGGCAAACTTATTTTTATTTCTTCTTTTTCTTCAATGACTTTAGTAATTTTCACCTAAAATAACAAAAACGGCTTCATAATTGATTAAAGTTTTTATATTAATCAATATTTGCAAAATTATGACTACAAAAGTGAAAAAATAAATTTGTTATCATAAAGAAAATATTTAAACAACATCAATACTTACAACCATTAATCAGAAAACTAAAACAACCACTTTCAAACTCAGCATTTTGAATAGCACACTTGGCTTATTAGCTAGTTGATGACCCACAATATGAGCCTCTATACAATATTTAAAATTTTAACACATCTCATTTTGTCAAAATTTAACCAATTAATTTATGGAACTTGGAAATAAATCATAATGAGTAAAAATACTTGTAGTAATTTAACTTTAACATATTAACATAAAGCAAACACTACTACAATATAAGCAATATAGGACGGCTTCAAATTTAGAGTGAGAAATAAATAGGACGGTCACATGTATATGGCCGTCGTTTAAGAAATATAGGACGGCTATTACGAAAAAAATTAGGCGGTACTTTATAGGACGGCTAATAGCCGTCTTAAAAAAAATTTCTTTTAGGACGACTATTAGCTGTCCTATATGTTGGTATATAAGACGGCTAATAGCCGTCCTAAAAAAATTTACATACATTCTTTTAGGACGGCTATTAGCCGTCTTATATACCAACATTTAGGACGGCTAAGAATGCATGTAAATTTTTTTTTACTTATCCCCATTTTCACGTACAGTATTTCTTCTACCGAAATATCAATTCCTAACATATACTGTCCCAACTCGATTTTCACTCAGATCTGCATTTCATTTTAGCGCCAACTACCCACCGTCGCCACCGCCAAAAGCCACCGCCAAACTCGTTGAACACCCATCCGGTAACCTGCGACCCGTAAAATGTCGTAACCCGCGCAAACGTACGCCGTAACACATGAAAACGTACGCCGTATCACGCGAAAGTCCATCGCGTCCTTACTGTGAGCGCCACCGCCATCCTCCACTCAGCCCAGTCTGTCGCGCACGGCCAGCCACACGCCTTCTCCTCCCCTAAACCACCCCGTGTCTCCTCCTCCAACAAGTTGTTCCTCACCTTTCCTTTTTTTTATTTATCTCTTCTATGTCTTTTTTTTTTCCTGAAATTTTGTATTATACGAACATGTTAATTAATTAGTATGGTTTTTCTGATATACTACCAGATTATTTGTGAACATATTAATTAGTATGATTGTATTACATATTATATATGGAAATTATTTAAAATAAATGTATACTAATAGATTTAATTAAACTAAAATGTGTGCAGTACATTTTCTACTTTCTTGTAAATATTACATATAGGGCTGTCTTAAATGAACATATTTATTGGTTAAATGTTTTTGTTGCTATTTTTGAAATTCTTATAAGATGGCTATAAGAATTCTTATAGGGCTGCTATTGACCGTCCTATAAAATTCTTATAGGACGGCCTTTGACCGTCCTATAAAATTCTTATAGGGCTGCTATTGACCGTCCTATAAAATTCTATAGGACGGCCTTTGACCGTCCTTATAAAACTCTTATAGGACGGCCTTTGACCATCCTATAAAATTCTTTTAGGACACTTATAAATCATCATATAAATCTTTATAAAATGATACATATTACAATTTTTTTTTAAGAAATTTAATAACCAACTTTGATTTGCAATATACTTTTATTTAATAATAAACAAGTTAATTTTTTTTAAATTAATAATTGACACGATATTTATTTACAATTATATATAGGATGTCTTATAAATTAATATTTATAAAATGATACATATTATAAATTTTTTTTTAAAATTTAATAACCAATATTTATTTTGCAATATACTTTTATTTAATATTAAACAAGTTATTTATTTTTAAATTAATTATTGACACGATATTTATTTACAATTATATATAGAATGTCTTATAAAATCTTTATAAAATGATATACATATTACAAATTTTTTTTAAGAAATTTAATAACCAATATTACTTATTTTGTAATATACTTTTATTTAATATTCGATAAGTAAATTATTTTTAAATTAGCTATTGTCAATTTATTAATTTACAATGATGTATAGGATGGATAAGAGTTGGATGTCTATGGAGAGAACAAATGTCAAATTTATAGAGGGTGTGAAATTTTTTTTGAGATTTGCTTCTTATAATTCAACCGAAAAAGATCAAATTCGTTGTCCATGTTTGAAGTGTGCAAACTTAAAAAATTTTAGTGTGGTTGAAGTTAGAAATCATATCTATCATAATGGAATTGATAGTGGATATACAAATTGGTATCGTCATGGAGAAACTAAGAAGAAAAGTTCAAAAGTTTATCCTCCTGAGGAATTCAGCGATTTCAATCCACATGAAAATGATTTCACAAATAGTGCTAACAACTTTGAAAACGATAATTTTGATGAAAATAATGAGTGACATGCAAGATATTATGGAAGATGCTATAAAGCCATTATACCAAGGATGCAATACGTTCACAAAATTGTCAGGATCAGTCTTACTTTATAGATGGAAGGGTAAGCATGGTCATTCAGATACAAGTTTCAATAGTAATCTTTGAAAAAAGTATACATTTTTAATATTGGGTTTGTTGAAAAATGTTCTATTTTGGGTATGTTTTGAAAAAAAAAATCCTATACACGGTTAGATTTGAAAAAAAGGTTAAATTTTCTATATACCCAAACTTATCAAAAGTTATAATTTCGATAAGTTTTAAAAAAGTTTTTGTACATGGTACGTTTTAAAAAAGCTTCCGTTACTATATTTGGTAATTTATCAAAACAATTTATTTTTGGAAAGTTGTGTAAAAGATACATTTTTGGGTAAGTTTTCAAAATGGATCCTATACTTAGTAATCTTTGAAAAAAGTATACATTTTTAATATTGGATTTGTTGAAAAATGATCTATTTTGGGTATGTTTTTGAAAAAAAAAAAATCCTATACATGGCTAGTTTTGAAAAAAGGTTAATTTTATATATACCCAAATTTATGCAAAAGTAATAATTTTGGTAAGTTTTATAAATGGTTTTAAACTGGGAACGTTTTGAAAATAGTTAACATTTCTATAATTGGTAATTTATGAAAAATTTCTATTTTTGGAAAGTTTTGTAAAAGATACATTACGGGGTAAGTTTTGAAAATGGATCCTATACTTTGTAATATTTGAAAAATGTACACATTTTTAATATTGGGTTTGTTGAAAAATGATCTATTTTGGGTATATTTTGAAAAAAAAAAAAATCATATACATGGCTAGTTATGAAAAAAAGTTAATTTTATATATTCCCAAATTTATGCAAAAGTAATAATTTTGGTAAGTTTTATAAATGGTTTTAAACTGGGTACGTTTTGAAAATAGTTAACATTTCTATAATTGGTAATTTATGAAAAATTTCTATTTTTGGAAAGTTTTGTAAAAGATACATTACGGGGTAAGTTTTGAAAATGGATCCTATACTTTGTAATATTTGAAAAATGTATACATTTTTAATATTGGGTTTGTTGAAAAATGATCTATTTTGGGTATGTTTTGAAAAAAAAATCTTATAGATAGTTAGCTTTGAAAAAAGGTTAAATTTGTATATACCCAAATTTATGCAAAAGTAATAATTTTGGTAAGTTTTAAAAATGATTTTAAACAAGGTACGTTTTGAGAATAGTTAACATTTCTATAATTGGTAATTTATGAAAAATTTCTAATTTTGGAAAGTTGTGTAAAAGATACATTACTAGGTAAGTTTTGAAAATGGACCCTATACTTAGTAATCTTTGAAAAAAGAATACATTTTTAATAATGAGTTTGTTGAAAAATGATCTATTTTGGGTATGTTTTAAAAAAAAAAAATCCTATACATGGCTAGTTTTGAAAAAAGGTTAATTATATATATACCCAAATTTATGCAAAAGTAATAATTTTGGTAAGTTTTATAAATGGTTTTAAACTGGGTACGTTTTGAAAATAGTTAACATTTCTATAATTGGTAATTTATGAAAAATTTCTATTTTTGGAAAGTTTATAAAGATACATTACGGGGTAAGTTTTGAAAATGGATCCTATACTTAGTAATCTTTGAAAAAAGTATACATTTTTAATATTGAGTTTGTTGAAAAATGATCTATTTTGGGTATGTTTTGAAAAAAAAAAAAAATCCCATACATGACTAGTTTTGAAAAAAGGTTAATTTTATATATACCCAAATTTATGCAAAAGTAATAATTTTGGTAAGTTTTAAAAATGATTTTAAAAATGGTACGTTTTGAAAATTGTTAACATTTCTATAATTGGTAATTTAAGAAAAAATTTCTACTTTTAGAAAGTTTTGTAAAAGATACATTACTGGGTAAGTTTTGAAAATGGATCCTATACTTAGTAATCTTTGAAAAATGTATACATTTTTAATATTGGTTGTTTGTTGAAAATTTTGGGTATGTTTTGAAAAAAAAAAAATCATATACATGGCTAGTTTTGAAAAAAAGTTAATTTTATATATTCCCAAATTTATGCAAAAGTAATAATTTTGGTAAGTTTTAAAAATGATTTTAAGAAAGGTACGTTTTGAAAATAGTTAACATTTCTACAATTGGTAACTTATGAAAAATTTCTATTTTTGGAAAGTTTTGTAAAAGGTACATTACAGGGTAAGTTTTGAAAATGGATCCTATACTTAGTAATCTTTGAAAAAAGTATACATTTTTAATATTGAGTTTGTTGAAAAATGATCTATTTTGGGTATGTTTTGAAAAAAAAAAATCCCATACATGACTAGTTTTGAAAAAAAGGTTAAATTTTCTATATACCCAAACTTATCAAAAGTTATAATTTCGATAAGTTTTAAAAAAGTTTTTGTACATGGTACGTTTTAAAAAAGCTTCCGTTACTATATTTGGTAATTTATCAAAACAATTTATTTTTGGAAAGTTGTGTAAAAGATACATTTTTGGGTAAGTTTTCAAAATGGATCCTATACTTAGTAATCTTTGAAAAAAGTATACATTTTTAATATTGGATTTGTTGAAAAATGATCTATTTTGGGTATGTTTTGAAAAAAAAAATCCTATACATGGCTAGTTTTGAAAAAAGGTTAATTTTATATATACCCAAATTTATGCAAAAGTAATAATTTTGGTAAGTTTTATAAATGGTTTTAAACTGGGAACGTTTTGAAAATAGTTAACATTTCTATAATTGGTAATTTATGAAAAATTTCTATTTTTGGAAAGTTTTGTAAAAGATACATTACGGGGTAAGTTTTGAAAATGGATCCTATACTTTGTAATATTTGAAAAATGTACACATTTTTAATATTGGGTTTGTTGAAAAATGATCTATTTTGGGTATGTTTTGAAAAAAAAAATCTTATAGATAGTTAGCTTTGAAAAAGGTTAAATTTGTATATACTTAAATTTATGCAAAAGTAATAATTTTGGTAAGTTTTAAAATGATTTTGAACAAGGTACATTTTGAGAATAGTTAACATTTCTATAATTGGTAATTTATGAAAAATTTCTAATTTTGGAAAGTTGTGTAAAAGATACATTACTAGGTAAGTTTTGAAAATGGACCCTATACTTAGTAATCTTTGAAAAAAGAATACATTTTTAATGATGAGTTTGTTGAAAAATGATCTATTTTGGGTATGTTTTGAAAAAAAAAAATCCTATACATGGCTAGTTTTGAAAAAAGGTTAATTATATATATACCCAAATTTATGCAAAAGTAATAATTTTGGTAAGTTTTATAAATGGTTTTAAACTGGGTACGTTTTGAAAATAGTTAACATTTCTATAATTGGTAATTTATGAAAAATTTCTATTTTTGGAAAGTTTAGTAAAAGATACATTACGGGGTAAGTTTTGAAAATGGATCCTATACTTAGTAATCTTTGAAAAAAGTATACATTTTTAATATTGAGTTTGTTGAAAAATGATCTATTTTGGGTATGTTTTGAAAAAAAAAAATCCCATACATGACTAGTTTTGAAAAAAGGTTAATTTTATATATACGCAAATTTATGCAAAAGTAATAATTTTGGTAAGTTTTAAAAATGATTTTAAAAATGGTACGTTTTGAAAATTCTTAACATTTCTATAATTGGTAATTTAAGAAAAAATTTCTACTTTTAGAAAGTTTTGTAAAAGATACATTACTGGGAAAGTTTTGAAAATGGATCCTATACTTAGTAATCTTTGAAAAAGGTATACATTTTTAATACTGGGTTTGTTGAAAAATGATCTATTTTGGGTATATTTTGAAAAAAAAAAAAAATCCCATACATGGCTAGTTTTGAAAAAAGGTTAATTTTATATATACCCAAATTTATGCAAAAGTAATAATATTGGTAAGTTTTAAAAATGATTTTAAACAAGGTACGTTTTGAAAATAGTTAACATTTCTATAATTGGTAATTTAAGAAAAAATTTCTACTTTTGGAAAGTTTTGTAAAAGATACATTACTGGGTAAGTTTTGAAAGTGGATCCTATACTTAGTAATCTTTGAAAAAGGTATACATTTTTAATATTAGGTTTGTTGAAAAAAGATCTATTTTGGGTATGTTTTGAAAAAAAAATCCTATACACGGTAAGCTTTGAAAAAAGGTTAAATTTTCTATATACCCAAACTTATCAAAAAGTTATAATTTCGGTAAGTTTAAAAAAGTTTTTGTACATGATACGTTTTAAAAAAGCTTCCGTTACTATATTTGGTAATTTATCAAAAAAATTTATTTTTGGAAAGTTGTGTAAAAGGTACATTACTGGGTAAGTTTTGAAAATGGATCCTATACTTAGTAATCTTTGAAAAATGTATACATTTTTAATGATGAGTTTGTTGAAAAATGATCTATTTTTAAAAAGTTTTGTAAAAGATACATTACTGGGTAAGTTTTGAAAATGGATCCTATACTTAGTATTCTTTGAAAAAAGTATACATTTTTAATATTGGGTTTGTTGAAAAATGTTCTATTTTGGGTATGTTTTGAAAAAAAAAAATCCTATACACGGTTAGCTTTGAAAAAAAGGTTAAATTTGAATATACCCAAACTTATCAAAAAGTTATAATTTCGATAAGTTTTAAAAAAGTTTTTGTACATGTTACGTTTTAAAAAAGCTTCCGTTACTATATTTGGTAATTTATCAAAACAATTTATTTTTGGAAAGTTGTGTAAAAGATACATTTTTGGGTAAGTTTTTAAAATGGATCCTATACTTAGTAATCTTTGAAAAAAGTATACATTTTTAATATTGGGTTTGTTGAAAAATGATCTATTTTGGGTATGTTTTGAAAAAAAAAAAAAAGATCCTATACATGGCTAGTTTTGAAAAAAGGTTAATTTTATATATACCCAAATTTATGCAAAAGTAATAATTTTGGTAAGTTTTATAAATGGTTTTAAACTGGGTACGTTTTGAAAATAGTTAACATTTCTATAATTGGTAATTTATGAAAAATTTCTATTTTTGGAAAGTTTTGTAAAAGATACATTACGGGGTAAGTTTTGAAAATGGATCCTATACTTTGTAATATTTGAAAAATGTATACATTTTTAATATTGGGTTTGTTGAAAAATGATCTATTTTGGGTATGTTTTGAAAAAAAAATCTTATAGATAGTTAGCTTTGAAAAAAGGTTAAATTTGTATATACCCAAATTTATGCAAAAGTAATAATTTTGGTAAGTTTTAAAAATGATTTTAAACAAGGTACGTTTTGAAAATAGTTAACATTTCTATAATTGGTAATTTATGAAAAATTTCTATTTTTGGAAAGAGGTATAAAATATTCATTACTTGGTAAGTTTTAAAAAAGGATCATATAGTTAATAATCTTTGAAAAATGTATACATTTTTAATATTGGGTTTGTTAAAAAAAAGATCTATTTCGGGTATGTTTTGAAAAAAAAAATCCTATACATGGTTAGCTTTGAAAAAAGTTTAAATTATTATATACCCAAACTTATCAAAATGTTATAATTTCGGTAAGTTTTAAAAAAAAAATTGTGCATGGTACTTTTTAAAAAAGTTTACGTTTCAATATTTGGTAATTTATCAAAAATTTATATTTTTGGAAAGTTGTGTAAAAGATACATTACTGGATAAGTTTTGAAATTGGATCCTATACTTAGTAATCATTGAAAAATGTATACATTTTAATATTGGGTAACTTAAAAAAATATCTATTTTTGGTATGTTTTCAAAAACAAAATCATATACATGGTAAGTGTTGAAAAAAGTTTAAAATTGTATATACCCAAACTTATGAAAAAGTTATAATTTTTGTAAGTTTTAAAAAAGATTTTGTACATAGTACGTTTGAAAAAAGTTTAGGTTTCTATAATATGTAATTAATAAAAAATTTCTATTTTTTGAAAGTTGTGTAAAAGATACATTACTGGGTAAGTTTTGAAAATTGATCCTTAACTTAGTAATCTTTGAAAAATGTATACATTTTTAATATTGGGTTTGTTGAAAAAATATCTATTTTGGGTATGTTTTGAAAAAAAAAAAAATCCTATACATGATTAGTTTTGAAAAAAGGTTAAATTTGTATATACCCAAACTTATCAAAAAGTTATAATTTCTGTAAGTTTTAAAAAAGTTTTTGTACATGGTACGTTTGAAAAAAGTTTAGGTTTCTATAATTGGTAATTTATCAAAAATTTCTATTTTTGGATAGTTGTATAAAATATCCATTACTTGGTAAATTTTGAAATACTTAGTAATCTTTGAAAAATGTATACATTTTAATTTTGGGTTTGTTGAAAAAAGATCTATTTTGGGTATGTTTTGAAAAAAAAAATCCTATACATGGTTAGTTTTGAAAAAATGTTAAATTTGTATATACCCAAACTTATCAAAAAGTTATAATTTTCGTAAGTTTTAAAAAAGTTTTTGTACATGGTACGTTTTAAAAAAGTTTACGTTTCTATATTTGGTAATTTATCAAAAATTTCTATTTTTTGAAAGTTTTTGTACATGGTACGTTTGAAAAAAGTTTAGGTTTCTATAATAGGTAATTTATCAAAAATTTCTATTTTTGGAAAGTTGTATAAAATATCAATCACTTGGTATGTTTTGAAAAAGGATAAAATACTTAGTAATCTTTGAAAAATGTATACATTTTATTATTGGTTATTTGACAAAAGATCTATTTTGGGTAAGTTTTGAAAAAAAAAAATCCTATAAATGGTAAGTGTTGAAAAAAGGTTAAATTTATATATACCCAAACTTATGCAAAAGTTATAATTTTGGCAAGTTTTAAAAATGTTTTTAAACAAGGTACGTTTTGAAAATAGTTAACATTTCTATAATTGGTAATTTATCAAAAATTTCTATTTTGGAAAGTTGTATAAAATATCCATTACTTGGTAAGTTTTGAAAAAGAATCTTATACTTAGTAATCTTTGAAAAATGTATTCCCTTTAATATTGAGTTTGTTGAAAAAAGATCTATTTTGGGTATGTTTTGAAAAAAAAAAATCCTATACATGGTTAGTGTTGAAAAAATGTTAAATTTGTATATATCCAAACTTATCAAAAAATTATAATTTCGATATGTTTTAAAAAAGTTTTTGTACATCGTACGTTTGAAAAAAGTTTACGTTTCTATATTTGGTAATTTATCAAAAATTTGTATTTTTGGAAAGTTATGTAAAAGATATATTACTTGGTAAGTTTTGAAAAAAGATCCTATACTTAATAAGTTTTGAAAAAAGATCCTATACTTAATAATTTTGAAAAATGTATACATTTTAATATTGGCAATCTACGCGAAACCGGCACCTTTTTCTATCGACGCAATTGAACTATTTATGATAAATCAAGGCTTTCTATCTATTTATTTTCTAACACAAACTAAGGTTGTACAAATTACAACGATAGCATAACAAAAATAATCAATCTATATATTAATTCAAAATTTTTTAATATTGAAGCAATATAAATCCAAATCATTGCACTACTAATTGTTCAAATTTCTGGAACAAAAATAAGAAAAAAATAAAAAATTAAAACTTCAGTCATCTTGACTTATTACTCTTTTAATCCTATACTTAATGGAGTTTTCTTGTTTTGGTTGTTTTTTGGACCTTTAGAGAGTAAGGGGGGCAAAAATGTAAACTGTGTTGAATTATTTTTTAGGGAGAAATTGAGTTTTAGTTCTAGAATTTGACCTTCTCGCTGCGGCACAATATTCAGCCACGGCGCGCAATGATCTTCAAATCTTCGACCAAAACAGAACATCCCTCCCGCGGCGCACCTTATTCATGCCGCGGCGCCAAGTTTTCTTGATTTCCAGGATCAACCCGAGAGCCTCTCGCCGCGGCAAAATTTCTCGCCGCGGCGCGCAATGTTGTTGTGCGCATGTAAATGCCTTACATATTTGTGATTCTCATGTAAGGCTTACGTTCTTAAGCCTTGTTGGTCCCCCTTACATAGTAAATGCACCAATGTAAGGCTTACATTTTAAACACTTTTGTTCATTTTTGCTCTCTTTCCACATTTCTTCCCAAACCTACTTTGACCAAAACAATAAAATACCTCCAAAACAAGATTATATAATAAAGATAAAATGATGCTTAAAAAATAACAAAATATAGGTCAAAAATAGTGTTCATCAAATACCCCCAAACCTACATTTTGCTAGTCCTCTAGCAAAACTAAAATTAAAAGCATATAACCTAAATATCTAGATGCACGTTGAAGTATAACAGCTAAACCTTTGCTGTGACGATTAAAGTCTGTGAGGGTTTCGGTGTTCCAAAATCAATAAAGACTAAAGACAAATAACATTAAAATAAAATAAACTATTTCAACAAATTTATCTTCATTATTCTAGTTTTATCAAACTCACATAATCATCAATGATTCAACATATTAGATTATAGAAATCAATTTTGTTCACAAGTGCAAACCCAATACTAAAAAATTGTATCAAATTAATTCCCCCAAACAGTGTAAGAATTAATTCGTTTCAACTCTATCCTCACAGAAAGAATTACTCTCTAATATCACACGATCCTATGGGTTCAAACACTCACAAATATATGCGAATAGAAGTTATGTAAAGAAAGAGCTAATAGTTCGCATATGATTAAACAAGAAAGGCTCAAAAGTGTATAACATTGATCTCATGAAAGGAATCAAATGATGGATTTAGAAGAAATCACATTACTAATCCATGCATCAATTAAAATCTTTAAGCAAAAATTCAAGTGTGCCTAGAATAGAAAATGCTTGACTTTAAGGGAAATTATTTCCTTATTTCTTTTTTTTTTTTTTTTTTTTTTATAAACCATTCATATTTAAGAACTTAGGGCAAATACTATACTTTTTTTTTTTTGACCCATATACATTGTATTTTGTGAATGGCACTTATTATTTTTTATGTTGGGTATAGAATTCCCTAATCTTTTAAAGTCAAGCAGAATGAATAGGCAAACACTTAAATTTACTTAATCATTTAATCTAAGCATCAATTAACGCTATGATCCTTCATTAATGTTTAAAATCCTAACATTCAATGCAAAAACCTATAGAGATCATCTAACAATTTGAAATATATGAAAGTGTTTAATAAGTAGAATAATATTATCTCTCGAATGAAACGTTAATGGCTCAAAAATCATTCTCACAAGGTAGTCTTCACTATTTAATTCTATACACATATTTGGGTTTATCTCAATTTCAACATAAAAGCATGAAATAACAGATTGCAAATTAAAACCGATCCTTACAACAAACCTCAAACATTTTAAAAATCAGATAAACAATGCATAAAGACTAGTTATTCATCAAAAATTGACCAAAGCATGAAAATGTTGTTACCAATCAAAAATACAAAATGCACCCCCAAACCTAAACTAAACATTGTCCTCAAGGTTTTCAACTACACACATGTTCAGAAAAGAATTTAGAAGGGCAAACAGAAAATTAAATTAAACTTAACGAAGGTAAAAGAAAAGATAGATAATACCTAAAACGGTGGGTTGCCTCCCACCAAGCTCCTAGTTTAACGTCTTAGCAAGACGATGCTCATAGCTAAGGTGCATGCAGTTCAATGCACTCCACATCTCTACGGTGAACGACTCCTTCCAAGTAAGGCTTTACACGATGTCCGTTCACCTTGAAAGTTGCTTGTGTGTTGGGATTGATTAGCTCAACAGCTCCATGTGGAAAGATTTCCACAATCTTGTATGGTCCACTCCATCTTGATCGAAGCTTTCCTTGAAAAAGTTTAAGACGAGAGTTAAATAAAAGTACTTCCATTCCAGGATAGAGAGACTTACCAACGAGCCCTTTGTCATGATTACGCTTTGTGCATTCTTTGTAAATCTTAGCATTCTCATATGCTTCGTTTCGAATCTCTTCAAGCTCATCAGTACCTTTTAACAAGGGCAATTACAATCAAACAAGTTCAACAGTGAGTAAGATTCACAATCTCAAAGAATTAAAAACTGAAAAATATCCATAAATACCTCAGCATTTCTCCAAATCCGAAAATATTAAATCTCACTTAATGGGCGGGGGCATTGCAAAGACCAATGACATCCCCAACAAATTCCCAATGGGCCTGTGCTTCTCCTACCGAAGGAGGGCACTTTAATAACCTGAAAGACCATCAAGAAAAAGAAAAATAGCCCTGCTAAACGTTAAGCTTTGACAAAAAAGGAAGAAAAATTCTTTCTTTTTCTTTTTTGAAAATAATACATTCTATCCTTATAATTTGGGTAACTTTTTTATGTTTTTTCCATTCCCAGATTTTTGGTAAATGTAGGGCTAACCCATTTGTATCCCAATAGGAAGAAACCCCAACGCCAAGAGTTTTAAAACGCACACCTCTTCAAAAGGTTAATCTCCTTTTTCTTAATTTTTTGTCCTCAAATTTACATGCAAAGTGGTGGGAAATACCTCTAATATACAATTTTATTTTTTATTTTCCTAATTTTATAGTGTCGTTCTTTTGGGTCAATGGAAATTATGAAAAATGTTTAAAAATACATATTAAGATGTTTTGGAAATTTTAACTAAGCAGGGGACATTGTTTCCCTATTGGGATTTTGGGTAACTTGGGTGTACTTGGTTTTTAATATTCGATTTTAAAATTAGGTCCCTTAGTTTATCTCCAATTCCTTCTCATTAAACGTTAAAGCAATTAATTGCCAACCACCTGAAAAAGGCATCTAAACGATTATCAATATTCAATAGAAGAACTTCACAATTGAAAATGAATAAAGGGGAAAGAATACTTAAAATTGAATTTCCCCAAAATTGTTGTTAACTTCCACTAAAAAATTGTTTAAGTGGCCATAAAGGACCAAGAAAATGGTGTGTTTTTGAAGATGGACCCTGTAAAAAAAAAAAAGGTAAATAGTTTTAATTAAAAGTTTTACCTTCCCTTAATATTTAAACATCATTTGTAACTTTATGTTTCAACCCCTAGACCTTTCAAATAAATGAATATGGATTAAGTTTAGTTCCCTAAATTAGTGGGAATTTTTATTCCCCAAAGTTGTTAATGAAAATCCCATCCTTAATTTATGGAAATTTTGAAGAATAATGAAATTTCAGAAACAACATCCTTTCATTTAAACCAACTTTTTTTGATTTGGTTTTAAAAACTTTGATAGGAAGGACTTTTAATAAATTAATAAGGGCAAATTTTTTAACTTTGAAAGTATGTTAAAAGATCAGAAAATTGTTATCCTGTTTATCTCCTTGAACTTGGGAAAAGGTCCGGAGGGGTAAGGCTGGATATTTGTGCAATTGGGGAGGGTAGTGATTCCATTTGTTTTTAAGGTTCCTTCCCTAGCCTTAGGTGTTTTTTTTAGGTAGCACTTTTCTTATGTTTTGATTGAAAATAGATATAGATATTTCGGTAAATTTTTATTAATCTTACCATCGAAGGCCGGATTTTTGTTGCCTTTTCGGTGTTTTTTTTTCTTGAGTTGGATGCCCGCCAAGACCACTTGGCCTTCAACCCTTTTACGGCCTAACGAGCCAATTTAGCCTTCATTTATTTTCCCACTAACTTGAAGAAGACAATTGCCCCGCGGGGGAAGATGGCGGGAGTTGGTTTGGATTGTGGGAAGATTCGGCCCCGGTTGTTATTCCCCCGAGTTGGGTTTTCCAACCAATTTGTGTTCGGGGGATCATTCCGGCCGGGGTATCCCTCCATAGATTGGCTTCTCATAACTTTACCCTTTTACAAAAGAAAAGGACAAATTTACACCTTTACTTCAAAACCGCATACCTTTGGGGTTTTCTTAAGGAGGCGAGTTTTTAAGTCCGAATTTGCATTCCAGTATTTCCGGAGATCGTTAACCCCATCCTCCCGTTTAGACTTTTTTTGGGTTGTAAATTCTATTTTTCTTCCTTTTTCTATTGTTGCGGATTATCCCAGTAAATTGAACTGTTGGCAGGTATAGAAGTTGGTTTGGAGTTGCAAAGGAAAGTGATGGTGTATTGATAGAAGAATTTGAAGGACCCAGTTAAATGGTTTGATTTGGGAAACTTGCAATTTTGGTTCTTAGGTCCGATCTTTTGGTGGGAAAGTTTTCCCTAACTTTTGAAAATTTCCCAAGTTAAAGGTAGGTGGAAAGTCATAAGCCATGATTGGCTTTTCTTTGCGGCAAAATTATTAGCTATTATTTACCCCGGCAAAAGGCAAGTATAGAAATCAAAAAAAGAAACCTTAGGCCCAAAAAAGAGGTCTATTAAAAGAGTTTTAATTTCATAATTTGAGCTGCTTCCCCTATTGGATGCAAAAGTTACCAATAGGCCTTCATCTCCTTATCTCATTTCTGTTGGAGGTAGATGTTTCCCATTGTTGGTTTGTCGTCCTCCAAAATTTACGGGATGGCTAAATTCTGTTCCTTTGAGTTATTATGAACCAATGGATTTCCAAGAACTCCTATGATAAATAAAAAACAACAAAAATCAGAGCACCGAACTTACACTTAACGAGTAACAAAACCAAAAACCAAAATAAAATTAAATATAAACTAAAAAGAAAACAAATAACAATTTCAAAAAGCCAACCCCGGCAACGGCGCCAAAATTGATGCACAAAAACTTGATAACCAAATTTTGTAATTTATAAAAGCTCGCAAGTGCACGAGTCACTTGTAGTAAGCGACAAGTATACTCCCAAGATCGTCTCTCAAAGGAATTGCTGTGGTTTTTAAAATACTAAATGTAATCTAAAACGTAACAATAAAATAAATCCTAAACACTCTAATAAAGTTTGGGTTGTAAATTGTTTCTAAAATCATAAAAATACTAAAACAATAAAAGTAAGTGCGTGAAAGTTTTATTGAAACGATGAGATGAATGAGTGAGGGAAATTGGTTAGTAAACTAATCATGGATGACTTGATTTATGTGGTTTTGACAATTAAGCACGAAAAAGTAGAATTTAATGATTACTTTCTCTAACTCTAGAAAATCCCAAATCAATGGTGATTTTCCCTTAATTAACTAATTAGCTTCTTTGATCCAGTCCGTTAATTAGTTAATTAGCCTTAAATCCAGAAAAATAGTTTAATCACCTAATTCAAGACAAATCAATGCACTTAAACTAGGTTCATGCTCAAGAGTGCATAATTGAATTCAGATGGCGTTTCTAAAACTCAACCCTAAAATGTTTCATACATTCACAAATCAAATTGATCAGAAATAATTGATGAACATACGTATTAAGAATAATGACCATGAATCAAATCACTTAATCATAAAATTATCCACACAATCAATCATCCAATCATAGTTACATTACCAAAATCCCACACATAAAGAGTTTAGCTACTCATAATGAAATCCAAATCAATATTTTTCATTACAAATAACATTCTATGAGTTCTTAAAGAGAAAAGAGATTACAAATAATAAATTACCCCACTTCCACTTTTCAAACAAGCCCTTGATGTTGGATGATCACCTTCTTCAAGATTGTTAATGGAGCTTCAATGGAGGAGCATTAATTGAATAATTTTCTCTCTAAAGGGTGTGGAGAAGAAGAAGAAAAATACTGTTCACGAGTTTGTGGAGGCTCAAAGTCATCTCTTTGTTGGAGGCTGAATGATGTATATATAGAGGCTGGGAAAATCATGTGTCCCCTTTAGGTTTTCCTTTTCTGTAAAGGTTTCCATAAAGAATTCGTGCGTGTGTGGCTGGGGGAATTGCAATCTGCGGGCGCGCCTTTTTCTATGCCGCGGCGCAGCATGTGAAACTGATTTACGAATAAAAACAGAAACCTTCTCGCCGCGGCGCACAATACTCATGCCGCGGCGCGCAATGTTCTTCAGAATTGCGAACCAAAATAGAAAGTCCCTCGCCGCGGCGCACCTTATTCATGCCGCGGCGCTCCTTGTTTTCTTGATTTCCTAGGATGGAACCCGAGAGCCTCTCGCCGCAGCATATGTTTTCTTCGCCGCGGCGCGCAATGTTGTTGGTGCCATGTAAATGTCCTTACATAATTTGCTGATTCTCCATGTAAGGGCTTACGTTCTTAAGCTCTTGTTGGTCCCCCTTACATAGTAAATTGCACCCAATGTAAGGCTTACAGTCTTTAACATATTTTGCTTCATTTTTGCTCTCTTTGACCACATTTCTTCCCAAACCTATTTTGACCTACAAAACAATAAAATACCCTCCAAAACAAGATTATATTGAGATTAAATGTAAAATAGATGCTTAAAAATATAACAAATAGTAGGTCAAAATAGTGTTCATCACTTATGCCGTGCCAAGTACACAAAATCAACTAACAAACTACCCATCGCTGTTATACAAGTGTAAAATTGATCCCAATACGACAATAGATGGGATCGTTTTGCCACTATGTGTGCCTTATTTGGTTCCAACTCTTGTGCTTACTAATTATACTCGTTCTCAATACGCAAAGTATCTTAATGATTCAAAGTTTACTGGAGCTTGGAATTGGATCCGAAGATGACTGGACGGTCCTAGTTTTGAGCACCAACTCTCCAACTGGGAGCCTTTCTAGTGATGTTTCTTTAGCTTCACACTTGGTTTTGCTCATTATTTGCTTGTCTTCTTTGTTTTTGGATTTTCACTTCACTCCTTTTAGTTAGCTGAGGTCAGCGGTTCTATTTGTAATTATGTTAATATTTTTCTTGAAAAATTATCAAACTCTGAACATATGTAGAGGGACAATCCGGTTATGGCATGTTTGGTTGACAGTAATCATTATCGTAATGAGAATCATTCAAAGTATTACTGTATTTGGTTTGACTGTACTCTGTAATGTAATGTAAAGTGATTACAGCAGTAGTAGTAATTCTCATTACGCAGGCCTTAGAAATACGCTATAATATTTTATTTTTTTTACAATTTGTATAATTATTTATTATTATTTTTTTGCTCATTCTATCTCTTTTAATAATAAAAAATTTACTTTTTAGTGTAATTTTATTTATAATTTTATAATCTTTATTTTAATATTGTTATTTATTTTGATTGCACTACTTAAACAAATATTGTAATAATAATATTATTTCTTTTACATTTAGTGAACTAAATGCCAACAATTCATTGTTGTAAGGCCCCTTCTTAACTTATGCTATGTTTTAAGGTTCGAAATATTTTTTATCACAATTTGATGTCTATATTAATCCACATGGCATAGGCCTCCTTTAGACTTTTACAATCACTTTTTTGTTCTACATTTAATTAATAATTGTACGTCACTAAAAAATTTGAATTTAAGGACAGATGTTTAAAAAAATGATGTAATTAACAATTATTTTTTTTAATTGTGAAAAATTATTTGAATATTATTTTTATTATTATAAATTAGTGCTATGTTCTTGTTTTTTCAAAATATTTTTAGTTGATATTGTAATACTTATTTTAATAATAAATAATAAATAGTTAATAATAAGTAGTAAAAAGTAATTGTAATAAAATAAATTACTTGAGTTAATTTAGAAATTTTTTTTATATATATATAAATTTAAGTTTTGTTAAATAAGTAGCATTTTAGTAATAATTAATATTATGTAATATATTTTTTGCTAATTGGAATGACATTTTAGTAATAATTAATATTAGTTAATATATGTTTTGGTAATTTGGAATGGTATTTTTGTAATAACTAATATTAAGTAATATATTTTTTTGGTAATTTTGGAGAAAAAGACAAATAAAAAGGAAGAAAACATGGCATTTCGATCATGTTAAGAAGAAATGAAGAAAAAAAAGGACTGTCAATGGTAAGAATTAGCCTTTGTCAATGGTAAGATGTCATTAATAAATTTTATGCAGAGTACTTACTTCTCATGTAACTTGATGAGTGATTGTGGCCTCTCATAACCTTTGTCCTTCTCCTTAGGCTCTAATTTTCCTCCCTGCCTTAACTCTGGTTTCCAGTTAGCTATGGTGAGAGACTTGCCCAACAAGTCAGCAATGTCATTTGCCATTCCCTCAACCTTCTCAACATATGGAAAATTTTCCTCCTCAAAGTGATGGGATAACCACAAATACATAGACAAAACTTGATGCTTAGTTTCGAGGTCCAATAGTTCGGCATCATTGCGAGCAGAACCCTTTGGCATGCCCATAGCAACATTCACAGGAACTTTCTGATTGTATGCTGAAGCAAACCTTAGAAGATGATGCATAGCTTTTGGATCTCTTATGTTAACCGGAGCAAAACAAAAGTTAAAGCGATCCTCCAAAGATAATCCTTGGATCTTCTCCAACATGTTTGCTACTTTCTTTATATGGTCATGTCGACATAAGAAGTATGAACTATCTAGACGGCAATTTTCACCAAAATTTTCAAGAAGCTCTGAGAATCTAATATTGTTGAGTTGCCCTGCAAATAATTTAACTTGTTTGAAGAAAGGGAAAGGCCAATTTTAGTTACATTATCAAAAGGTTGCTTCAAACATTCAATCAAGTAAGCCAAATCATCTAGCTGCAATGTGGTTTGAGTCCATCTGATAGCGACTTCCTCTTCGGCCACTCTTCCAGCAATTTGCTTACCTGTGATGCTGGAAAGGAACAATCTTATCGCCATTGTATTTTGAAAGACTATAAAATACAACCCTCATAATGTTAAGGTTTAGCCTATTCCCACTGCATCACTCGCAACAAGCACATCAAATTCATTATTTTCATCATTGAACAAGTTAGCTTGTTGCCTACGAGTTTCTGGGGGCAAGGCACCATAAATAACACAACATTTGTGTGGGTATTTTTTTCAACGGCCAATTTAACTTCAAATATTCTCTCCTTGAAAATGCAACCACACAGTCCCCAAAGCGAATATTCTTAAGGTCTCCTTCTAGTGTTTTGGATTCAACAACCAATGGCTTAAACCTCTCTAATGATGTCATGTAGCTCATCCCCAGTTTTGAGCATATTTTCCAAACAGTATTCAAAACACTCGGATCTCCACACAAATGTATCTCATCCGCCTTCAACCCAAGCAATGCCCGTGTCCATGCACAACCTCTATATGGGTCTGCCATCATCTGAATTTCATTTATAACAGCAACATCATACAATTCCTCAGTCAACACCATTTCCACTGTACATGCTACATGCTTTGAAAATGGAACAAATTTCTTTTCTTGACTTGTGTGAAGACTACAATAGACTCCATTGGCATTAATTTTGTCAAAAACTTCCATAGCCAACAACCTTAGAGGACTGCAGTAAATACCCTTATTTGCCTCCATAAATCGCTGCAAAGTGATGTGATAAATTTAGTACTCGCAAGTGTACGAATCACTCGTAGAAAAGTGACAAGCAACTTCCAAGGTCGGTCTCTCAAGGAATTGCAGTGGTTCTAAATAACCGTCTTCTTAATCTAAATAGAGTTCTAACACAAATAAAACACTAATTAAATAGAGTTCTAGTGAAACTAAAACTCTAAACAACTAGAGTCCTAAACCTAATAAAACTGTAAAAAGGGTGTTTGTTTTGTGACGAGATCAATGATACGAACACTTAAACAAAATCAATATTGCAAATTAACAATCAATTCAAGTAGATTAAAATCAATGGAGGATGTATGAACGTTTAGTTTGGTTGGCCATGCTTGCATCAAAAGTGATGGTGAAATAACATGAACGTTCTATATAAACAATATTACCGGCTTTCCTTTTAATTACGAGACTGCCTTCGGTCAGGGTAAATCTCTTTGTTGATTAACTAATTAACTCTTTCGGTCGGGTAAATCAACTAGCAATCAAATTATGCGCAAGGAAATACATGACAATCAAACTAATGCTATGACTAAGTCACTAATTTGAAGCTTTGATTAAGTGTTTCGGAATAAAGTTAAGGTGAGTTCCTATAACTAGATTCTCAGATTTTTCAACCAAACTACGAATATCAAATGGGCCCATGAAAATTCATAATTAAATATCTAAACATGCTCTTAATCAAAAGGTAATTTATTTATGTTAAATCAATAAAATATTCACCATACACAATTCTAGCAAACATGGCAACACAAACTAAACATCTATAATGAAACTAGTCGCTCATGTTCATATTAATATTCATAGACAAATAAAATATGATCATACACTTCAACGAAAGAAGAAGAAAATATAATTCTATAACAATAAGGAAAACCTAGATCTAAATACGGCTAAATGGATGGGATGGCGTTCTTCTCCAAAAGCTTTATCTTCGATCGTCGAGGCTTCCTTGGATCCTTAGAATGGTTTCTCTTGCTTCGTTGAGTGTGACAAAATCCTAAAATTGAGTGAATTGCTTGTTTGGTCGCAAAATTATTGTGTTAAAAGTTGTATTCGAGTTGTTCGAGTTGTATGTAAGGGGGAGTCTAAGGGGGTATTTATAGATGTAAGGGTTTACACAAATCCTGATTGCAATAGGAATAGGCGCACTACGGCATACATTTTCCCCGCTGCGGCGCAACACAAATTCTGGAAATAATGTCAAAACCTGAGAGCTCCCCACCGCGGCATGACTTTTTCTCGTCGCGGTGCGTGTTGCTTTCCTTTTCTTCATGTTTACCCCCTTACATATGTGATGGCTCATTAATCGAATAAACAACAAATAATAAATCTATTTCTAAACAATTAAGTGCAATAAACTACGAAATATCAGTGCTTTTCAAGCACTCATCACAAAGCATTATATGTTTTACAACTGTAAGTTGGACCACAGTGGTATATTATCTTACGCTTTATAGCTCGGGCAAAAGGAAACCATGTGTGGGGCTTAGTGAGGTCTGCTGACTTGACCATACTACAGAAGCGTTTGATATCATTAGGGAATTCTTCCAAACAGAATTCAACAAAAATGGGGAATAAGAACCTAATTGCTTTGTTAGATGGGCCAAGAGACAACAAGTAATCAACAATCTCAATAGAACATTTCTTGAAGAAAAAGTTTAAATTAACATGCAGTACGGAAAAAGCCTGAATTAAATTGAAGAGCTTTAATCCCAACCTATCACTTAAGTAACCAAATATTTTGAAACTTGCCCAATATTGTTCCTGTTTCACCCTTTTAGCATTGGAACTCCAAAAATTCAAAGGACCGGAAATCAACATGCTTAAATTCACACTTTCATTAAACCCTCTTTTTGTTAGATTTTCATTCAAGCAATGTTGGGTCCTCGAAAATTTTCCTTACCAAAAACCAACAAATTCCTTTCATTTATTCAAATTCAATAATTTAAATCCGATCAAAAGGTATCCATAACTTATAATAAAATATATTAAACCACTTCATTCCTAGACACTTGAAAAATTCTGCATTTAACACCAGAGCCTGAGAAATTTACATGGAAAGGTAAACTTCACACGTCTGCCCTCTCAAACTTGTAGAAAATAGACGTCTTGGGATACCAGAAGTGGGACAGAGTCAAAATTTCGAGATACAGAACAATCAAGTTGTCCAAAAGCTGGAAGACATTGATTCCATGGTAATTCCTAATCCTCCAAGCATTTTTTTCATAGCATAATTTATGAACAGAGACGTAGCGGACCCCTTGCCATTGCTTAACACTAGCATGAAATCTGAGACCGAATTAAGTATGCTCTACATAAGAAAAAAAGGGAAAATACTCAAATTTAGGTTCCATTACAAAAATTGAGATCATAGTTCCAATAGAAAAGAACAAAAAAAAACATTTAAATATTGAGATCATAGTTCCAATAGCTTTTACATTTCTATATTTGGTAATTTATCAAAAAGTTCATTTTCGGAAAGTTGTGTAAAAGATTCATTTCCTGGTAAGTTTTGAAAAAGGTTCCTATACTTGGTAATCTTTGAAGAATGTATACATTTAAATATTGCGTAACTTAAAAAAGATCTATTTTGGGTATGTTTTGAAAAAAAAATTTATACATTGTAAGTGTTGAAAAAAGTTTAAATTTGTATATATCCAAACTTATCAAAAAGTTAAAATTCTGGCATGTTTTAAAAAAGTTTTTAAACAAGGTACGTTTTGAAAATAGTTTACATTTCTATAATTGTTAACTTATCAAAAATTTATATTTTTGGAAAGTTGTATAAAAGATCCATTACTTGGAAAGTTTTGAAAAAGGATCCAATACTTAGTAATCTTTCAAAAATGTATACATTTTAATATTGGGAAACTTAAAAAAAGATCTATTTTGGGTATGTTTTGAAAAAAAATCCTATACATGGTGAGTGTTAAAAAAAGTTTAAATTTCTGTATAACCAAACTAACCAAAAGTTATATTTTCAGTAAGTTTTAAAAAAGTTTTTATACATGGTACATTTGAAAAACGTTTACATTTCTATATTTGGTAATTTATCAAATATTTCTATTTGGGGAAACTTGTGTACAAAATTCATTACTTGGTATGTTTTGAAAAAGGTTACTATTTTGGGTAATCTTTGAATAATGTATACATTTTAATATTGGGTAACTTAAAGAAAGATCTTTTTTGGGTATGTTTTGAAAAAAATTCCTATACAAGGTAAGTGTTGAAAAAAGTTTAAATTTGTATATACCCAAACTTATCAAAGAGTTATAATTTCGGAAAGTTTTAAAAATGTTATTGTACATGGTACGTTTGAAAAAAGTTTACATTTTTATATTTGGTAATTTATCAAAAAGTTCATTTTGAAAATGGATCCTATACTTAGTAATCTTTGAAAAATGTATACATTTTAATATAGGGTAACATACAAAAAGATCTATTTTGGGTATGTTTTGAAAAAAAAAATCCTATACATGGGGAGTGTTGAAACAAGTTTAAATTTGTATATATCCAAACTTATCAAAAAGTTATAATTCTGGCATGTTTTAAAAAAGCTTTTAAACAACTTACGTTTTGAAAAAAGTTTACATTTATATTATTGGTAATTTATCAAAAATTTATATTTTTGGAAACTTTTGTGAAAGATCCATTACTTGGTAAGTTTGAAAAAGGATTTTATACTTAGTAATTTTTGAAAAATGTAAACATTTTATTATTGGGTTAGTTGAAAAAAGATATATTTTGGGTAGTTTTGAAAAAATCCTATAAATGGAAAGTGTTGAAAAAAATTAAATTTTATATACCAAACTTATGCAAAAGTTATAATTTCGGAAAGTTTTAAAAATGTTTTTAAACAAGGTACGTTTTGAAAATAGTTAACATTTCTCTAATTGGTAATTTATGAAAAATTTCTATTTTTGGAAAGTTGTATAAAATATCCATTACTTGGTAGTTTTGAAAAAAGATCTTATACTAGAATCTTTGAAAAATGTATACATTTTAAATTGGTTTGTTGAAAAAGATCTATTTTGGGTATGTTTTGAAAAAAAAAATTCTATACATGGTTAGTTTGAAAAAAGGTTAAATTTGTATATTCCAAACTTATCAAAAAGTTAAAATTTCGGTAAGTTTTAAAAAAGTTTTTGTACATGGTACGTTTTAAAAAAGTTTAGTTTCTAATTTGTAATTTATAAAAAATTTCTATTTTTGGAAAGTTGTTAAAAATCATTACTGGGTAAGTTTTGAAAAGGATCCTATACTTAGTAATCTTTGAAAAATGTAACAATTTAATATTGGGTTTAAAAAATATCTATTTTTGGTATTTTTAAAAAAAAAAATCCTATACAAGGTAAGTTTGAAAAAATTTAAATTTGTATATCCCAAACTTATCAAAAAGTTAAATTTCGTAAGTTTTAAAAAAGTTTTTGTACATGGTACGTTTTAAAAAGTTTACGTTTCTAAATTGGTAATTTATCAAAAATTTCTATTTTTGGAAAGTTGTGTAAAAGATACATTACTGGGTAAGTTTTGAAAATGGATCCTATACTTAGTAATCTTTGAAAAAAGTAACATTTTTAATATTGGGTTTTTAAAAATATCTATTTTGGGTATTTTTAAAAAAAAAAAAAATCTATACAGGTTAGTTTTGAAAAAATTAAATTTGTATATACCCAAACTTATCAAAAAGTTATAATTTCTGTAAGTTTTAAAAAAGTTTTTGGACATAGTTGAAAAAAGTTTCGGTTTCTATAATTGGTAATTTATCAAAAATTTCTATTTTTGGAAAGTTGTTAAAAATCCATTACTTGGTAAGTTTGAAAAAGGATCCAATACTTAGTAATCTTTAAAAAAGTATACATTTTAATATTGGGTTGTTGAAAAAAGATCTATTTTGGGTAAGTTTTAAAAAAAAATCCTATAAATGGTAAGTTTGAAAAAAGGTTAAATTTTATATACCCAAACTTATCAAAAGTTATAATTTTGGTAAGTTTTAAAAGTTTTTTAAACAATAGTTTGAAAAAGTTCTTTCTATAATTGTAATTTATTAAAAATTTCTTTTTTGGAAAGTTGGGTATAAAATATCCATTACTTGGTAGTTTGAAAAAGGATCAATACTTAATAATCTTTAAAAATGTATACATTTTTAATATTGGGTTTGTTGAAAAAAGATCTATTTTGGGAGGTTTTGAAAAAAAAATCTATAATGGTTAGTTTGAAAAAAAAGGTTAAATTTTATTACCCAAACTTATCAAAAAGTTATAATTTGGTAAGTTTTAAAAAAGTTTTTTACAGGTACGTTTTAAAAACTTCCTTTCTATATTTGGTAATTTATAAAAAAATTTTTTTTGGAAAGTTGGTAAAAATACATTACTGGGTAAGTTTTGAAAAGGATCCTATACTTTTAATCTTTGAAAAATGTATACATTTTTAATATTGGGTTTGTTGAAAAAGATCTATTTTGGGATGTTTTAAAAAAAAAAAACTTATACATGGTTAGTTTTGAAAAAAGGTTAAATTTGTATTAACCAAACTTATCAAAAAGTTATAATTTCGTAATTTTTAAAAAAGTTTTTGTACATGGTACGTTTAAAAAAGTTTCTTTCTATATTTGGTAATTTATCAAAAATTTTATTTTTGGAAAGTTGTGTAAAAGAACATTATTGTAAGTTTGAAAAAGATCCTATAATTGTAATCTTTGAAAAATGTATACATTTTTAAAATTGGGTTTGTTGAAAAAAGATCATTTTGGGTATGTTTTAAAAAAAAAATCTATACATGGTTAGTTTTGAAAAAAGGTTAAATTTGTATATACCCAAACTTATCAAAAAGTTATAATTTCTGTAATTTTAAAAAGTTTTTGTACATAGTTTGAAAAAAGTTTATTTCTATAATTGGTAATTTATCAAAAATTTCTATTTTGGAAAGTTGTTAAAAACATTATTGGTAAGCTTTAAAAAGGATCTTATATTAGTAATCTTTGAAAAATGTATACATTTTAAATTGGGTTGTTGAAAAAAGATCATTTTGGGTAAGTTTTGAAAAAAAAATCCTATAAATGGTAAGTTTGAAAAAAGGTTAAATTTTATATACCCAAACTTATCAAAAGTTATAATTTTGGTAAGTTTTAAAAAGTTTTTAAACAATAGGTTTGAAAAAGTTAAATTTCTATAATTTTAATTTATTAAAAATTTTTTTTTTGGAAAGTGTATAAAATATCCATTACTTGGTAGTTTTGAAAAAGGATCTATACTTAATAATCTTTGAAAAATGTATACATTTTTAATATTGGGTTTGTTGAAAAAAGATCTATTTTGGGTTGGTTTTGAAAAAAAAATTTCTATAATGGTTAGTTTTGAAAAAAGGTTAAATTTTATATACCCAAACTTATCAAAAAGTTATAATTTGGTAAGTTTTAAAAATTTTTTACAGGTAGTTTCAAAAAGTTTACTTTCTATAATTTAATTTATAAAAATTTTTTTTTGGAAAGTTGATAAAAATCATTACTTGTAAGTTTTAAAAAGGATCCTATACTTATAATCTTTGAAAAATTATACATTTTTAATATTGGGTTTGTTGAAAAAGGATTATTTTGGGTAGTTTTGAAAAAAAAAAATCCAATACATGGTTAGTTTTGAAAAAAGGTTAAATTTGTATATACCCAAAATATCAAAAAATATTTCATGTTTTAAAAGTTTTTGTACATGGTACGTTTGAAAAAAGTTTAGTTTCTTATTTGGTAATTTATCAAAAATTTCTATTTTTGGAAAGTTGTTAAAAATCATTACTTGTAAGTTTTAAAAAGGATCCTATACTTAGTAATCTTTGAAAAATGTATACATTTTTAATATTGGGTTTGTTGAAAAAGATTATTTTGGGTAGGTTTAAAAAAAAAAAAATTCAATAATGGTTAGTTTTGAAAAAAGGTTAAATTTTATATACCCAAATTATCAAAAAAAATCCAAAATGGTTTTTTTACAGTACGTTTGAAAAAGTTTTTTTCTTAATTGGTAATTTATAAAAATTTCTATTTTTGGAAAGTTGTATAAAATATCCATTACTTGGTAAGTTTTGAAAAAGGATTTTATACTTAGAATTTTTGAAAAATGTATACATTTTAAATTGGGTTGTTGAAAAAAGTTATTTTGGTAAGTTTTGAAAAAAAAATTCTTATAAATGGTAAGTTTGAAAAAAGGTTAAATTTTATATACCCAAACTTATCAAAAGTTTTTTTGGTGCAAAATTTTTGGTACGTTTTGAAAAAGTTAACTTTCTCAATTGGTAATTTATAAAAATTTTATTTTTGGAAAGTGGTAAAAATACCATTACTTGTTAAGTTTTAAAAGGATCTATACTTGGAATCTTTGAAAAAAGTATACATTTTTAAAATTTGGTTTGTTGAAAAAAGTCTATTTTGGTAGTTTTGAAAAAAAAAAAAAATCATACATGGTTAGTTTTGAAAAAAGGTTAAATTTGTATATACCCAAATTATCAAAAAGTTTTTGTACATGGTACGTTTGAAAAAAGTTTGGTTTCTATAATTGGTAATTTATCAAAAATTTCTATTTTTGGAAAGTTGTATAAAATATCCATTACTTGGTAGTTTTGAAAAAAGATTTATACTATAATTTTGAAAAATGTATACATTTTAATATTGGTTTGTTGAAAAAGATTATTTTGGGTAGTTTTGAAAAAAAAAAATTCTATAATGGTTAGTTTGAAAAAAGGTTAAATTTTTATATTCCCAAACTTATCAAAAAGTTAAAATTGGTAAGTTTTAAAAAAGTTTTTAACAGGTACTTTTAAAAAAGTTTAAATTTCTTTTTTGTAATTTATAAAAATTTCTATTTTTGGAAAGTTGGTAAAAATACATTACTGGGTAAGTTTTGAAAAGGATCCTATACTTGAATCTTTGAAAAAGTAACAATTTAAATTGGGTTAAAAAAAAATTCTATTTGTGGTTTTTTTAAAAAAAAAAAAACCTATACAAGGTAAGTTTGAAAAAATTTAAATTTGTATATACCCAAACTTATCAAAAAAAAGTTTTTGTTTTACATGGTACATTTGAAAAAGGTTTACGTTTCTATATTTGATAATTTATGAAAAATTTCTATTTTTGGAAAGTTGTATAAAATATCCCTTACTTGGTATGTTTTGAAAAAGGATCAAATACTTAATAATCTTTGAAAAATGTATACATTTTTAATATTGGGGTTGTTGAAAAAAGATCTATTTTGGGTATGTTTTGAAAAAAAAAATCCTATACATGGTTAGCTTTGTAAAAAGGTTAAATTTGTATTTACCCAAAGTTATCAAAAAGTTATAAATTTGGTAAGTTTTAAAAAGTTTTTAAACAATGTACTTTTAAAAAGTTAAATTTCTATTTATAATTTATAAAAATTTCTATTTTGGAAAGTGGTAAAAATACCATTACTTGTAAGTTTTGAAAAAGGATCTATACTTAATAATCTTTGAAAAATGTATACATTTTAATATTGGGTTTTTAAAAAAATCTATTTTGGGTATTTTTAAAAAAAAAATCCTATACAGGTAAGTTTGAAAAAATTAAATTTGTATATACCAAACTTACAAAAAGTTATAATTTTGGTAATTTTTAAAAAAAATTTTGACATGTACTTTAAAAAAGTTTACGTTTCTATATTTGGTAATTTATAAAAATTTCTATTTTTTGAAAGTTTTTTACTGGTAGTTTGAAAAAAGTTTATTTCTTAATTTAATTTTAAAAATTTCTTAGGGGTAAAAGACATTGGTGTTGAAAAAAATCTAATTCAATGATTAGTTTAATTAAAATTTTTTAAAAATTTACAAAAATTTTGGAAGTTTTAATTTTAACTTCTTTTGAAAAAAGTTCATTTCTAAAGTATAGAATTCCCAATAGAAATTAAAATTTTACTTCCAGAAAGGGGTCAAAAACATAACTTAATGTCAATCATATTTAAAAAGACTTTTGTATGTAAAAAAAAAAAATCCTAAACAAACTGGAAAAGTAAAAAAACCTAACTACAAAAAGATAAACCTAATAATACTGATGTTCAAAACCTTTATTGGGGGAAAAAAAATTAAAAGGGTGAGTTGAAAGTAGGGTATAAGTTTTATAAAATCTAGACCAGTAAATACATACTGATAATAATAATCTGATATAGTTTTTGAAAAATTTTTGTAAATCAAACGAGTTTCCCTAATTTTGTACTTGTAAAAGAAACTGTAAATACATGTTCATTTTATACGAAGGCTTCTGAAAAAATACATGTCAGATTTTTAAATAAGATTTTGATTATTAGTAATAAAAAAATCATAACCATGGAAAAATGAAAAACACCTTTGATGCACACAAAATGAAACCTAGCTCCAACTACTGTGTGGGAAATTTATTTGAAAAAAAATTTAGGTGAAGCTTAACTCAGTGTGGGGAATTTTAATAAAATCTAGTTCTCTGTATACATACTGTAATAATTAACTGAACTGTATATATAACTTGTAAATCATACTGAGTTTAAAATCATGTAATTGAATTGGACCAAATCTTTGGTACGATGTCTTAAATCACTGATTATTGAATGTGATATAGAATATATGAATACATGAGGGGAAGTATTGGCAAGAAAATATTTGTTGAACTTCCGTTGTAAAAACTTAGTATAAGAATAAAAGTTCAATCATGTTGTTGAAATTTTTTTCATAACTTGCTGACTGTTAATAAAAATGAAATATATTTTCATTGTCAAGTTTTTGAATCATTGAAATTGAATAATTAACTGAATGCACTTTTTCATAAATATGAACTTGTAAAATTGAATTTACTTGAACTGAATTTTTCAAAAATAATGCTACCATGCTTTGAAATTTAGTATCCACTACAGTACATGGGGGTTCTCTGGACTGTAATTTTGTAACTTTCCTGATAAAACTTGTTTAAAAAAAATTGCAACATAGTTTGCTTACTTTCAAACTAATAAAACCTTTAAAAATAAAAATATTTTAATGTTAAGTTTTTTTAAGTAGTTTTAATATTAACCTACCCTTTTATTAATATAACTTTTGGTAAAATGTCTAAAATTATTTTTTAAAAAAAATAAATTGGCTTTCAATCTTAAAAATAGATATTCCACTCAATTATCAAATGAAAAACCCTTTCAATCCTTAGAAAACCAATTTTAAAACGATTTTTGCTACTTAGCAAAAATACCTTTATTAAATGATTATTAATTTGTTAAAAACTGGAATATACCCTAAAATTCAATTAAACTAGAATCTTAACTTTAAAACAACATAAATTCATCCAATTAAATCAGTAAAACTATTTCAAATTAAAAATTCGTTGGTTTTTCAAACGTTTTCCCAGCATTTACTTGACAATCCTTATTAAAAATAATTTGTCTAGAAAATCAAAATAACAAACCGTAAAATTTTAAACTAGACATTAAACTTTAAAAAAATATAATTTTTAAATTCCAACGTAAAACATTTCAAATACCAAAAATCCGAGGTTTTCAGTTTTGTTTCATAAAACAACCTTATTTAAAAGGATAACTTTGTTAGAAAATCCAAATTACAAACCGTAAAATTTTAAAATAGACATCCAGTTTTTAAAATATAATTTGAAAATTCGTTGTATAATTTCCCAGTTTTCATTTTTTTCTAAAAACTTTTAATGAAGTTAAAACATTACAAATATTGTTCTTGAATTATTTTTGAAAATTCATTCTGGTGTCCTTTTATTTAAAAACCGTTTTTCAGATCATAAACGAATTTAAAAGTAAAATAAAAGGGAAGGAAAATAGAAAATAAATAACAAAAGTATACCTTGTTTGATTAAGGATGTTTCTCTTAATTCTTGTTTGTTATTCTTGAGTTTTCTTGTAGATCGAATGGAAGAAAGAAGGAAATGAAAAACGTGAAGTTTTGGCTTGAAAGAGGAAAGGTAAGGGCTGCTCTTATCTTATCTTGTAAGAGTGTAAGCGTGGGAGATAAAGGTTTAAGATATTGTTATTTAATGACAAGTGTCCTCACAATTTCTTCTTCTTCTTTTTTTTTTTTTTATATATGTCATTAGGAGAAGACAAAAGAGTGGCGGCTGCTGGTAAATCATTTTTAAAATAAAAAGACTAAAATACCCTTGTCTCATAACAATAAAAGGTTTAAGAGTTAGGGGCATTTTGGTAATTTTGCTCAAAATTTACATAATTTAATTTAAACACTTTTTGATTATTAAAACATCTTCACCTCACAAATTAAGCTCATAAATTTTATTTTCTAATTATTAAGGATAAGATCGTAACAATTTTGAAAATATAAATTTGACTAAAATTTTAGTTCGTATAAGGAATGGGGTGTTACAATTTCTATTTTTGGAAAGTTGTGTAAAAGATACATTACTAGGTAAGTTTTGAAAATGGATCCAATACTAGTAATCTTTAAAAATGTATACAATTTAATATTGGGTTTGTTGAAAAATGATCTATTTTGGGTATGTTTTAAAAGAAAAAATCCTATACAAGGTTAGTTTTGAAAAAAGGTTAAATTTGTATCTTCCTAAACCTATCAAAAAGTTATAATTTCGGTAAGTTTTAAAAAAGTTTTTGTACATGGTACATTTTAAAAAAGCTTCCGTTTCTATATTTGGTAATTTATCAAAAAATTTTATTTTTGAAAGTTGTGTAAAAGATACATTACTGGGTAAGTTTTGAAAATGGATCCTATCCTTAGTAATCTTGAAAAAAGTATAATTTTTAATATTGGGTTTGTTGAAAAAAATTTATTTTGGGTATGTTTTGAAAAAAAAAAATCCTTACAGGTTAATTTGAAAAAAGGTTAAATTTTATTTACCCAAATAATCAAAAATTATAATTTGTAAGTTTAAAAAGTTTTTTACAGGTAGTTTTAAAAAAGTTCCATTCTATATTTGGTAATTTATAAAAAAATTTATTTTTGGAAAGTTTGTAAAAGATACATTACTGGGTAAGTTTTGAAAATGGATCCTATACTTAGTAATCTTTGAAAAAAGTATAATTTTTAATATTGGGTTTTTGAAAAATGATCTATTTTGGGTATGTTTTAAAAAAAAAAAATCCTATACATGGTTAGTTTTGAAAAAAGTTTAAATTTTATATACCCAAATTATCAAAAAGTTATAATTTTAAGTTTTAAAAAGTTTTTTACAGGTAGTTTGAAAAAAGTTTATTTCTATAATTTAATTTAAAAAAATTTCTATTTTTGGAAAGTTGTAAAAATACCATTACTTGGTAAGTTTTGAAAAAGGATCTTATACTTAGTAATCTTTGAAAAATGTTTAAATTTTTAATATTGAATTGTTGAAAAAAATCTATTTTGGGTAAGTTTTTTAAAAAAAAAAATCCTATAAATGGTAAGTTTGAAAAAAGGTAAATTTTATATACCCAAATTTATCAAAAGTTATAATTTTGGTAAGTTTTAAAAAGTTTTGAACAAGTTACGTTTTAAAAAGTTCTTTCTATAATTGGTAATTTATAAAAATTTTATTTTTGGAAAGTTTTTAAAAATAATTACTGGGTAAGTTTGAAAATGGATCCTATACTTAGTAATCTTTGAAAAATTATACATTTTTAATTTTGGTTTGTGGAAAAAGATTATTTTGGTATGTTTTGAAAAAAAAAATCCTTACAGGGTTTTAAAAAATTTTTTTTTAAAATTTTGCAAAAGTAATAATTTTGGTAAGTTTTAAAAATGATTTTAAAGAAGGTATTTTGAAAATATTAAATTTTATAATTGGTTTTTGAAAAATTTCTATTTTTGGAAAGTTTTGAAAAAAAATTACTGGTAAGTTTTGAAAAAATTAATTGTAATCTTTAAAAAAGTATACATTTTTAAATTTGTTTGTTAAAAATGTCTATTTTGGGTATTTTAAAAAAAAAAAAAAATTCTTACTGGTTAGTTTTGAAAAAATTTAAATTTGATATACCCAAACTTTAAAAAGTTATAATTTTGTAAGTTTTAAAAAGTTTTGTACATTACGTTTGAAACAAGTTTAGGTTTCTATAATTAGTAATTTATCAAAAATTTCTCTTTTTGGAAAGTTGTATAAAATATCCATTACTTGGAAGTTTTGAAAAAGGATCTTATACTTAATAATCTTTGAAAAATGTTTACATTTTAATATTGAATTAGTTGAAAAAAGATCTATTTTGGGTAAGTTTTTAAAAAAAAAATCCTATAAATGGTAAGTGTTGAAAAAAGGTCAATTTTATATATACCCAAATTTATGCAAAAGTTATAATTTTGGTAAGTTTTAAAAATGATTTTGAACAAGTTACGTTTTGAAAATAGTTAACATTTCTATAATTGGTAATTTATGAAAAATTTCTATTTTTGGAAAGTTTTGTAAAAATATATTACTGGGTAAGTTCTGAAAATGGATCCTATACTTAGTAATCTTTGAAAAATATATACATTTTTAATATTGGGTTTGTTGAAAAAAGATTTATTTTGGGTATGTTTTGAAAAAAAAAATCCTGTACAGGGTTAACTTTGAAAAAAGGTTAAATTTGTATTTACCCAAACTTATCAAAAAGTTAAAATTTCGCTAAGTTTAAAAAAGTTTTTGTACATGGTACGTTTTAAAAAAGCTTCCATTACTATATTTGGTAATTTATCAAAAAAATTTATTTTTAGAAAGTTTTTAGAAGATACATTACTGGGTAAGTTTTGAAAATGGATCCTATACTTAGTAATTTTGAAAAAAGATACATTTTTAATATTGGGTTTGTTGAAAAATGATCTATTTTGGGTATGTTTTAAAAAAAAAAAATCCTATACATGGTTAGTTTTGAAAAAAGTTTAAATTTGTATATACCCAAACTTATCAAAAAGTTATAATTTCCATAAGTTTTAGAAAATTTTTTGTACATGGTACGTTTGAAAAAAGTTTAGGTTTCTATAATTAGTAATTTAACAAAAATTTCTATTTTTGGAAAGTTGTATAAAATATCCCTTACTTGGTAAGTTTTGAAAAAGGATCTTATACTTAGTAATCTTTGAAAAATGTATACATTTTAATATTGAATTAGTTGAAAAAAGATCTATTTTGGGTATGTTTTAAAAAAGAAATCCTATAAATGGTAATGTTGAAAAAAGGTGAATTTTATATATACCCAAATTTATGCAAAAGTTATAAATTTGGTAAATTTTAAAAATGATTTGAACAAGGTACGTTTTTAAAATAGTTAACATTTCTATAATTGGTAATTTATGAAAAATTTCTATTTTTGGAATGTTTTGCAAAAGATACATCACTGGGTAAGTTTTGAAAATAGATCCTATATTAGTAATCTTTGAAAATGTATAAATTTTTAATATTAGGTTTGTTGAAAAAAGATCTATATTGGGTATGTTTTGAAAAAAAAAATCCTAAACATGGTTAGCTTTGAAAAAAGGTTAAATTTGTATATACCAAAACTTATCAAAAAGTTATAATTTCGGTAAGTTTTAAAAAATTTTTGTACATGGTACGTTTTAAAAAAGTTGGTTCTATATTTGGTAATTTATCAAAAAAAATTTTTTTTGAAAAGTTGTTAAAAATATCATTACTTGAAAAAGTTTAAAGTTATACCCAAACTTTAAAAAGTATAATTTATAATTTTAAAAATTTTTTGTACATGGTAGTTTGAAAAAAGTTTATTTTATAATTAAATTTATCAAAAATTTTTTTTTGGAAATTTAAAAATATTTACGGTAAGTTTTAAAAAGGATTTATATTGTAATTTTGAAAAATTTTAATTTTAATATTGAATTTTGAAAAAAGATCTATTTTGGGTAATTTTTAAAAAAAAAATTTAAATGGTTGTTGAAAAAAGGTCAATTTTAAAACCCAAATTTATGAAAAGTTAAAATTTTGGTAATTTTAAAAAATTTTTAAAAGTTAGTTTTAAAAAGTTAACATTTCTAAATTGGTAATTTTGAAAAATTTCTATTTTTGGAAAGTTTTGTAAAAATAATTACTGGGTAAGTTTGAAAATGATCCTATACTTAGTAATCTTTGAAAAAATATACATTTTTAAAATTGGTTTGTTGAAAAAAGATTTATTTTGGGTATGTTTTAAAAAAAAAATCCTTACAGGGTTAATTTGAAAAAAGTTAAATTTTATTTACCCAAATTATCAAAAAGTTATAATTTGTAAGTTTAAAAAAGTTTTTGTCAGGTACGTTTTAAAAAAGTTCCATTCTATATTTGGTAATTTATAAAAAAATTTATTTTTGAAAGTTTGTAAAAGATACATTACTAGGTAAGTTTTGAAAATGGATCCTATACTTAGTAATCTTTGAAAAATGTATACATTTTTAATATTGGGTTTGTTGAAAAATGATCTATTTTTGGTAGGTTTTGAAAAAAAAAATCCTATAAATGGTAAGTGTTGAAAAAAGGTTAATTTTATATATACCCAAATTTATGCAAAAGTTATAATTTTGGTAAGTTTTAAAAATGATTTTGAACAAGGTACGTTTTGAAAATAGTTAACATTTCTATAATTGGTAATTTATGAAAAATTTCTATTTTTGGAAAGTTTTGTAAAAGATACATTACTAGGTAAGTTTTGAAAATGGATCCTATACTTAGTAATCTTTGAAAAATGTATACATTTTTAATATTGGGTTTGTTGAAAAATGATCTATTTTGGGTATGTTTTGAAAAAAAAAAATCCTATACATGGCTAGTTTTGAAAAAAGGTTAATTTTATATATACCCAAATTTATGCAAAAGTAATAATTTTGGTAAGTTTTAAAAATGATTTTAAACAAGGTACGTTTTGAAAATAGTTAACATTTCTATAATTGGTAATTTATGAAAAATTTCTATTTTTGGAAAGTTTTGTAAAAGATACATTACTAGGTAAGTTTTGAAAATGGATCCTATACTTAGTAATCTTTGAAAAATGTATACATTTTTAATATTGGGTTTGTTGAAAAATGATCTATTTTGGGTATGTTTTGAAAAAAAAAAATCCTATACATGGCTAGTTTTGAAAAAAGGTTAATTTTATATATACCCAAATTTATGCAAAAGTAATAATTTTGGTAAGTTTTAAAAATGATTTTAAACAAGGTACGTTTTGAAAATAGTTAACATTTCTATAATTGGTAATTTATGAAAAATTTCTATTTTTGGAAAGTTTTGTAAAAGATACATTACTAGGTAAGTTTTGAAAATGGATCCTATACTTAGTAATCTTTGAAAAATGTATACATTTTTAATATTGGGTTTGTTGAAAAAAGATCTATTTTGGGTATGTTTTGAAAAAAAAAATCCTATACATGGCTAGTTTTGAAAAAAGGTTAATTTTATATATACCCAAATTTATGCAAAAGTAATAATTTTGGTAAGTTTTCAAAATGATTTTAAACAAGGTACGATTTGAAAATAGTTAACATTTCTATAATGGGTAATTTATGAAAAAAATTTTATTTTTGGAAAGTTTTGTAAAAGATACATTACTAGGTAAGTTTTGAAAATGGATCCTATACTTAGTAACTTTGAAAATTGTATACATTTTTAATATTGAGGTTTGTTGAAAAATGATCTATTTTGGGTATGTTTTGAAAAAAAAAATCCTATACATGGCTAGTTTTGAAAAAAGGTTAATTTTATATATACCCAAATTTATGCAAAAGTAATAATTTTGGTAAGTTTTAAAAATGATTTTAAACAAGGTACGTATTGAAAATAGTTAACATTTCTATAATTGGTAATTTATGAAAAATTTCTATTTTTGGAAAGTTTTGTAAAAGATACATTACTAGGTAAGTTTTGAAAATGGATCCTATACTTAGTAACTTTGAAAATTGTATACATTTTTAATATTGGGTTTGTTGAAAAATGATCTATTTTGGGTATGTTTTGAAAAAAAAAATCCTATACATGGCTAGTTTTGAAAAAAGGTTAATTTTATATATACCCAAATTTATGCAAGAGTAATAATTTTGGTAAGTTTTAAAAATGATTTTAAACAAGGTACGTTTTGAAAATAGTTAACATTTCTATAATTGGTAATTTATGAAAAATTTCTATTTTTGGAAAGTTTTGTAAAAGATACATTACTAGGTAAGTTTTGAAAATGGATCCTATACTTAGTAATCTTTGAAAAATGTATACATTTTTAATATTGGGTTTGTTGAAAAAAGATCTATTTTGGGTATGTTTTGAAAAAAAAAATCCTATACATGGCTAGTTTTGAAAAAATGGTTAATTTTATATATACCCAAATTTATGCAAAAGTAATAATTTTGGTAAGTTTTAAAAATGATTTTAAACAAGGTACGTTTTGAAAATAGTTAACATTTCTATAATTGGTAATTTATGAAAAATTTCTATTTTTGGAAAGTTTTGTAAAAGATACATTACTAGGTAAGTTTTGAAAATGGATCCTATACTTTGTAATCTTTGAAAAATGTATACATTTTTAATATTGGGTTTGTTGAAAAAAGATCTATTTTGGGTATGTTTTGAAAAAAAAAAATCCTATACATGGTTAGCTTTGAAAAAAATGTTAAATTTGTATATAACCTAACTTATCAAAAAGTTATAATTTCGGTAAGTTTAAAAAAGTTTTTGTACATGGTACGTTTTAAAAAAGCTTCCGTTTCTATATTTGGTAATTTATCAAAAAATTTTATTTTTGGAAAGTTGTGTAAAAGATACATTACTGGGTAAGTTTTGAAAATGGATCCTACCCTTAGTAATCTTTGAAAAATGTATACATTTTTAATATTGGGTTTGTTGAAAAATGATCTATTTTGGGTATGTTGTATAAAATATCTATTACTTGGTATGTTTTAAAAAAAGATCTTATACTTAGTAGTCTTTGAAAAATGTATAAATATTATTTTTGGGTTACTTGAAAAATGATCTATTTTGGGAAAGTTTAAAAAAAAATTAAATCCTACACATGGTTAGTTTTGAAAAAAGGTTAAATTTGTATCGACCTAAACTTATCAAAAAGTTATAATTTCTGTAAGTTTTAAAAAAAAATTTGTACATGGTACGTTAGAAAAAAGTTTAGGTTTCTATAATTGATAATTTATCAAAAATTTCTATTTTTGGAAAGTTGTATAAAATATCTATTACTTGGTATGTTTTGAAAAAGGATCATATACTTAGTAATCTTTGAAAAATGTATACAATTTAATATTGAATTAGTTGAAAAAAGATCTATTTTTGGTAGGTTTTGAAAAAAAAATCCTATAAATGGTAAGTGTTGAAAAAAGTTTAATTTTATATATACCCAAATTTATGTAAAAGTTATAATTTTGGTAAGTTTTAAAAATGATTTTGAACAAGGTACGCTTTGTAACACCCCATTCTTTTTACGAACTAAAATTTTACTCAAACTTATCTTTGAAAAGTTTTGTAAAAGATACATTACTAGGTAAGTTTTGAAAGTGGATCCTATACTTAGTAATCTTTGAAAAATGTATACATTTTTAATATTGGGTTTGTTGAAAAAAGATCTATTTTGGGTATGTTTTGAAAAAAAAAATCCTATACATGGCTAGTTTTGAAAAATGGTTAATTTTATATATACCCAAATTTATGCAAAAGTAATAATTTTGGTAAGTTTTAAAAATGATTTTAAACAAGGTACGATTTGAAAATAGTTAACATTTCTATAATGGGTAATTTATGAAAAAAATTTTATTTTTGGAAAGTTTTGTAAAAGATACATTACTAGGTAAGTTTTGAAAATGGATCCTATACTTAGTAACTTTGAAAATTGTATACATTTTTAATATTGGGTTTGTTGAAAAATGATCTATTTTGGGTATGTTTTGAAAAAAAAAATCCTATACATGGCTAGTTTTGAAAAAAGGTTAATTTTATATATACCCAAATTTATGCAAAAGTAATAATTTTGGTAAGTTTTAAAAATGATTTTAAACAAGGTACGTTTTGAAAATAGTTAACATTTCTATAATTGGTAATTTATGAAAAATTTCTATTTTTGGAAAGTTTTGTAAAAGATACATTACTAGGTAAGTTTTGAAAATGGATCCAATACTTAGTAACTTTGAAAATTGTATACATTTTTAATATTGGGTTTGTTGAAAAATGATCTATTTTGGGTATGTTTTGAAAAAAAAAATCCTATACATGGCTTGTTTTGAAAAAAGGTTAATTTTATATATACCCATATTTATGCAAAAGTAATAATTTTGGTAAGTTTTAAAAATGATTTTAAACAAGGTACGTTTTGAAAATAGTTAACATTTCTATAATTGGTAATTTATGAAAAATTTCTATTTTTTGGAAAGTTTTGTAAAAGATACATTACTAGGTAAGTTTTGAAAATGGATCCTATACTTAGTAATCTTTGAAAAATGTATGCATTTTTAATATTGGGTTTGTTGAAAAAAGATCTATTTTGGGTATGTTTTGAAAAAAAAAATCCTATACATGGCTAGTTTTGAAAAAAGGTTAATTTTATATATACCCAAATTTATGCAAAAGTAATAATTTTGGTAAGTTTTAAAAATGATTTTAAACAAGGTACGTTTTGAAAATAGTTAACATTTCTATAATTGGTAATTTATGAAAAATTTCTATTTTTGGAAAGTTTTGTAAAAGATACATTACTAGGTAAGTTTTGAAAATGGATCCTATACTTAGTAATCTTTGAAAAATGTATACATTTTTAATATTGGATTTGTTGAAAAAAGATCTATTTTGGGTATGTTTTGAAAAAAAAAATCGTATACATTGTTAGCTTTGAAAAAATGATAAATTTGTATATTACCTAACTTATCAAAAAATTATAATTTCGGTAAGTTTAAAAAAGTTTTTGTACATAGTACGTTTTAAAAAAGCTTTCGTTACTATATTTGGTAATTTATCAAAAAAATTTATTTTTGCCAAGTTGTGTAAAAGATACATTACTGGGTAAGTTTTGAAAATGGATCCTACCCTTAGTAATCTTTGAAAAAAGTATACATTTTTAAAATTGGGTTTGTTGAAAAATGATCTATTTTGGGAAAGTTTTAAAAAAAAAAAAATCCTACACATGGTTAGTTTTGAAAAAAGGTTAAATTTGTATCTACCGAAACTTATCAAAAAGTTATAATTTTTGTAAGTTTTAAAAAAGTTTATGTTTCTATAATTGGTAATTTATCAAAAATTTCTATTTTTGGAAAGTTGTATAAAATATCTATTACTTGGTATGTTTCAAAAAAAGATCTTATACTTAGTAGTCTTTCAAAAATGTATACATATTATTTTTGGGTTAGTTGAAAAATGATCTATTTTGGGTATGTTTAAAAAAAAAAAATCCTATACATTGTTAGTTTTGAAAAAATTTTAAATTTGTATATACCCAAACTTATCAAAAAGTTATAATTTCTGTAGGTTTTAGAAAAGTTTTTGTACATGGTACTTGAAAAAAGTTTAGGTTTCTATAATTAGTAATTTATCAAAAATTTCTATTTTTGGAAAGTTGTATAAAATATCCATTACTTGGTAAGTTTTGAAAAAGGATCTTATACTTAGTAATCTTTGAAAAATGTATGCAATTTAATATTGAATTAGTTGAAAAAAGATCAATTTTTGGTAGGTTTTGAAAAAAAAAATCCTATAAATGTTAAGTGTTGAAAAAAGGTTAATTTTACATATACCCAAATTTATGCAAAAGTTATAATTTTGGTAAGTTTTAAAAATGATTTTGAAGAAGGTACGTTTTGAAAATAGTTAACATTTCTATAATTGCTAATTTATGAAAAATTTCTATTTTTGGAAAGTTTTGAAAAAGATACATTACTGGGTAAGTTTTGAAAATGGATCCTATACTTAGTAATCTTGGAAAAATGTATACATTTTTAATATTGGGTTTGTTGAAAAATGATCTATTTTGGGTATATTTTGAAAAAAAAAATCTTATACATGGTTAGCTTTGAAAAAATATTAAATTTGTATATACCAAAACTTATAAAAAAGTTATAATTTCTGTAAGTTTTAAAAAAGTTTTTGTACATGGTACGTTTTAAAAAAGCTTCCGTTTCTATATTTTGTAATTTATCAAAAAAATTTATTTTTGGAAAGTTGTGTAAAAGATACATTACTAGGTAAGTTTTGAAAATGGATCCTATACTTAGTAATCTTTGAAAAATGTATACATATTTAATGTTTGATTTGTGGAAAAATGATCTATTTTGGATATGTTTTGAAAAAAAAAAATCCTATACATGGCTAGTTTTGAAAAAAGGTTAATTTTATATATACCCAAATTTATGCAAAAGTAATAATTTTGGTAAGTTTTAAAAATGATTTTAAAGAAGGTAGGTTTTGAAAATAGTTAACATTTCTATAATTGGTAATTTATGAAAAATTTCTATTTTTGGAAAGTTTTGAAAAAGATACATTACTGGCTAAGTTTTGAAAATGAATCCTATACTTAGTAATCTTTGAAAAATTTATACATTTTTAATATTGGGTTTGTTGAAAAATGATCTATTTTGAGCTTGTTTTGAAAAAAAAAAAATCCTATACATGGCTAGTTTTGAAAAAAGGTTAACTTTATATATACCCAAATTTATGCAAAAGTAATAATTTTGGTAAGTTTTAAAAATGATTTTAAACAAGGTACGTTTTGAAAATAGTTAACATTTCTATAATTGGTAATTTATGAAAAATTTCTATTTTTGGAAAGTTTTGTAAAAGATACATTACTAGGTAAGTTTTGAAAATGGATCCAATACTTAGTAACTTTGAAAATTGTATACATTTTTAATATTGGGTTTGTTGAAAAATGATCTATTTTGGGTATGTTTTGAAAAAAAAAATCCTATACATGGCTTGTTTTGAAAAAAGGTTAATTTTATATATACCCATATTTATGCAAAAGTAATAATTTTGGTAAGTTTTAAAAATGATTTTAAACAAGGTACGTTTTGAAAATAGTTAACATTTCTATAATTGGTAATTTATGAAAAATTTCTATTTTTGGAAAGTTTTGTAAAAGATACATTACTAGGTAAGTTTTGAAAATGGATCCTATACTTAGTAATCTTTGAAAAATGTATGCATTTTTAATATTGGGTTTGTTGAAAAAAGATCTATTTTGGGTATGTTTTGAAAAAAAAAATCCTATACATGGCTAGTTTTGAAAAAAGGTTAATTTTATATATACCCAAATTTATGCAAAAGTAATAATTTTGGTAAGTTTTAAAAATGATTTTAAACAAGGTACGTTTTGAAAATAGTTAACATTTCTATAATTGGTAATTTATGAAAAATTTCTATTTTTGGAAAGTTTTGTAAAAGATACATTACTAGGTAAGTTTTGAAAATGGATCCTATACTTAGTAATCTTTGAAAAATGTATGCATTTTTAATATTGGGTTTGTTGAAAAATGATCTATTTTGGGTATGTTTTGAAAAAAAAAATCCTATACATGGCTAGTTTTGAAAAAAGGTTAATTTTATATATACCCAAATTTATGCAAAAGTAATAATTTTGGTAAGTTTTAAAAATGATTTTAAACAAGGTACGTTTTGAAAATAGTTAACATTTCTATAATTGGTAATTTATGAAAAAATTTCTATTTTTGGAAAGTTTTGTAAAAGATACATTAATGGGTAAGTTTTGAAAATGGATCCTATACTTAGTAATCTTTGAAAAATTTATACTTTTTAATATTGGGTTTGTTGAAAAAAGATCTATTTTGGGTATGTTTTGAAAAAAAAAAATCCTATACATGGCTAGTTTTGAAAAAAGGTTAATTTTTATATACCCAAATTTATGCAAAAGTAATAATTTTGGTAAGTTTTAAAAATGATTTTAAACAAGGTACGTTTTGAAAATAGTTAACATTTCTATAATTGGTAATTTATGAAAAAATTCTATTTTTGGAAAGTTTTGTAAAAGATACATTACTGGGTAAGTTTTGAAAATGGATCCTATACTTAGTAATCTTTGAAAAATGTATATATTTTTAATATTGGGTTTGTTGAAAAATGATCTATTTTGGGTATGTTTTGAAAAAAAAAATCCTATACATGGTTAGCTTTGAAAAAAGGTTAAATTTGTATATACCCAAACTTATCAAAAAGTTATAATTTCGGTAAGTTTTAAAAAGTTTTTGTACATGGTACGTTTTAAAAAAGCTTCCGTTACTATATTTGGTAATTTATCAAAAAAATTTTATTTTTGGAAAGTTGTGTAAAAGATACATTACTGGGTAAGTTTTGAAAATGGATCCTATACTTAGTAATCTTTGAAAAATGTATACATTTTTAATATTGGGTTGTTGAAAAAAGATCTATTTTGGGTATGTTTTGAAAAAAAAATCCTATACATGGTTAGCTTTGAAAAAAGGTTAAATTTGTATATACCCATTACTTATCAAAAAGTTATAATTTCGGTAAGTTTGAAAAAGTTTTTGTACATGGTACGTTTTAAAAAAGCTTCCGTTACTATATTTGGTAATTTATCAAAAAAATTTATTTTTGGAAAGTTGTGTAAAAGATACATTACTGGGTAAGTTTTGAAAATGGATCCTATACTTAGTAATCTTTGAAAAAAGTATACATTTTTAATATTGGGATTCTTGAAAAATGATCTATTTTGGGTATGTTTTAAAAAAAAAAAAATCCTATACATGATTAGCTTTGAAAAAAGGTTAAATTTGTATATACCCAAACTTATCAAAAAGTTATAATCTCGGTAAGTTTAAAAAGTTTTTGTACATGGTACGTTTTAAAAAAGCTTCCGTTACAATATTTGGTAATTTATCAAAACAAATTATTTTTGGAAAGTTGTGTAAAAGATACATTACTGGGTAAGTTTTGAAAATGGATCCTATACTTAGTAATCTTTGAAAAATGTATACATTTTTAATAGTTGGGTTGCTGAAAAAAGATCTATTTTGGGTATGTTTTGAAAAAAAAAATCCTATACATGGTTAGCTTTGAAAAAATGTTAAATTTGTATATACCAAAACTTATCAAAAAGTTATAATTTCGGTAAGTTTTAAAAAGTTTTTGTACATGGTACGTTTTAAAAAAGCTTCCGTTACTATATTTGGTAATTTATCAAAAAATTTATTTTTGGAAAGTTGTGTAAAAGATACATTACTGGGTAAGTTTTGAAAATGGATCCTATACTTAGTAATCTTTGAAAAATGTATACATTTTTAATGTTGGGTTGCTGAAAAAAGATCTATTTTGGGTATGTTTTGAAAAAAAAATCCTATACATGGTTAGCTTTGAAAAAATGTTAAATTTGTATATACCAAAACTTATCAAAAAGTTATAATTTCGGTAAGTTTTAAAAAAGATTTTGTACATGGTACGTTTTAAAAAAGCTTCCGTTTCTATATTTGGTAATTTATCAAAAAATTTTATTTTTGGAAAGTTGTGTAAAAGATACATTACTGGGTATGTTTTGAAAATGGATCCTATACTTAGTAATCTTTGAAAAATGTATACATTTTTAATGTTGGGTTTGTTGAAAAATGATCTATTTTGGTATGTTTTGAAAAAAAAATCCTATACATGGCTAGTTTTGAAAAAAGGTTAATTTTATATATACCCAAATTTATGCAAAAAGTAATAATTTTGGTAAGTTTTAAAAATGATTTTAGTAATGGTACGTTTTGAAAAAAGTTCCGTTTCTATAATTGGTAATTTATCAAAAAATTTCTATTTTTGGAAAGTTGTGAAAAGATACATTACTGGTAAGTTTTGAAAATGGATCCTATACTTAGTAATCTTTGAAAAATTTATACATTTTTAATATTGGGTTTGTTGAAAAAATGATCTATTTTGGTATGTTTTGAAAAAAAAAATCCTATACATGGCTAGTTTTGAAAAAAGGTTAAATTTTATATATACCCAAATTTATGCAAAAGTAATAATTTTGGTAACTTTTAAAAATGATTTTGTAAATGGTAAGTTTGAAAAAAGTTTAACGTTTCTATAATTGGTAATTTATCAAAAATTTCTATTTTTGGAAAGTTGTATAAAATATCATTACTTGGTAAGTTTTGAAAAAGGATCCTACACTTAGCAATCTTTGAAAAATTTATACATTTCCAAAATTGGGTTTAGTTGAAAAAAGATCTATTTTGGGTATGTTTTGAAAAAAAAAATCCTATACAAGGTAGTGTTGAAAAAAGGTTAAATTTGTATAAACCCAAAATTCTCAAAACGTTATAATTTCAGTAAGTTTTAAAAAAGTTTTTGTACATGGTACGTTTGAAAAAAGTTTACGTTTCTATATTTGGTAATTTAACAAAAATTTCTATTTTTGGAAAGTTGTATAAAATATCCATTACTTGGTAAATTTTAAAAAAGGATCCTATACTTAGTAATCTTTGAAAAATGTATACATTTTCGTATTGGGTTAGTTGAAAAAAGTTCTATTTTGGGTATGTTTTGAAAAAAAAAATCCTATACATGGTAGTGTTGAAAAAAGGTTAAATTTGTATATACCCAAACTTATCAAAAAGTTATTATTTCGGTAAGTTTTAAAAAAGTTTTTGTACATGGTACGTTTGAAAAAAGTTTACGTTTCTATATTGGGTAATTTAACAAAAATTTCTATTCTTGGAAAGTTGTATAAAATATCCATTACTTGGTAAATTTTAAAAAAAGGATCCTATACTTAGTAATCTTTGAAAAATATTTACATTTTCGTATTGGGTTAGTTGAAAAAAGTTTTATTTTGGGTATGTTTTGAAAAAATAAATCCAATACATGGCTAGTGTTGAAAAAAGGTTAAATTTGTATATACCCAAACTTATCAAAAAGTTATATATTTCGGTAAGTTTTAAAAAAGTTTTTGTACATGGTACGTTTGAAAAAAGTTTACGTTTCTATAGTTGGTAATTTATCAAAAATTTCTATTTTTGGAAAGTTGTGTAAAAGATATGATTACTTGGTAAAGTTTTGAAAAAGGATCCTATACTTTGTAATCTTTGAAAAATCTATACAATATAATATTGGGATAGTTGAAAAAAGATCTATTTTGGGTATGCTTTGAAAAAAAAAATCCTATACATGGTAGTGTTGAAAAAAGTTAAATTATTTATACCCAAACTTATCAAAAAGTTATAATTTCGGTAAGTTTTAAAAAAGTTTTTGTACATGGTACGTTTGAAAAAAGTTTAGGTTTCTATAATTGGTAATTTATCAAAAATTTCTATTTTTGGAAAGTTGTATAAAATATCTATTACTTGGTAAGTTTTGAAAAAGGATCTTATACTTAGTAATCTTTGAAAAATGTATACACTTTAATATTGGATAATTGAAAAAAGATCCTATTTTGGTATGTTTTGTAAAAAAAAAAATCCTATACATGGTAAGTGTTGAAAAAAGTTTAAATATATTTATACCCAAACTTATCAAAAAGTTATAATTTGGGTAAGTTTTAAAAAAGTTTTTGTACATGGTAAGTTTGAAAAAAGTTTTGGTTTCTATAATTGGTAATTTATCAAAAATTTCTATTTTTGGAAAGTTGTATAAAATATCTAATACTTGGTAAGTTTTGAAAAAGGATCCTACACTTAGTAATCTTTGAAAAATTTATACATTTTCATTTTGGGATAGTTGAAAAAAGACCTATTTTGGGTATGTTTTAAAAAAAAAAAAACGTATACATGGTTAGTGTTGAAAAAAGGTTAAATGTATTTATACCCAAACTTATCAAAAAGTTATAATTTCGTTAAGTTTTAAAAAAGTTTTTGTACATGGTACATTTGAAAAAAGTTTAGGTTTCTGTAATTGGTAATTTATCAAAAATTTCTATTTTTGAAAAGTTGTATAAAATATCTATTACTTGGTAAGTTTTGAAAAAGGATCCTATACTTAGTAATCTTTGAAAAATTTACATTTTCATATTGGGTTAGTTGAAAAAAGATTATATTTTGGGTATGTTTTGAAAAAAAAAAAAAATCCTATACATGGTAAGTGTTGAAAAAAGTTTAAATTTGTATATACCCAAACTTATCAAAAAGTTATAATTTCGGTAAGTTTTAAAAAAGTTTTTGTACATGGTACGTTTGAAAAAAGTTTAGGTTTCTATAATTGGTAATTTATCAAAAATTTCTATTTTTGAAAAGTTGTATAAAATATCAATTACTTGGTAAATTTTGAAAAAGGATCCTATACTTAGTAATCTTTGAAAAATGTATACATTTTCATATTGGGTTAGTTGAAAAAAGATTATTTTGGGTATGTTTTGAAAAAAAAAATCCTATACATGGTTAGTGTTGAAAAAAGGTTAAATTTGTATATACCCAAACTTATCAAAAAGTTATAATTTCGGTAAGTTTTAAAAAAGTTTTGTACATGGTACGTTTGAAAAAAGTTTAGGTTTCTATAATTGGTAATTTATCAAAAATTTCTATTTTTGGAAAGTTGTATAAAATATCCATTACTTGGTAAATTTTGAAAAAGGATCCTATACTTAGTAATCTTTGAAAAATGTATACATTTTCATATTGGGTTAGTTGAAAAAAGATTATTTTGGGTATGTTTTGAAAAAAAAAAATCCTATACATGGTTAGTGTTGAAAAAAGTTAAATTTGTATATACCCAAACTTATCAAAAAGTTATAATTTCGTTAAGTTTTAAAAAAGTTTTTGTACATGGTACGTTTGAAAAAAGTTTAGGTTTCTATAATTGGTAATTTATCAAAAATTTCTATTTTGGAAAGTTGTATAAAATATCCATTACTTGGTAAAGTTTTGAAAAAGGATCCTATACTTAGTAATCTTTGAAAAATGTATACATTTTCATATTGGGTTAGTTGAAAAAAGATATATTTTGGGTATGTTTTGAAAAAAAAAATCCTATACATGGTTAGTGTTGAAAAAAGGTTAAATTTGTATATACCCAAACTTATCAAAAAGTTATAATTTCGGTAAGTTTTAAAAAAGTTTTTGTACATGGTACGTTTGAAAAAAGTTTACGTTTCTAATATTGGTAATTTATCAAAAATTTCTATTTTTGGAAAGTTGTATAAAATATCCATTACTTGGAAAGTTTTGAAAAAGGATCCTATACTTAGTAATCTTTGAAAAATGTATACATTTTCATATTGGGTTAGTTGAAAAAAGATATATTTTGGGTATGTTTTGAAAAAAAAAAATCCTATCCATGGTTAGTGTTGAAAAAAGGTTAAATTTGTATATACCCAAAATTATCAAAAAGTTATAATTTCGGTAAGTTTTAAAAAAGTTTTGTCATGGTACGTTTGAAAAAAGTTTACGTTTCAATATTTGGTAATTTATCAAAAATTTCTATTTTTGGAATGTTGTGTAAAAGATATATTACTTGGAAAGTTTTGAAAAAGGATCTTATACTTTGTAATATTTGAAAAATGTATACACTTTAATATTGGGTAACTTAAAAAAAATCTATTTTTGGTATGTTTTGTAAAAAAAAAATCTATACATGGTAAGTGTTGAAAAAAGGTTTAATTTGTATATACCCAAATTATGAAAAAGTTTATAATTTCGGTAAGTTTGAAAAAAGTTTACGTTTCTATATTTGGTAATTTATCAAAAATTTCTATTTTTGGAATGTTGTGTAAAAGATATATTACTTGGAAGTTTTGAAAAAGGATCCTATACTTAGTAATCTTTGAAAAATGTATACATTTTAATATTGGGTAACTTAAAAAAATATCTATTTTTGGTATGTTTTGAAAAAAAAAATCCTATACATGGTAAGTGTTGAAAAAAGTTTAAATTTGTATATACCCAAAATTATGAAAAAGTTATAATTTCGGTAAGTTTTAAAAAAGTTTTTGTACATGGTAGTTTGAAAAAAGTTTACGTTTCTATATTTGGTAATTTATCAAAAATTTCTATTTTTGGAAAGTTGTATAAAAATATCATTACTTGGTAAGTTTTGAAAAAGGATCCTATACTTAGTAATCTTTGAAAAATGTATACATTTTCATATTGGGTTAGTTGAAAAATGATCTATTTTGGGTATGTTTTGAAAAAAAAAATCCTATACATGGGTAGTGTTAAAAAGGTTAAATTTGTATATACCCAAAATTATCAAAAAGTTATAATTTCGGTAAGTTTTAAAAAAGTTTTTGTACATGGTAAGTTTGAAAAAAGTTTACATTTCTATATTTGGTAATTTATCAAAAATTTCTTTTTTTGGAAAGTTGTATAAAAATACATTACTTGGTAAGTTTTGAAAAAGGATCCTATACTTAGTAATCTTTGAAAAATGTATACATTTTCATATTGGGTTAGTTGAAAAAAGATCTATTTTGGGTATGTTTTGAAAAAAAAAATCCTATACATGGTTAGCTGTTAAAAAAGGTTAAATTTGTATATACCCAAAATTATCAAAAAGTTATAATTTCGGTAAGTTTTAAAAAAGTTTTTGTACATGGTAAGTTTGAAAAAAGTTTACATTTCTATATTGGTAATTTATCAAAAATTTCTATTTTTGGAAAGTTGTATAAAATATCAATTACTTGGTAAGTTTTGAAAAAGGATCCTATACTTAGTAATCTTTGAAAAATGTATACATTTTCATATTGGGTTAGTTGAAAAAAGATCTATTTTGGGTATGTTTTGAAAAAAAAAATCCTATACATGGGTAGTGTTAAAAAAGGTTAAATTTGTATATACCCAAAATTATCAAAAAGTTATAATTTCGGTAAGTTTTAAAAAAGTTTTTGTACATGGTACATTGGAAAAAAGTTTACGATTCTATTTTGGGTAATTTAACAAAAATTTCTATTTTTGTAAAGTTGTATAAAATATCATTACTTGGTAAGTTTTGAAAAAGGATCCTATACTTAGTAATCTTTGAAAAATGTATACATTTTAATATTGGGTTAGTTGAAAAAAGATATCTATTTTTGGTATGTTTTGAAAAAAAAAATCCTATACATGGTAGTGTTAAAAAAGGTTAAATTTGTATATACCCAAAATTATCAAAAAGTTATAATTTCGGTAAGTTTTAAAAAAGTTTTTGTACATGGTACGATTGAAAAAAGTTTAGGTTTCTATATTGGTAATTTATCAAAAATTTCTATTTTTGAAAGTTGTATAAAAATATCATTACTTGGTAAGTTTTGAAAAAGGATCCTATACTTAGTAATCTTTGAAAAATGTATACATTTTCATATTGGGTTAGTTGAAAAAAGTTCTATTTTTGGTATGTTTTGAAAAAAAAATCCTATACATGGGTAGTGTTCAAAAAAGGTTAAATTTATATATACCCAAACTTATCAAAAAGTTATAAATTTGGTAAGTTTTAAAAAAGTTTTTGTACATGGTACGTTTGAAAAAAGTTTAGGTTTCTATACTTAGTAATTTATCAAAAATTTCTATTTTTGAAAAGTTGTGTAAAAGATACATTACTTGGTAAGTTTTGAAAAAGGATCCTATACTATGTCATCTTTGAAAAATGTATATATTTTAATATTGGGTAAATTAAAAAAAATAACTATTTTTGGTATGTTTTGAAAAAAAAATCCTAAACATGGTAAGTTTTGAAAAAAGTTTAAATTTGTATATATACAAACTTGTCAAAAAGTTAAAATTTTGGTAAGTTTTTAAAAAGTTTTTAAACAAAGTACGTTTTGAAAATAGTTAACATTTCTATAATTAGTAATTTATTAAAAATTTCTATTTTTGGAAAGGTGTATAATCCATTAATTGGTAAGTTTTGAAAAAGGATCCAATACTTCGTAATCTTTGAAAAATGTATACATTTTAATATTGGGTTAGTTGAAAAAAGATCTATTTTGTGTATGTTTTGAAAAAAAAAAATCATATACATGGTTAGTGTTGAAAAAAGGTTAAATTTGTATATACCCAAACTTATCAAAAAGTTATAATTTCGGTAAGTTTTAAAAAAAATTTTGTACATGGTACGTTTGAAAAAAGTTTACGTTTCTATATTTAGTAATTTATCAAAAATTTCTATTTTGGAAAAGTTGTGTAAAAGATAAATTACTTGGTAAGATTTTAAAAAGGATCATATACTTAGTAATTTTTGAAAAATGTATACAATATTGGGTATCTTACAAAAATACCTATTTTTGGTATGTCTTGAAAGAAAAAAAATCTTATACATGCTAAGTGTTGAAAAAAGTTTTAATTTGTATATACCCAAACTTATCAAAAAGTTACAATTTCGGTAAGTTTTAAAAATGTTTTTGTACATGGTACGTTTGAAAAAAGTTTAGGTTTCTATAATTAGTAATTTATCAAAAATTATTATTTTTGGAAAGTTGTATAAAATATCAATTACTTGGTAAGTTTTGAAAAAAGGATCCTATACTTAGTAATCTTTGAAAAATGTATACATTTTAATATTGGGTAACTTAAAAAAATATCTATTTTTGGTATGTTTTGAAAAAAAAAAACCTAAATGAAAAAAGTTTAAATTTGTATATACCCAAACTTATTAAAAAGTTTTAATTTTGGTAAGTTTTAAAAAAGTTTTTAAACAAGGTATGTTTTAAAAATAGTTAACATTTCTATATTTTTGAAAAATTTCTGCATTTTGCAATTTTCTGAAAAAAAATTATTTTGGATAACATGGAAATAATTTCTATTTTTCGTAAATTTTGCTAAAGTTTCTACTTTTGTGAGTACTTTATTTTTAAATCTTTTAGAGTTTCTTTAATCATTATGCAATTAAGACGCAAACTATTATCCAGGTTTAAAGTTCCATTTGGAATAAAGGTTTCATGTATTTATGTCATGTTGAGTTAAATAATAAATTATGCATGATTATAATTTTAATTGAGAAAATCATATATCTTAACTGTATAACGGATAATACCTGGATATGCAAAATCAAGGCTTCAATCAATGCTGCATCCACCATCTCCCCATTTTCATGAGCCTGCACAATTATCAAATAGAGCATGTAATACATAAATAAAGAATTGAAGAAAAAAAGGAAAAATAAACAAAAGTAATAAGAAGTAGACCATGTAATGGTGAAAAACAGGACATGCCCAGCAAGAGATGACTTCTAAGTATATGTTTATAGGATAAAAACGAAACAGATTTTGTTTCTCATAGTGAAACACACAAGATATGTTTCAAAATGCAGATTTCACAAATATTATGTAAAAGCAAAAAATCAAAAAATTAGAATTTTGGGAACCTCACCTCTTTTTGCTGTAAAGGTTGCCGCTTTGTGAAGCCCATTGATAATAATTCCATCAGGAAAAGAAAGTGATTTTCCTGAGCCTAAGATTTGTTGTAATTTCTGAAAATTTAAACAATATACAAGTTTCCATTAACTATGATATACTAATAAGGTAAATGACATTAATTTTGGTTGTTTTAATATACAATATAATAAAAATACCTTGTGGCCAGCCTTGTACCAGTCCCAACAAGCAGAGTAAACTCAATATCAAGATAAGGGACAAATATAACAAACCTTTGATTAACATTGAAACCTCCAAATCCACTAGCAGTTGTATGCATTTTAGTGGAAGGAAAATAGCTAAAGGTTCCAATTTGATCCTTGGTTTGAAATTTTTATGCCCAGTGGAGTTTGGAGGGATTGGACAACATCTTGCCATAACGTCTTTCTCTGTTTTACTCCATTCCTGATTTTCCCAAAATAATACTATGTAAGCATTATATAAACAAAAACAAAAAAGAAAGAAAAAATGAAATTAAATATTTATGGTTACCAAGTAATAAGGAATGGTTCATCCAACTTATTAATGACATTGAAAATAATGTTGTCGTTAGTACCAACATCAATGTTGGGGCCTGGGAATTTCTCATTTATAAGGATGCCCTGTAAAGTCATAAGAAAAATATATACAAATTACCTGTTGAGGAACACCAAGTAGAGAAACGGTACCATATGTGATTACCTAGGTGTAATATCTATAAGGGTCTTTGTCATTGACGTAAAAAACAACTATGCAAGCCAATGTTCCTAAACAAATTTGCAGGTTAGATGGGCTTCCTCATTATTTTTGTTTTTGCTTTAATTTTTATTCATCAAATTTATAATATCTGCGTTCCAAGAATGGAATTAGTGAAACCAATGAAGTACAACTTACATAAACATAATTGCAAGAAAATTGATAGTACATTTGCAAATCTTCAACCTTCGCAAACCCATAACTCAGAAGAAAACCCATTTCCTGAAGGGAATAAAAAATATCAAAGTCAGATCAGGAGCATAAACAGCATAAAATCCTCATCCCCAAATAAATACAACCGAAATTCATATGAGTAACACCATACGTCCATGTAAGATTTTAAACAAGCATGCAAAAGAAATAGAAAACGTGAGGGTGACATTTACCTTCTGAAATGTAGTTTGAGTTTGAGTTTGAGTTTGGAAAACGGAAGATGGAAGATTGAAGATTGAAGATTGAAGGTGAACGGCCTGGGTGATTTGGGATCTAGGGTTCGTAGAGAGAAAACGATGGATATTACAGGTTAAGAAACACAGAGAATTCCGAAACGGAAATGGGAAAGAAAAACCTCTGAAGAGCATAAAATGCTTGCCGCTAACTTCAAACTTTATATTGGTATTACAACGTCTTAAAATTTAACCTAGTGCTAGGTTACTTAGCACTAACCTTTTTTTTTTTCCAACGGTAAGTTTGCCGCCTTTTTCTTTCCAAATTGCTTTACTTTAATTACTAACCTAGGTTACTTACGACCACAGCCTTTTTTTTTTTTTTTTCTTTTTAATTAACTAACCCACCTTCTTACTTAGCTGGTATAATTTCTGACACAATCTGATAATATGATTCGAATAAGATACGATACGAAATTTTTTTAGTAAAAATTAATTAATAATTTTTTCATATTCTTAAAGGTTTTGTTATTTGTTGTTATTATAAATAGGCAACACGAAAAAAAGTCGAGTAAATTTTTTCATTTGTCAACTAACACGAAAATTTGAAACGAATAATACAAAATGAACTCGATATCCACACGAATAACACGAAACGAACACGATATAGATACGACTAACACGACACGATTGTCATCCCTATTACTAAGCTTTTTTTAAAATTTCATTATAATTGGGCCGACCCAAATAATAATAATGGCCCAATAATGTGTTATTTTTATGGTGAGTAATGGACTAATATACGAACTTCGTATAAAAATAATAAAAATAATATATTTAGCATATAAAAAACATATTTTAAAAAATAAAATTATTATTTTATTTTAAATATCTCTATATTAATTAAGATTGTAACTAATTCACTCCACTACCAAATAAGTAAGAAATCATTATCATTTTCATTTTCATTTTCATTTTCATTTTCAACAACTACCACTGATAACCTTGTTAGAGGTTCAGCGATCACTACCAACACCTCTGCTGGCATCCACATTTTTTTTTTGTAACATCTATAGAAGAAGAATGTTATTTTGTATATACAAAAATAACAAGCAATTGATTTTGTAGAAGGGTGATTTTGATTTTCCTCAACTAAATCTCTTTAGTTCTTCAATGGGATCGTCGTCTCTAATCCAAATGGAGAGAAAAGAAATTGTATTGTATTTTGGTATATTGCGACCATAACCTAAATAGTCTTTATATATTATTTTAACTAGGGTTCCTATAATCCCCTAATTAAAATAAAATTGATATCTACACAATAAGCTCATATTAAAATTGAACAGTTGTGAGCCTACTAAAATTAGACCAATTAATTTTAGCCTATTAAATTAAATAGCTAATATAATTTATAAGAATTATATGTTGTAATTATTGTGACTTATTGTTAGCGTCATTTTTAATAAATAATTAAATAATTACTAATAAGGCTACGTGATTTTTTTATTTTCTTTGTCTTTTTTTAGACAAATGTCGCACTCTATCTACATAAGATAAAAGTGGATATTGAGAACAATGTAAGAAAAGAACGAAAAGTTTAGTTATTTTCTTTGCTTGTTTTATAAGTCAGCAAAATACGGTTAACCTCTTATGTTTTTTAATGTCACTTTAAAAAAAATATGTTTTAATTTTAAAATATTAAAAGTGATCAAAATAATAAAATGATTGGCTCTTCTAATTAATGAAAGAATATAAATGTTAAATATTTGTATTAATTTAGATTAATAAGTAAAAATATTAGTCATTTAAAAAATATAAATCAGGAATAAATTATTTTACAAAATTTATTAAAGTGAATTAAGTTAAATTTATCTAATGTTATGGCGGTAAGACTCACATTTTCTTCATTTCAAGTCATAAATTTAAATTACACTAAATATCGTTTGATCTATTTAAAAAAAAAATTAAGTTCAATTTAATCACATTAATTAATATTTTTAATTAATTTAATTTAACAAATTAAATAAAAGAAATAGTACTTTTGTTAAATTAAGAAAAGATCAAAACAATTAATTGTCACCTACTACTTCTGATTTTTAATGATTCAATATAAAGAGGCTATGATACCACTTGTTAAAATTTAACTTTTTAGTAAAAATCATCATCAATAACAGATCTAGAAACATTCATGTAAGATCATCAAGAATTAAAACAAATATGCGGAAGCGTACCTGGATCCATAGCAAGCAATTGATTTGTAGCAGGGTAGTTTTGTGATCTTCTTCAACCAAATCTCCTTACTTCTTCAATAGGATCATCGTCTCTAATCCAGATGGGGAGAAAGAAACTGTGTTGTGATTTGGTATATTTGGAACCATAAGTCTTTCTATATTGTTTTAATTAGGGTTCTCATAATCACCTAATTAGAACAAAACTGGTATCTACTCAATAAGCTCATATTAAAATTGAGCTGTATGTGGGCCTACCAAAATTAAACCACTTAATTTTAGCCCATTAAATTAAATAGTTAATATAATTTAATAAAAATTATATGTTACCCAATATTGTAGGAAACATAATTTCCTAACATAAAATAATTATTGTAACTTATTGTTAGCGTTATTTTTAATAAATAAATACTAATAAGGCTACGTGATTTTTTTTATTTTCTTTGTTTTTTTAGACAAATGTCGCACTCTATCTACATAAGATAAAAGTGGATATTGAGAACAATGTAAAAAAAAAAAAAAGAACGAAAAGTTTAGTTATTTTCTTTGCTTGCTTTATAAGCCTGAGCAAAATACAGTTAGTCTCTTTTGTTTTTTAATGTCATTTAAAAAAAAATGTTTTAATTTTAAAATATTAAAAGTGACCAAAATATTAAAATGATTGGCTCTTCTATTTTATCATTCAAATTAATGAAAAAATATAAATGTTAAATGTTTGTATTAATTTAGATTAATAAGTAAAAACATTAGTTATGTAAAAAATATAAATCAGGTATAAATTATTTTACAAAATTTATTAACATAAATTAAGTTAAATTTATCTAATGTTATGGCGGTAATACTCACATTTTTCTCATTTCAAGTCACAAATTTAAATTGCACCAAGTATCGTTTTATCTATTTAAAAAAGAATTAAGCTCAATTCTATTCAATCACATTAATTAATCTTTTTAATTAATTTAATTTAATTTAACAAACTAAATAAAAGAAATAGTACTTTTGTTAAATTAAGAAAAGATCAAAACAATTAAATGTCACCTACTTCTACAAAAAAATAAATTCAAGTGAAGGCCAACAGCCACAATAATAGGTTCTAAAATAATTTATTTTTATTGATATGGGAGTAAGTGATGTGTATCTCATAATTCATAATTAATCATATTAGAAGTAGACCTGAGTATATTATATATCACATCTTAAGAAAATGTTTATACTAAACACGTATATAATTAATTGGCCTAAAATATCATATCATTTATATCTCATGAATATAAAATTTCTCCATGTTATAGTTTTAAATAATTATTGGGCACAATAAAATCTTAAATATTAAAAGAAAAATTATTGACATCTAATTATATTTGAGGCAAACTTATTTTTATTTCTTCTTTTTCTTCAATAACTTTAGTAATTTTCACCTAAAATAACAAAAAAGGCTTCATAATTGATTAAAGTTTTTATATTAACCAATATTTGCAAAATTATGACTACAAAAGTGAAAAAAATAATTTTGTCATCTTTAATAAAATAAAATTTGTTATCTTTAATAAAATTAAATTTGTTATCATAAAGAAAATATTTAAACAACATCAATACTTACAACCATTAATCAGAAAACTAAAACAACCACTTTCAAACTCAGCATTTTGAATAGCACACTTGGCTTATTAGCTAGTTGATGACCCACAATATGAGCCCCTACACAATATGTAAAATTTTAACACATCTCATTTTGTCAAAATTTATCCAATTAATTTATGGAACTTGGAAATAAATCATAATGAGTAAAAATACTTGTAGTAATTTAACTTTAACATATAAAAATAAAGCAAAACAACAAAATAAAATATTAAAGCATTATGTGTTGTACAAATTATCCAATTATAACTGCTTTACTTTTAATCGCCCTTAGTTAAAAATATATATATATACAAATTACCCAATTATTTAACTGCTTTACTTTTAATCGCCCTTATAATGTTAAAACTATATATATTTATTTACGTATAAAAAATGAACATAAATTTTTTTTTAAATATGGTTAAAAATGAAACTTTATGTACGAATGGAAGTTATATCATGCAATTAATCCAATATAAAATATAAAAAAAAATTATTTTTAAGAAAATAAGAGGTGTCATGCATGGAACAATTTGTGTAACAAACCACAAAATGTATATATTAAAAAAAGTGTCATAGAACCATAGTGTGATTTGAAATTTCGTATTCTTCTTGTGCTCTATCGATCTGAATAGAACAAGGCAAATATAGATCAACAAAAGAATAAATGAAATGCACATTTTAAAAATCGCCATATATAATACCCACGAACTCATACCCTTTTAGAGTACAAATACTAATAACAAAAAAGTACAAAATATTTAATGAAATATGCACATATACGTTAGAAGATAATATCCTAACAATAGTAACTTTTTTTACATGCTATAAAAAGTTTAAATATAAATGTTAAAGATAAATATCATATATATTAATAACTCATTGAATGGATGTAATGCCATTACAACGTTCATTTAAATTTAGAACTTTTAATTTTAAAATCGATAATTAATAAATAGTTAAAAATTAAAATTTGATATCTTTTATAATTTATTAGTACTTAGATTATAGCGATAACTTTTTCCTTTATTGGATAGAATATGAGTTTTCTTTGCCAAATAAAAAAAAAAATTTGACATTACATTATTTACATATATTTATATATGCATATTATATACTCTAATTAATTGTGATGAAAAGAAATTTTTTTTTTTTTTTCCTTTACAGGTCCTTTTCCTTTTCCTTTTTTTTTTTTTTTTAAATAACATTACATTCGAATTCTGACCTTATATTTAATTTATGTGTTATTATGATTTTTTTTAATAATTACAATGAAAAGGGAACTTTTATAACATTTGTTGTTAAACATGCATGTAGCGGTTCCAAGGAAACAGACGTATAATTCTTTGCTTGGAACTATGAAATTGAGGAAGTCATAGGGGGAAGGGGAATCTGGAGTCTGTTGGAAAATGGCGATTTTAAGATATGGTTAAATGTTATTTTAAAGAGAAAAGTGTCATGGAGGTCCTTCAGATTATATCATGTGTGTCATTTGGTCCCTTAGATTATAAGTGATGCCATTTGGTCTCTTAATTTAGAAAAAAGGGGCCAATTAAGGACAAAATACATGATTTTAATGATTTTTTAATTAAAATATTATTTTTTAAGAGGTCAATTAATAAAAAATTGTATTATTTTAATGTTCTTGATATTGAAATATTAATTTAAAAAATAATATTTTAATTAAAAAATCATTAAAATCATATGTTTTGTCCTTAATTAGCCCCTTTTTTCTAAATTAAGAGATCAAATGGCACCACTTATAATCTAAGGGACCAAATGACACACATGACATAATCTAAGGGACTTCTATGGCCCCACTCCCTATTTTAAAATATTGTTTTGAGTAGAATTTATTTGATATAAATATATAGTCATTATTGATTTAGTTTTTTTCTACAAGAGCTTCAAAATTATATATGTATATGTTTAAAAGATATTGAGGTGAATAAAAAGTTAATTTTAAATTTCCCTCATTAAGAAGAAAAAATGTGATATTTTAGGTTTGTCCACATGAAAAAATCAACAACACATTAAATGTTTTATATAACATTTGTTTTCCTATGAAAAATAAGCTAGTGTAGTAATAAAGCTCTCTCTTCATACACACATATGAGATGCAAATTCTTGGATGTCCATCCCAAAAACTCGAAATACCAATCGCATGCCCACACTGACACAAATATGCGATCTAGTACACATTATACAAGGTGCAAGTTCTTGTTTGTCAGGATCACCAATCAAAAGGTTTCATTTTTTTATAGGAATTTTGGACCAGCTATGGATCAGTCAAGCGTGAGATTTGATAAGAACTAAAACTTAGGGCATTTAGGTCTTTTGGGATCATGTTCAACTTTGCTAATACCACTTAGTTAACATGGCAAGAGTACATAATATAGTAAAAAATATGGCCAGAGTACATAGTAGTAACGCACAAGTCTGCAGGTTTATAGAGACCATTATATTTGCTGCATGCATGTCTACCACGTGCAATCACAGATGTCAGTATCTCATCCATTTATTTTTCCCTGTAGAATAACACCTGATCAATTCATATTCCTCTTAATAAGCAATTCACGATATAAACAAACCCTATCTCTAGAAATTAATCTATAATTTCTATCGCCTCTTGTGCATTTCACATATCTTATACCATCTATCATCAAGGCTCTAGCAATATATGTTGCTTATGTAGATCTGTCTTTTGATGCGAAAGAATCTATATAATGGATTCCTTCAAATCCAGTCTCATCTTCTTTGTAGTACTTGTTCAAGTCGTCTTCTTGCTTTCTAATTATTTTGTACTCAGTGATTCGCCTCTTTCCCTTTCTTCTCTCTCTCTTGTGTCATTCATTAGTAGTTCAATTAACTGATTTTTGTTCTTTTCAGAATAAACTACTTTAAATCTTCATATATATATATACATAGATATTTGTTTATGTCGTGTTCACACTTTAGTTTTGATCGACTTTCGTTTAGGTCTACTCTTGAAGCACTTTCTTGTGAGTAGTATTTTAAAGTTAATGTTATCATAAGAAAAATATATTGGTGAAAGTGATTCTAAGAATCAAAGCTTGTAGCCTCATTTTTTCAGCTTTAATTAAAAGCTCTTAACCACTTAACAATTTCCTACGTAGACAAAGAAGACGATTTACTTGAAGGTATCAACAGCTATAGGAATCATTAAGCCTACCAGCCCTCACAAAACACGGCAAAGCAAATTGCATGGCCGACGAATTGGCTGATGATCTCAAGGACCAACCGTGCACTACTATGAACGCTGGTGCCAATGCCGTGCCAAGTACACAAAATCAACTAACGAACTACCCATCGCTGTTATACAAGTGTAAAATTGATCCAAATACGACAATAGGTGGGATCGTTTTGCCACTATGTGTGCCTTATTTGGTTCCAACTCTTGTGCTTACTAATTATACTCGTTCTCATTACGTAAAGTATCTTAATGATTCAAAGTTTACTGGAGCTGGAATTGGCTCCGAAGATGACTGGACGGTCCTAGTTTTGAGCACCAACTCTCCAACTGGGAGCCTTTCTAGTGATGTTTCTTTAGCTTCACAGCTTGGTTTTGCTCATTATTTGCTTGCCTTCTTTGTTTTTGGATTTTCACTTCACTCCTTTTAGTTAGTTGAGGTCAAGCTGTTCTATTTGTAAATATGTTAATATTTTTCTTGAAAAATTATAAAACTTCTGAACATATGTAGAGTGACAATCCGGTTATGACATGTTTGGTTGACAGTAATCGTAATCGTAATCGTAATCGTAATGTGATGATAATCATTCAGGATATTACTGTGTTTGGTTTGACTGTACTCTGTAATGGAATGTAAAGAGATTACAGCAGTAGCAGTAATTCTCATTACGCTTGCAGGTCTTAAGAATACACTGTAATAATCTATTTTTTTTTTCACAATTTGTATAATCATTTATGATTTGTTGCTCATTCTATCTCTTTTAGTAATAAAAAATTTATTTTTTAGTTTAATTTTATTTATAATTTTATAATTTTTATTTTAATATTATTATTTATTTTGATTACATTGCTTAAACAAACATTGTAATAATAATGTTATTTCCTTTACATTTAATTCTATTACAATTACCATTCTCATTACTTTTATATTTAGTGAAATAAATGATACCTAACTGTTGTAATGCCCTTTCTTAACTTATGCTATGTTTTACGATTCGAAAATATTTTTTATCACAATGTGATGTCTATATTAATCCACATGGCATAGGCCTCCTTTAGACTTTTACGATCACTTTTTTATTCTACATTTAATTAATAATTGTACGTCACTAAAAATTTGAATTTAAGGATGGATGTTAAAAAAATGATGTAATTAACAATTATTTTTTTTAATTCTAAAAAATTATTTGAATATTATTTTTATTATTATAAGTTAGTGCTATTTTCTTGTTTTTTCAAAATACTTTTAGTTGATATTGTAATACTCATTTTAATAATAAATAATAAATAGTTAATAATAAGTAGTAAAAGGTGAATTGTAATAAAATAAATTACTTGAGCTAATTTAGAAGATTTCATATATATATATTTATAGGTTTTGTTAAATAAGTGGCATTTTAGTAATAATTAATATTATGTAATATATTTTTTGCTAATTGGAATGACATTTTAGTAATAATTAATATTAGGTAATATATGTTTTGGTAATTTGGAATGGTATTTTTGTAATAACTAATATTAAGTAATATATTTTTTGATAATTTTGGAGAAAAAGACAAATAAATAGGAAGAAAACATGGCATTTCGATCATGTTAAGAAGAAATGAAGAAAAAAAAGGACTGTTAATGGTAAGAATTAGTTAAGCAACAATTCAATGTATCGAAATTTTGGTGAGAATTAATTGAGTAACAGTTCAAGACTTTAACTATAATTAGAGTTAGTCAGACGCATTATATACAGATACAATTTTATTTTTGAAGAAATTTTAGCATATAAATTGTAACGACCCAAATTTTTTTTTAGAAATTTTAGTAGTTTTTTAAAATTTCTATTCCTTGGTAAGTTTCGAAAAAAAATTATATTTCTATACTGGGCAACTTATCAAAAAATTCTATTTTTAGTTAGTTTTATTAAAAGTTTCAATATTTGGTAAGTTTTGAAAAAAGTTTATATTCCTATTTCAATAAGGTTTGAAAAAGTTCTTATACTTGGTAATCTTTAAAGAATTTTTATATTTCTATATTGCGTAACTTATAAAAAAGATATGTTTTGGGTATGTTTTGAAAATAGTCCTATATGGTAAGTTATGAAAAAAGTTTAAATTTCTACATACACAAACTTATCACAAAGTTATATTTTGGATAAGTTTTGAAAAAGGTTTTTATACATGATAAGTTTTGAAAAAAGTTTAAATTTTTATATTTGGTAACTTATCAAAAAGTTATATTTTGAAAAAGTTTTGTTAAAAGATCTATTAGTTGGTAAGTTTTCAAAAAAGTTTGTGTTTCTATTTTCGGTAAGTTTTGAAAAAGTTAAAAAAGTTCCTTATACTTAAACGATTAAAAATGTTTAAATGCATTTTAGTAAAGTCACCAAAAATTTTAATTTACCAGCAGCCTTTACATTTTCATTACTTAGAAAATTTCGAAAAAAAAAAAAAATTCAATATCAGGCTATTATCAAAAAGGTCTAATTTGGATGTTAAGAGTTCCAATACTTAAGACGTTTTGAAGCAAATTTTATCTTACTTTTGAGAGTAATTCCCAAATCCTTAGATTTTGGGTTCTTTCAAATTTTTCCTATACTTGGTAATCTTTGAAGAATTTCTACATTTCAAAATTCAGGAACTTGAAAAGGATCTATTTTGAGTTATTTTTAACAAAAATTCTACAAGATAAGTTTTGAAAAAAATTTATTTCTATATAAACAAACATTTAGAATCTAACATTTTGAGTAAGTTTAAAAAAGGTTTTTGACTTGGAAAAGTTTCGAAAAAAGTTTCAATTTTTATATTCGGTCATTATCAAAAGTTATTATTTCAGGAAAGTTTTTCAAAAATTAATTAAACGGGTAAATTTATTAAAAAATTATGGTTGTATTTTTGGTATGTTCTTGAAAAAGCTATATTTTAGGTAAGTTTTCACAAATTTTCTATTAATTGGGAAATTTGAAAAAGTATAAATCCATATTAATAAAGGTCTTAAGTTTATAATGGCAAATTTTGTAAAAGTTTGGTATTGGAAAGTTTCAAAAAAAATTACATTACTACAATGGACAACTTATTAAAGAGTTCATGTTCTTGTTAGTTTTTTTAAAAATTCGGTTTGTTAGTTCGTTTTAGAAAAGTTAATGGCTATTTTCGGTAAGTTATTGAAAAAGTTTTTTTTTGGAAAATTTTGAAAAAAGCTCTGATTTGTAATCTTTGAAGAATGTTTATGATTGCAAATTGGATAACTTATAGAAAATTTTAAACTTAAGGTATGTCTTAGTTTAATATGATACTTGGTAAGTTTTTCAAATTTTAAAATTAATATACCAATTTAACTAAAAGTTATATTTTGGGTAAGTGTTTGAAAAAATTTTTATACTTGGTAAGTTTTGAAAAAAGGTTTAAAGGTTTTTATTTGATAATTGATAAAATTATATTTTTGAAATGTTTTGTAAAGGTTCCAATTATGAATGTATTAAAAAATTGGAATTTCCTCCTAACAGCTTAAGCTTTTAAGATTTATGGTAGGTTAAGACGTTCCAACATGGTATCAAAACTAACAGTCCTATGTTCAACCCCTTAATTACCGAATATGTTAACTTTCAAGTGTTTTAACCTGCATGGAAATAGAGCCTAACCTTATTGAAACATGTATTTATAAAAGTATAGTTGGCTCTCCTCCTAATAGCTTAAGCTTTTAAGAGAGTTGATGACCAACAACTTCAACACCATTTGGTAAGTTTTTTAAAAAAGTTTATATTTCTATTTTCGATAAATTTTAAAATTTTTTTAATTCAGGTAAGTCTTAAAAATTGTTATAGTGCTGAAGATGTTAATGTAAATAGAATCACTCAGTTAGTTAAGTTTATTTTACTTCTAATCAATAAAAATCAAGATAACATAATTTTTCAATTGTTCTTGCACAAACTATAAATAAATTTCACAAAACTACAAGACTTTGTAAAAACTACAAGACCTTACAAGAATTGCAACACGTTATAAAATTGTTTTAGGGGACTAGATTTTCAATAATGATTTTAGTTATAAATTGTTGCTACAATTGTATAAGAAGTTTCTCCTAATACTGTTATTGATTAATGACAAGGAGAAAAAGTGAAGATTATATCATTGATGGAAAGTTGAATAAGTTGGCTACAAAATGTGACATATTATCTTTTTATATTATATTTTTACATTTAAATGCATAAATAATTTGAAATGTGTGGCACTTTATACACATGTGAATAAAATAGATGTCATATGATAGAAACTTAAAGACAATATAGATTAATTTATGTCTCAAATTAGTTTTATTTTTATATGTTCAGCATATGAGTTTCTCAAGTATGCTCACTTGTAATAGTTACTTTCTCTACTTAATGAAGTGAATTGATTGAGAAAATTATAATTACGATTGTTTTTTTCATAGTTATGATTTTAATTAGCACAAAAAAATCTATAATTACAAGAAAACTATAAGATCTTGCAGTTTTGATGCAATTAATTACAAGACCATGTACCAATTTTAAAGATTAATTAAGTTAAGCTAACAACTTGATTAATTGAAAACATTGTGTTAGAATACAACCAGTCCTACAATGAAATCACTAGTTTTGATATTCCAAACAAGTTTACACCAAATTTACAATAAGCTAATTCTCATATATTATATTAGATAATTTCCCCAATAACAAGTCTTGAATTTCACATTTAAAACATGAAAAATATGAATCCAACAACTTTATATCATAACCAATATAAAAAAAGATAATCTTAGTATGAAAGAGCATCAAAACTGCTTAGGTCTAATATAGATACAAGGTTATGAAAGATCTTGCAAGTAAAAATTTCAACTTTTTCAAACCAATAATAAAAGAACCAGTCAAGTTAATAGATTTTTTTCTTTATACAAACAAAAATTAAAGGAACACTCAAAACAACTAGCACCCATTCTACATACTTTGTGATGATATAGATAAAAATAATAACAGACAAACAGTGGAAAACATCAACAAGTTGGAAAACAACAATTACCTTCTTATTTTTTCAAAAGCTTCATTTCACCTCTTCTTCTTCCTCCTCTTATGAAACCCAATCACAGAGTCCCTTCACAAAAAAATACTACAAGTTAAGAGCTCCATAAATAGTATTGGTCTAAAATGAAAACTCAACCCTAAGTTAAACTTCTTAATTAGCATAATATACACTTTCAGGGTCACAAAAATTATTAATAAAAACTTGCATGATGATACTCTTGGGGTCATAAAATTTTAGAGTATTGCTACTTATTTTCACCCCCAAGAAAAACTACTGACTTCAGCACTGAAAAAGAACAATAAGAAAATACTATTTCAGGATGAAGACAATGTTGATTATTTTAGTCTCAATAGTTGTGTAAATCTGGTGAATAATTCTAATGCAAATGTTGCAATTTGATGTTCGTCAACAAAGGGTTTACAATGGAGGCATGAAAATGAACTAAAAAGGGAAAAGGGAACATGCGAGATTATTTGGTTTATTTCCTTCTTTTTTTACACTCTTCATTATTGAGTTGAGTTGAGTTGGTGAAGTGAGTTAACTCACTTAACCATTTCAGTTAACCTCTCTAGCACTATATTTATAATATACAACAAACACACACTTTTTTTGTAATACGTGATATTTCACACACCAAATAAGATAATTTTCCGACATATGTCCCAATGAAACTATGTTAAACTGAATTAACAAAGTTATATTCAGTTACATTACTTGCACATCACTTATTGTGTGTGCTATATAAGCTTGTGTTGTAACTGTCTTTTAACTGATTGAAATATACTACTCATTGTTCATCATCTTCTTCGTTTGGCTTCTTCATTTTCTGTTATCATGGTATCAGAGCCATAACTATGGCTGATCAAGAATCTTCCGCAGTGCATAATGGAGCTGGTGCAAAGACAAAAACTCTACCTGCATCACTTCCACAATATGTTCCTCTTCTTCCCTCATCTACAACTTCTTCTTTTAACTCTCTTCCAACCTATCCGATAAATCCTAATTTTTCAATCAAACTTGATGATTCAAATTATCTGATATGGAAGGAATAACTCACACATGTAATTACAGTATATGGACTTCAATCACTGGTTCAAGAAGGATCAATTATACCTCCAAAACAAATCAAGAAAGTCCTGACTTCTGCAGATACATCTGGTGTTTTGTGCAACTATAATACCATTACAGATAATACAGATTATTGTCTATGGGAAAGACAAGATAATGCCTTCAAGAATTGGATTTACTCTTCTGTTTTACCGAGTTATCTCAAATATCTGATTGGTAAACGAACAGCTTTGGAATACTGGCTTGCTTTAGCCAAAGCTTTCAATGATGATTCACAATTTCGATTGATGGATCTACGATGCGTCTGCAGTCTTTGAGAAAAGGTAATTTGACAATCGAGCAATATATTGGTGTAGCTAAAGATTTAATTGATCATCTTTTAGCTGCTGGTGATACTCTAAGTGATAGAAAGCAAGTCTTGTATGTTCTTGGAGTATTGGATTCCAATTATCAGTCTCTTGTAACTAACATAACTGGCAAGAAACAAGTTCTTAGTCTTGATGAGGTTTTCACACTCATGAGAATGCATGAAAGACAGCATGATCGTATGGATTTACCTAATGCTCAGCTTATACAAGCCAATTTTGCCAAGTCTAATGCCCATAAAAAGCAACAAGGATCTGGTTCCACTAGTTCATTTCATCCCTTCAAGACTAATGCCTCTCAAGATAGCACTAAATCCTTCAAATACGATAATATACAGTGCCAGATTTGTAAGAAATTTGGACATACTGCTGCTCGATGTTACTTTCACTACTCTCAATCAAAAAATAGTGCTCCAATTAATGCTTTTGTCAGTAAATCACCTGCACCACAAGCTCATATTGCTCAAACTCCATTTGTTGAGTCTACTGATAATCTTGAAGCTTTTACTATCTTTCCTCAATCTTCTCCCAATGTTCATTTTGCTCCTCAGGCTTTGTTAACCACAACCAATGCTACTATGAATACAACTCATCCATGGTTCTTGGATACTGGTGCAACGCACCATTTAACTTCAGACCAAAGTTTGCTTCATTCTTCCAGCTCTTATTCAGGTAATGCTACTGTTTTACTTGGAAATGGTACAACAATTCCTATTACACACTTAGGTAGTGCTTGTTTATCTTGCAGTCCTTATCAATTGCATCTTCACAATTTACTTTGTGTTCCTCAGTTAGAAAAGAATTTGATCTTAGTCAAGAAACTTTGTGAGGATAATCATGTTTCTGTTGAGTTCTTTCCTAACACTTTTTGTGTGAAGGATTTGAACACCAAGACTATACTTTTAGTGGGGGAAACTAAAGATGGACTTTACAAGATTTCAGACACTCTTCAAGATGATTTAGCCACAGTTGCTTGCAATAAGAGTGTCCTTAGTGGTGATTTGTGGCATGACAGGCTTGGGCATCCTCATTCCTCCATAGTTAAGCATGTAGTTCAAAGTATGAATCCATCCTTACGTACTTCTTGTGCTGTTGATTTTTGTAATTCCTGTCACATAGCTAAGGCACATAGGTTGCCAATAACACATGTGCATACAAGGTCTCTTCATCCTTTGACATAGTTCATGTAGGCTTGTGGGGACCTTTTCCAGTCAATTCAATTCAAGAAATGAGATATTTCTTATTGTTTGTGGATGATTAGACCAGATTTCAATGGATTTATGTTCTTAATAACAAATCACAAGCTGCATCTATTTTCTTACACTTTGAGGCTTTAGTAGAGCGACAATTCCAAACCAAAATTAAAATATTGCAAAGTGATGGTGGTACTGAGTTCAAAAGCTTGGAAACTCATCTGTTTCAAAAGGGATTTTTGAGACAAATTTCTACCCTCATACACCTTCTCAGAATGGTGTTGTTGAAAGACGAAATAGACAAGTAGTTGAGGCTGGTCTTGCTATGGTCATGCGTTCTAATATTCCCATGGTTTATTAGGATTATTGTTTTCAAACTGCAGTGCACCTCATAAACCAATTACCCTCACAAGCTCTTAATTTCATCAGTCATTATGAGCTTCTTTTTAACACTAAGCCTGACTATAGCTACTTCAAGGTGTTTGGAACTTTGTGTTATCCTTTTTTAAGACCCTATGCTCGCAACAAATTAGAACCTCGGTCTTTACCTTGTGTGTTTTTGGGTTATGCTATGCATTACAAAGGGTATTGGTGTTTGGATCCTGCTTCATGCAAAATATATATCTCTTCACATGTGAAATTTAATGAACGTGTGTTCCCTTTTCTTTCTCTTAAAACTTCTTCATCTTCTCAGTCATCTTTCAATTCATTTTTTACTCATATTCCCACACCTAGTTACAGTCAGCCTGTTTATAATTTTCATCAAAATGTTTACCCTACCTCAGTAGGTAACAACTCTTTTTCTGCACCTGTTGATGCACAACCTAAAGTAAACTTCTTTTCTGATCAGCACAGTGAGCCTGTTGCTCCTGTCCCCTCCTCATCAGTTTTGCCCACTGATCTGTCTACTTCATCTCTGTCCCCTGGTACACAACCTACTTTATCTCAATCTCCTTCTACTCCCATTAATGATCCTGTTGTTACTATAGCTCCTATCTCTTCTCCTTCAGAACCTATACCTATTTCTGAACCCGTGCATAACACATCTTCAGCTACCTCTTCTTCTACACACTCTCCTACACCTCTTCTTTTTGGTTCTCTTCCTCCTGCACACTTTTTTAATCCAACAGGTATCTCTTTATCTGTTGATTTGCCTTGTTCTTCCCTTTCTTCTACTCCTCATTTTTCTCCTACTCCTTCTTCTATCAATATTCATCCCATGATCACAAGAGCTAAGCAAGGACTTTTTAAGCCTAAAGCTTTGTTGTTTATTTCAATTCTTCCTAAGCCTAGTTAAGTCTCTGAAGCCTTTGCTATACCCGAGTGGAAAAACTCTATGCAAAGTGAGTATGATGCTTTAATGAAAAACGGCACTTGGGATCTTGTTCCAAAACCTTCTCATAGTAAGGTCATTAGCCATAAATGGGTGTTTCATACTAAGTTAAAGTCTGATAGAACCCTTGAGAAATATAAGTCTCGAGTTGTTGCTAAAGGTTTCCAGCAGACCGAAGGCATTGATTATACTGAAACCTTCAGCCCCGTGGTAAAACCTACTACCATTCGAATTGTGCTTACTTTAGCCTTGGCTCAGAAATGGCAAGTTAGGCAGTTGGATGTTAATACAACATTTTTAAATGGTGATATTATTAAAGAGGTATACATGACTCAATCTCTTGGTTTTGTCAGTTCAACATTTCCTGATTATGTTTACAGATTAAAAAAATCCATTTATGGACTCAAACAAGCTCCAAGAGCTTGGTTCTTGAAGTTAAGTGGTTGCCTTATTGATTTTGGTTTCACATGTTCTAATTCAGATGCTTCTATGATGCTCTATGATAAAAATGGTGTCTTTGTTATTTTTCTCATCTATGTTCATGATATATTAATCACCGACAACAATCATGCTTTCATTCATGATTTGATTGTGCAGCTTAACCATTTTTTCACTTTAAAAGATTTAGGTGAACTCAGTTTCTTTTTGGGATTGGAAATCACTCGATCAGAAGCTGGTTTTCATTTAAGTCAAGGAAAATATATACGAGACTTGCTGGACAAAGTGCAGCTCACAGATACCAAGCCTACATCCACTCCCATGACTGCTGGACATCATTTCTCCAAAACTGAGGGGGTTCCTTTGTGTAATGCTACTCAATATCACACTGTTATTGGTGCTTTACAATACTGCACCTTAACAAGTCCTGAAATTAGCTTTGCTGTTAATAAGTTGTGTCAGTTCTTGCAGTCTCCCACTGATGTACATTGGATTGCAGCTAAACATCTCTTGAGATACCTAAAGGGCACTCCTGATCATGGTTTGTTCCTCAATTGCTCTAATAGTTTGGTTCTCACTGCTTACACTGATGCAGATTAGGCCTCTTGTATGGATGACAGACATTCTACAGGTGGTTATTGTGTCTTTCTTGGTACCTCTCTTGTCTCGTGGGGATCAAGCAAGCAAAAGGTTGTTTCCAGATCGAGTACTGAAGCTGAGTTTCGTGCTCTTGCTCATACTGTTGCAGAATTGGCTTGGATTCAAAAAATCTTAACTGAATTGCGCATTTAGTTATGTGATCCTCCTGTTGTCTATTGTGATAACATTAGTGCTGGTTATTTGGCTAAACATCCTGTTCTTCATTCAAGAGCTAAGCATATAGATATTGATTTCCATTTTGTGCGAGAAAAAGTTGTGTCTAGTTTGTTACATGTAGCCTACACACCTACTCAGGAACAAATTGTAGATATAATGACTAAAGCCCTCTCTTGTACAAGGTTTAGTGAATTAAGAACTAAACTTATAGTGATTAAAGCACTGTAAGTTTATGGGGGATGTTAAACTGAATTAACAAAGTTATATTCAGTTATATTACTTGAACATCACGTATTGTGTGCTATATAAGCTTATGTTGTAACTGTTGTTTAACTGATTCAAATATACTACTCACTGTTCATCATCTTCTTCGTTTGGCTTCTTCATTTTCTGTTATCAAATTATGTAATAACCAACAAAGTTTTTTCACAAAGTTACGTCGAATTTTTGGTTTTATGTGTTCTCAAAATTTTTAAAAAAAGTGAAAGCATGTAGGTTTAAACTATTCTCAATTTTTTTGTTTTCTAAAACAAATTGTTTTAAAAAATAGTAACTTGAAAATAATGCCCAAACATCTTAATTTATTTTTAAAAGCTTTTTTGCTTTTAAGTACGAAAACAATTTTAAAATTATCCGGGCAAACAGGTCCTAACATTTTCAAATCGTGAAGTATTATTTCAAGTATACAACAAATCCAGAAAACAAAACCGAAATGCACTGAAAAGTTCATGACAACACTCTGAAACAAGGTAAGAGTACACGTATCGACTTAAAATTACACTCCAAAAGCTTATCTATTCTCTACGGAAACAAATCTCGACTTAAAAAGAAAAATTGATGGAAGTCCCAAAAATCTTGAATAAATAGTTAGTTGAGGAATCGATTTGATCTTTTATCCCGGCCAGTGATTTGTGTTAAAAGTCAAAACCATGGTAGGTTCCCAATCTCATAGAGGAGTGTTCTTTCCCTTCAGTGATTTGTCAAATGCCAGACCCTGCAGATTAGGAATCAGGGGAGGTTTCCAACGCTAACATGAATTCAGCAAGTTTGAGCCTTAAATTGCATGTATAGGTTCTATGTAGTTAAATTGGCTCCAAAAGAGTATGTCTGTACATAACATAATATATGCATATTTAATTTATGTGCACTTTGCATATAAAGGAATGTTCACACACATGTACATATTTTCGGGAATAATTTAAATATGTACAACCTCTACATGATAATTCACCAAAGATCCCTTTAGAAGTATCATATTAGAGCCCATGCCGACCTATTTTCTGCCTACTATTTGTATCAAAAAAATGATACAACTAGGTTTTATGAAAATGAGTGGGCAGTATGGGTTACTCTTGTCTCAATTTATAATATTAACACAATCAGAAGCATGGTAGTTTTACCTGTTTTATATAGCGCTTAGGCAGCTATTTTCTCTTGATGCTTATAATTTAGAGATTTAACATGCCTTTTCCTGTAAGGCAGGAACCATCATTAGCAAGCCTATATTAAATATGATAAACAATAGCAAACTCTGGAGAAAGAACTGGTGAACAGCTACTGGAATAATTTGGAATAACATTTTCTTGTACCTACATTTACAGGTCCACAGGCAATAATAACTCTTCTGTAGGACACTTCTTTTTTGACCCTCTTGGTACCATGCTTCTCATTTTTTTTACCCCCTAAATTATTTATACTCAAAACTGAATACATGTTCAACAAAGTAATAAGGGGTCAAAAATGAAAGCTCATTTTAAAAGGTGTCATCTCAAGCAATTTTCCCGTTGGTTTAAATGCTAGTATAGTATGGAGAAGCAGCATCAGCTAAGGAGATGCCATTAATAAATTTTATGCACAATACTTACTTCTCATGTAACTTGATGAGTGACTGTGGCCTCTCATAACCTTTGTCCTTCTCCTTAGGCTCTAATTTTCCTCCCTGCCTTGACTCTGGTTTCCAGTTAGCTATGATGAGAGACTTGCCCAACAAGTCAGCAATGTCATTTGCCATTCCCTCAACCTTCTCAACATATGGAAAATTTTCCTCCTCGAAGTGATGGGATAACCACAAATACATAGACAACACTTGATGCTTAGTTTCGAGGTCCAATAGTTCGGCATCATTGCGAGCAGAACCCTTTGGCATGCCCATAGCAACATTCACAGGAACTTTCTGATTGTATGCTGAAGCAAACCTTAGAAGATGATGCATAGCTTTTGGATCCCTTATGTTAACCGGAGCAAAACAAAAGTTAAAGCGATCCTCCAAAGATAATCCCTGGATCTTCTCCAACATGTTTGCTACTTTCTTTATATGGTCGTGTCGACATAAGAAGTATGAACTATCTAGACGGCAATTTTCACCAAATTTTTCAAGAAGCTCTGAGAATCTAATATTGTTGAGTTGCCCTGCAAATAATTCAACTTGTTCGAAGAAAGGGAAAAGGCCAATTTTAGTTACATTATCAAAAGGTTGCTTCAAACATTCAATCAAGTAAGCCAAATCATCTAGCTGCAATGTGGTTGTGAGTCCATCTGGATAGCGACTTCCTCTTCGGCCAGCTCTTCCAGCAATTTGCTTAACCTGTGATGCTGGAACAGGAACAATCTTATCGCCATTGTATTTTGAAAGACTATAAAATACAACCCTCCTAATGTTAAGGTTTAGCCCCATTCCCACTGCATCACTCGCAACAAGCACATCAAATTCATTATTTTCATCATTGAACAAGTTAGCTTGTTGCCTACGAGTTTCTGGGGGCAAGGCACCATAAATAACACAACATTTGTGTCGGGTATTTTTTTCAACGGCCAATTTAACTTCAAATATCTCTCTCCTTGAAAATGCAACCACACAGTCCCCAGAGCGAATATTCTTAAGGTCTCCTTTTAGTGTTTTGGCTTCAACAACCAATGGCTTAAACCTCTCATAATGATGCTCATGCAGCTCATCCCCAGTATCTGAGCATATTTTCCGAACAGTATTCAAAACACTCGGATCTCCACACAAATGTATCTCATCCGCCTTCAATCCAAGCAATGCCCGTGTCCATGCACAACCTCTATATGGGTCTGCCATCATCTGAATTTCATCTATGACAGCAACATCATACAATTCCTCAGTCGACACCATTTCCACTGTACATGCTACATGCTTTGAAAATGGAACAAATTTTTTTTCTTGACCTGTGTGAAGACTACAATAGACTCCATTGGCATTAATTTTGTCAAAAACTTCCATAGCCAACAACCTTAGAGGACTGCAGTAAATACCCTTATCTGCCTCCATAAATCGCTGCAAAGCATTATATGTTTTACCACTGTTAGTTGGACCACAGTGGTATATTATCTTACGCTTCATAGCTCGGGCAAAAGGAAACCATGCGTGGGGCTTAGTGAGGTCTGCTGACTTGACCATACTACGGAAGCGTTTGATATCATCAGGGAATTCTTCCAAACAGAATTCAACAAAAATGGGGAATAAGAACCTAATTGCTTTGTCGGATGGGCCAAGAGACAACAAGTAATCAACAATCTCAATAGAACATTTCTTGAAGAAAAAGCTCTTAAACTTAAGCACTGCAGTAGGGAAAAATGCCTTGCCAATATAAATTGCAAGAGCTTGGTCAGATGCCCAACCTGATCTACTTAAGTAACCAAATATTTCCTGAAGACTTGCCCAATCACGTTGTCTCTGCTTTGCACCCTTTTCAGCATTGCGAAGCTCCATATATAATTCAACAGGATCACGAAATGCAACATGCTTAAAGCTCACACTTTGCACTAAACCCTCTTTGTTGTTAGCATTTTCAATATCAAGCAATGTTGGGTCAAAGGCACCGTCCTCACAAGCATTTTCTTCTTCATCCAAAAATGCCACACCAGAAGTTGCATTCTCATTTGAGTCCTCAAATTCAATAACTTTCCCAACATCCGCATCAAAAGTGTACTCCGAGTCAACTGTGCCAGTGCCACATGAAATATCATCATTAACATCTTCATCTCCGTATCTGACATCTGATGAAAAATGTCTGCCATTTAGATCACCAGAGCCTGAGAAATTTAGGCATGGAAAGGTAAACTTCACACAGTCTGCGCCTCTCAAACTTGTAGAAAATAGACGACTTGGGATACCAGAAGTGGGACAGAGTCGAAAATTTCGAGATACAGAACAATCACGTTGTCCAAAAGCTGGAAGACATTGATTCCATGGTAATCTCCTAATCCTCCAAGCATTTTTTTTCATAGCATAATTTATGAACAGAGACGTAGCAGGACCCCTTGCCATTTCTTAACACTAGCATGAAATCTGAGACCGAATTAAGTATGCTCTAAATATGCAAAAAAGGGAAAATACTCAAATTTAGGTTACATTACAAAAATTGATATCATAGTTCCAATAGAAAAGAACAAAAAAAAAACAGTTCGTGGCCAAACTTTTTCAAAAATTCCTTACTAACCAGTTTGCGACTTGAAGGGCTATGTCGGAAAATCTAAGCATAAAAAATTAAAACCTAACATTCAGAGCAGGAGAACGACCAGCTAATAACCCAAATTAGAGAATAACAAACAGTGTGTGAGAGAGGAATCTTACATAATACAGATGAAAGATGTATTGATGAAGAACGGAGGAGTGGAGGTTTGGATGGATGGCAATGAAGTTTAGCCAAAACCAATAGCGTACATTCTTCACCGGCGGCGAGAATGAGAGGTAGGGGGAGAGACAGAGAGAAAGAAATTAGCGGACAAGGTTCGAGAGAATTAGGTAAATGACGGTCATCATATTTCCTGTTTCTGTAATGCTTAATAGGAAAAGTGTAATAAATATCCATTTATTTTTATAAAAGATGATTTTAATCTTTCAAATTATAAAAAATATCTTTAAATTTTTTTATTTTTAAAAATTTTGTTTTTAAATTCCTCTACTTATAAAAAATGTGTAAGTAAAAATAAAGTTAATTTTTCATCCAATGTAACAGATTAACAGATACGTCACATGCATATTTATATTTTTCGATAAATATATACATAAAAAATTTAATATTTAATTAAAAAATAACTTAATTTTTTTAGTTTTCAAAAGACACTTAAAAAGAAAATTTGTAATGTAATTTAAATAAAATTTTAATTGTCTAATATTTAAAGTCACAACTTAAATAATAAAAATTTTATTTAAGTTTGATCGAATTCAATAAAATTTAAATATAACTTTTATTATTTAATATCTAAAATCACAAATTAGACAATGAAAATTTTATTTAAGTTTAATAGAAAGAAATTGTAAAAAATTAGAATAATTTTTTAATTAAAAATTATTTAATTTGATATATATCTATCGAAAAATATAAATATGCATGTGACATATGTACTATTCTGTTAGATTTAATGAAAAATTGGATGAAAATTTAATTTTTTCTTTACCTGACACCTTTTTTATAAGTAAAGGGACTTCAAAACATTTTTTTTTATAAGCAAATGAATTTAAATACACATTTTATAAGCTAAAAGACTAAATAATATTTATTGCATAAATAAATTGACCATTTTAGCTCTTCATCCTAATTAATAATAAATAATATATTTGTTAGAATTAAGCCTCAACACTAAACATTTACGTATGTGATTATAAAATTATTAATAAAAAGTAATATTTAATTTTTAAATTAAAATTATATGATTTAAATTTAACAAGTAAAATTATGATTTGTTAGTTATTTCTATTTTGAGTATGGGGTTCTAAAGTTTCCTTTTTTTTTATTAATAAGAAAAAATACACTCACATATACTCGAGTCAGATTCAAACTTGAATTTTTGGTAAAGAAATTAAAAGTCTTACCACCTAAATTACAAGTAATTTCCAATATGATAAATGATTAGTAATAATAAAGTTGATACAGGCAACACGACCCAGGGATTGGTTCTATTTTGAGTATGCTTGATAATTATATAATTCAATTTTTTTATTTTAATTTTTCACATTTTAAATAATTAATACTAAAATATACGGTGATTAATAAAAAAAATTAAAAAAAGTTTGAATCAAACTTCTTATTTTTTAATTAAATACAGTTGTATGACCTGTTTAAGTAATTAGAAGTATCTTATATCTAAAAAGTTATGGGTTCCAGTATCTACGGAAGCATAAAATCTATAATTAGTTAAAGGTCAAGTTTATATTCAAATAGTGCCCATTGTGATAAAAAAAAAAAAAGTATTTAAAAAAAATAATTAAAAATTTAAAATTTGTAAATAAAAAAATTATTTTTAAAACTTTTGAAAAAAAATATAAAATATTACCAAATAACTAGCATATAATTTTAATTTTTTTTTCTTGAAAATTATTAAAAATATATTATTAAACACATTGTGAATTACTTTTATGAAATAATCAAAAATTACATAATTAATTATTTAAAAATAAATAATAAATTATAAATATTGCCTTAGTTTAACTTTAAAAATAGGAATCGTTGTGCCCTTAAATTCATCCTATCCTGTTTAAGTGGAATCTCATGTATGCAAAATGATATTTACGATCGTTATATAGAGAAATTGTTCATTTTTAAAGGTGTATTTTTTTTATGTTAAAGAAATTCTTAATTTAGTATTTTATTATGTCAAAGAAATTCTAAGTGTAGTATTTTATAGATTAATAAAATGCAATCCAAATATAATACATTTTTAAAAGAATTTAATTGCTTACTTGCAACCAATATAATTATTATAAAATATCATATTATTTACTTCGAAGATAATGACAAATGGAAAATTGTACATGTCATCACCATTTAGAGTTTTTTACTCAAATAGCAAAGCTTTGTGAAAAAGAGGCTTTTGGACCTAAATAGCACGTTTTTAGATTAAAACGGTGAGTTTCATTTAAAAGTTGGTGCAAGTTTTACCATAATGCCCTTATTTCTATTCTTTTGATTTTTATGTGTGTAAAGCTTACAATATCTTTCTGAAAATTTTGTAAGGTTTATAAAAGTCATTATATTTCAACTTTTATATACTTAGGTTGATTTTGATTTAATTATTAATTTATTTTTATTTTTATATTTATGTTTATGGCTCTGATACCAATTTCTGCGCAATTTATACATTTTTAATTATTTTTGTAATTTTAAGAAATTATTTCTAAATATTGTATGATTTTGAAAAATAAATTTATTTTATATATATATATTTTTTGAACAATTACAATTTTGATCATGATATTCATTATGTAAATTATTTTGTTTAAATCCTGAAGATAAAAGTTGTTCTTTAAAATATTGGACTTCGCTTTGATTTGTTAAATCTATTAATTTTAATCTTTTTATGAGTTTTTCAATATTATCTCTCATTATTAATTTTAATTTTATTTTTATTTATCTATATGTTCTTTAAATAAATAAAATTCAAATATTAAATTATCAAATTCTGTATCAGTTACTCGAACAAAATATTGCATGAAATGGTTTCTTAAAATTATTCCTACAAGGTGATCTATTAAATATAAAATACTAGAGATATAATCAGTATAAAAATTTAAAATAGTATCAAATCTTTTGAAATTTTTCAAACAGATTTCATAGCATTCACAATCAAAATATTGTTCTAAATTTTGCATAAATTTTCTTTCAAATAACTCTATATTAGCCATGATTTTCTTTTATAAATTTATAGATAAGTTGTAAATAGATATTTGAACATTCAAGATTCTTAACTAGCTAAAGATTATAATTATCATATCTGAACTTAATGAATCCACCATGATCTTCATTTCCTCTGTTCGTCTCCTTTTATTACCCAGAATATGCTTCAGCTTGCTTCAATCTTCAAAAACTCATCTGGTTATAGAGAAGCCCTTGCTTCCGTAAATATTTAACAGGTATAAAATTTAACTTACAGGAAAATTAGAAAAGAGTGACTTCACTCCATTTTATACATGATACAATAATTATTACAACCTAAAGCTAACTAAGAACCTTGAAAGGGTGCTTAGCTACTTATTTCTGAAAAATACATAACTTCTAGATAATACATATGAATTTTAAAAGTACTCTTCAGAGTATTTCCTAAGAGGATACCAACTCTTGTTTCTTGTTGATATATTGTAGGTATATGAAATATTTCTCCTCCTATTAATATGTCTATATCTTTTAAAATTTTATTAAGATTTATTGTAGTATTATTTGCAATTCTAACTATTAGTTCTTTTGGTGATTATTTCCAAAGTTCTTCTGAAAATACATTTTTACTAGTAACACACATACTTGCTCCTGTATTAATATATGCATGTAAATGATAATTGTTATATCCTTTAAATTTTAAGCCAATTTTTATGTAAGTGCTATTTGGATTGGTTATACTAAATAACTCATCCATTATTCAGAATCAAATTCTGAATCAGAGTAAGATGTTTCTGAATCTGTTATTTCTTCTTTTGTTTCTTCTAATAGATAGATACTGCACATATCATCTATATCAAATTCCTCTATTGGTTCTAATTCCATTCTAAAAGCTTCTTCTAAGATTTTTGCCTTTGGTGAAAATTCTCTTTTAAATTCTTTTTTATGTTGAAGTTTATTAGGACATTCATTCGCATAATGTCTTTCCTCATTACAAATCCAATATCTACATTTTTTCTTTCCTGAAGGGCAATAATTTTTCTTTTCTGATATATTATATCTTTTTCTTCTAAAATATATTTGTCTATAAGGTTCTTTATAATATATTCTTTTATATTTTTGAAAATTTTGTTTTCTAAATTTATATCTTTTGAATTTTTTATATTTTTTATGTTTCTTGTATTTATTATAAGGTTTTATAGTGCATCCATATTTTTCTGATATTCTAAAATCTTTTGTATCACGGCAAATTTTATCATTTTCTCTAATTTGTTTATATTCTTTCTTTTCTTGACATTTTAAAATTATCAAGTTCTTAAGACTTTTAATTCTTCCTCCTAATGTATCAGGCATATTTTCTCTTTCTCTATTATTATTCCATCCTTCTGTCATTGTTTTATGTAATGTTCCAGATAATTTTTGAAAAAATATTTCTTTATAAATTTGTTGCATAGAGAGTGGTAATTTGTGGTAATACATCTCATATTCACATATAAATGAATCTATATAACACATATTACATATCTCCATATTGGTTAAATGTCATTTGGCCTCATTTATTTCATTTTCACTAGATTCAGTGATACGTCTACCTTTATCTTCTCCTATGAATTCTTTATATATTTCATTTACTACAGTTTCTAAATATTCTCTTCAAGTAGATGCATTTCCTATCATTAATAAATGTTGTCTTTCTGTTAGATTTGTAAACCATACTTTTACGTTTCCTATCATTTTATGAGCTACTAATACTCTACAAGTGGAAGGGTTTGTTTGTATGGTTGTAGAAGTTTGTATAATTACACTCATTCCACTAGCCCATTCATCTAAAACTTTTATTCTATCTCTTATACAATCTAGGTCTAAAATATCAGATTTATAACTTTCATGTGGCCTAAATTCTGGTTGGATACTACTCCTAGTTCCCCAATGTAAACTTTCTTCCATTTTAGGTGGATGTCTCTTTCTATTTAAGGATTCAGTTTCTTCTTGTCTTTGTCTATATCTTTCTTCCCTATGTGGGTCAGATGTTTCTCCTCTTTTTGGGTTTGGTAGATTTGGTCTTCTAGGGGCTGCTAATACTGGCTCCATGTGTATTTTTGGATTTATATTTTCTTCTTCAGATTCACTGATTATAGTCACATCATCCTCTTCTTTATTAGTACAAATTTTTTCTTCATAATGTTTTTCTAGTTCTTTATCTGTTAATGTTAAAAGACTAATTAATTTTCCTATATCCTTATTTTTAGGATCTATGAATTGTTCTTCTAATTTTCTTCTATATTCCATTATATTGAGATTATGTCTTTTTCTTTAGATATTTTTTCATCTTTTTTTTTATCATTTTTAGGGATCATTGCATCATGTCTCCTAGGGGGTTCTCCTTTTAATCCTTTTAAAGGGTCAAATCTTAATGTAGTAGTTTTAGGTATATTGTTAATATATTTTCTTAATTCTATTATTTCATTATGTATTTCTAATTGTTTTCTAGTATAATTATATTCTCTCATTTCTTCAAGAATTTTTTTTTGCATATCATTTATATTCTGTAAATATTTTGTATTTAATTCACAAGTTGCATCTACTTCTTCAGCTAAAAGAATTAAAGTTTTCATTATAGTTTTTATACTTCCATTTATATTTCCATTTCCTTCTAACTCTATTTCTTGTAATTTTGATTTTAACATTATTTAGTCCCCTATTACTTCATGTATTAATAAATTTTTAATTTTTTTAACCTCTTGTTTTAATTCTTTTATTTCCTCTTGTTCTTCCCATTCAGACTTACTAACCTTTGCATTATCTTCAACAAATTTTATTCTAAGAATACTACTTTTTCTACCTGGTATAAGAGGTTTTTCCTTAACATCTAATTTTCATTCTTCTTGTATTTCAAAATCTGTCATTAATTCTGATTTTATTACTTTTCCTGTTTTTTGAAAAGTTTTTTCTATTTCTATAAATTCATTGTGACAGTATATTGAACTGTTATAACTGTTGGTTAATGAATATCCTACTATATAATGTATTGAAAATGGATGATTTTTTTCTTTCATTATATATTTCCTCTTTCAAATTCATATGCCAAATTTAATACTTGGTTTAAATTTTTATCATTAATATTGACAACAAATTTAGGATGTATTGTGAATATTAATTTTTGGTATCCTAAATTTCCATGTACCATTCCTAACATAGCATCTTTTCTATTTATTATTCTATTATCTAATAATGCTAATTTTATAGGTGTGTCAATTCCTTCTCTAAAATGTGCTTTGATTAAAATTTGTATTCTTCCGAGATGAATATATCTTATTTTTTCTTTATCTTTTTGTAAAATTTTTGATAATTTATCTATAATTGTTTCTTTATCAATTAATGGTATATTAAATCTCCTTTTTGCATCTGTTATAGTTATACTCATTTCTTTATTACTTACACCATAATAGGTTATATCTTTTCTTGGAAACATTTTTCTTATTTTTGAAAAAGATCATTCTTTAAATTCATTGCATTCTTTAAGGTTTAATTTTGTTTTTTGAATTTGTTTAAATTTTTTTTTGCTAAAAGTCATTTCTTGAGAAAAACATCCTGAAATATCCTGTATCTCTATTTCCATTATTTCTTGATTTTGTGTTTGTTTTTCTATGATTTCTGCAATTTTATAATATATTTTTATTGTACGTATGGGTTACATTTAAGTTTTATTTGTATGTACACTTTACATTTAAGTTTTATTTGTATGTACACTTTACATTTAAGTTTGTGAACTTTGAAAGATTTGGGGGTTAAAAGTATCATTTGTGCCTTATCAAAACACATATCGTTTTGCTATTTTAGACAAAAAAAAATCAATTTTCATCATGCATGTATCATTTCAGGGAATTAATACTCCCCATTTACCATGCCAGCCAATATAGGTACGAGGCCCATATTGGAATTTCAATTATTGAGATACACGAGTGAATTTGCATATCTAATACACCCACAATCCAAAAATAAAGTGCTTTATATAAATAAATTGACATAGGTCCCACCAACGTTGATATGGGGCTAGATTTAATAAATGTTAATTATATAATATCACCTTACTTTATATATAAAAATTTTATTTTATAATTATTTATATATATATATATATATATATATATATATATATATATATATAACATAAATAAATAAATATATTTTTTAGTGTTATAAAAAAATAAACATATATTTTTTTACTGAGAAGATTAAAAATAAAATTAGTTGAATAACTGAGTCATTTATGCACTGTAAAGATTAATCTATTAAGAGTATTTTTTTTAATAATTTTTTTTATTTATACATCAATCCACATGTTATAATTTAATTGACTCCTTATTAGTAAGTGGTCATACAATCACTTCACAATCTCACATCCCAATTTTATATACAATTTACAACTGATACGTCACTCGATATATACAATAACTTGATGCATATAGTACTATTTTTTTTTAACATTATAGAAATATACATAATAAAAATAAATAAATAAATACCCTAAAACCATCCATGATTTTTCCCCATGTGAGTCCTACTTGATGTTGCTGTAGATTATCATTTCAAGGAACAAGGAAAAACTTTTTCAAGCCACACACAACTCCAGGACAGTTAGAACAAATGACTTGGCCTTAACTAAATTGTTCATTGCTACTTTTCATCTATATATTGCTTATGATTATCAGAAAAGTTGGATAGTCTACAATTGTTTCCATTCTCACTACCTTCATGTACACAATAATTTGTTTTGGATAAACTTCATCTTTTAGAACCGAACTTAATTCTAATATTACATGTGCACAGTTGGCTTGTAAATACTGTAAAATGGGTTAACTATTCTGTTATCCTTAATCTTTATATAATTATAGGCTTCGATCATCAATCCTTTTTCATATAAAATTGTCCTTAATATTTTAAAATTTCACATTTTTAATCTAACTTGTATGAAATTGATCATTTTATATGAAATAGGACTAAAAGTGTAAAATTATAAAATATTATTAACCATTTGTATGAAATTGGACTAAAAGTATAAAATTCTAAAAAATTAATGATCTTATGAAAAAATGTTGAAAACTAAAGTCTATTATTGAATAAAAATTAAAGACTAACAGAATAATTAACCCTTACAAAACTATCAATCTCTTGATTTAACATATGTGAGTAGTGTTCATGCTTTACTGAATAGAGTTTAAAGGAAGGTTGAAAATGAATTAGAAAACAGGTGACCGAATTCATATATAGGCAGTGCAAAATGTGGATAGAAAACTAAAAGATATAAGGATAGAAAGATTACATGGTTTTAAAAATGGTGCCTTTGCAAGGGGAGGTAGAGTTTTTGCCTTGGGTCCACCAAGCATGAAAACAAGAGGAAAATTAAAATTAAAAATAAAAAAATTTATTTCACCTTACTTCTATTTTCTAATTTTATTTTATATCTTATTCAAGTTTTGTACAATATCAAAAATATCCTCGCATTCTCAGTTCTGTTTCTGAAAATAAAAATAAAATACTTAGCTTAGTTTTTATTTCCTTCACTTTTGATAGTATTATTTTTTTTATTGTAATTAAATGTGTTTAATTTGGAGAAATTTAATGATGAATGACCTATGAAAATTACCTCGATCTTAAACATTATATTCATAGAAATTTATTTATTTGGTAATTATATGATTCCTATAATATTGAATTCAATATTGTTTGATTTCGATTATACAAATTTTGAGTTTTTATAAATAAATAAATAAAATTGTTAAACCGAAAAAAAAGGTGTTTTTACGGAAACCCAATTACCCTATCATAGGTTGCCTTAAAAAAAATTAATTCATTTCACATTAATGAAGTACATATATAGTGGTTTTATTTAAAACTTAGCTAATATATTAAATACACGTGGCAACCCACTTTTAACTGCTAACAAACTTGCTTAACATTCCCCATCAAACTCAAGGCTGCTCAAGCACTAAGAGTTTGCTCATAAGATCAACAAATTGAGGTCTACTCAAAGGCTTAGTTAACAAATCTGTCAATTGTTGTTCGGAAGGACAAAACTCAACAATGAGCTCTTTCTTTACTACTTGTTCCCTTATAAAATGACAATTAATGTCAATGTGTTTCAATCGATGATGCATTACAGGATTTTCACACAGGTACTTGGCATTCACATTGTCACAATAGGCCAAAGATGGCTGCTTCAAAGACACCCTAAGGTCAGATAATAGTGACTTTATCCATTTTATTTCAGTAGATAGTGATGCCAATGCTCTATATTCAGCTTTTGCTATTGACCTCGCTACCACATTTTGTTTCCAACAAGACCATGAAACTAGGTTGTTTTCCAAAAACACACAATAACTACCCATATTGTGCTTGTCATCTCTACAACTTGCCCAATTAGCATCCGAATATCTAGTTATCTCAAGTAAGGTAGAGGGAATAAAATGAAAACCAAGTGTTGCAGTCCCTTACAAATAATGCAAGACTCGCTTCATAGCTAACCAATGTACATTAGTAGGCTTGCTGAGAAACTGAAACAACATATTAACTAATAAGGCTAACTCAGGGCCAGTAATGCAACAATACTAAAGTGCTCCCACCAAACTCCTAAACATAGTGGCATAGGATGTGACCATCACATCTACTTAACACTTCACCTGAGACCATGGGAATGGCATGTGCTTTACAACTGGACATATCGACTTTGGACAAAAGTCTCTTGATGTATTTCTGCTGGGACAGAAATAAACCAAAAGTTGAACGAGTGACTTTGATGCCCAAAAAATAATGAAGTGTACACATATCTGTAAGAGCAAAAGTGGCACTCAGTTGAGCAATAAAATCAATAAGAAGAAAGAGCAAAACTATGTCATCAACATAAACAAGGAGAATGATAATATCATCACCAGATTTTTTCATAAACAAGCTTGTATCAGTCACAGCATTGTCAAAACCTTCACCAAGCAAGAGCTCAACTTGTGGTACCAGGCTTAAGAAGCCTATTTAAGACCATACAAAGACTTCTTGAATTTACACATACAATGTGGTTTGGAGGGATCAACAAACTCTTAAGGTTGATTCATGAAAACAGTTTCAGTCAAGTCACCATTTAAAAATGAGTTCTTGATATCTAGTTGATGTAAGGGCCAACCAAAAGAAACAACAAGTGATAAAACAATTTGAATAGTTGTTGCCTTCACCAAGAGACTAAATTCTTCTTCATAATCGATGCCATGAGTTTGAAGAAATCCTTGTGCTATTAACCTGGATTTTCTCTTATCAATCTCACCATTAGCAAGGGTCTTTGTCTTATGTACCCACAAACAACCAATCACTTTCTGATTCAAAGGACATGAGACAAGCTCCCAAGTGTTGTTTCTCATAAGTGCAACATATTCATTTTCCATTTCCAGCCTCCACTCAGGATATTTATTTGCTTAAGCAAAGTTTTTAGGTTCCTAGGGTACTTCAGCTGTAGCAATAAAACTTTGGGTTTTCTAATACCATATTTTAACCTTGACTGTATTTGGTGCACATTGGAAACCACTTCATTATCTGGTGAGGAACTGATGGATTGGGAAGATAACTCATGGCTGATAGCATGCTCAAAATGGGGAGAAAAGGACAAAGCACCAGCTTAGAAAGAGTCAACATTAGAAACTGATACATGATAAATCAATATTTGTCCTAATATTTTATTGTAATTTGGCATTATTTTTATAGTTTATTTAAATATTTTACCCAAACTGAAGATATTTTGGTCATTTTTAGGTTTATAATTATTTATGAAAATTTACAATTTTTTGTAATTTTTTTAGAATTTTTATGAATTTAATTAAATATGTGGATGTACACAGAAATAAATATGGATGTAGTTAGCAATATAGATTCATACAGAAGGAATCGTGGATCCACTTAGAAAGCCCAATCAAGTCATCATACACGTAGTACCAAGGCATCAACGCTGCACCAATCAGAAGAAGCCACGTGGAAGACAGTAAAGTAAACACGCGTTAGGCATGTGCCATACGCGGGCTAGCAAGCACCGCAATGTTCGCCAATTAGAATTCGCCACGTGTCAGTTGTCTTCTCCACTGTCTCCCACTTTTGGCGCCGCACCGTCCATCCAATTAAAACGTGACACGTGTCAATCTCTATTGTGCATCCAGCGCCATCCAGCGAGTCACACTCTGCCACGTGTCTTTTGTCGTTTTCTTTCTGTTGACTGGCGAATAAAATGACGACATGTATAACTAACACATGTATAGTACTAGATGTAGAATTAAGTGTAGCTTAAGGAAAAGGAACTGAAGGACCAAAGCAAATATTAGTAGGTAACGAAACATTGGACATGACAGATGACACAGACAAGGACATACACGAGAACACGTTTGTAGCAAACACTACATGCCTGCTAGTGTATATTTTACTGGTTGCTTTTTCAAGACACAAGCATCCACGCTAACTAGGGGCATATCCTAAGAAAATAAAGAAAGAGGACCTAGCATCAAGTTTATGTTGGCTATACATCCTTAGATAAGGAAAGCGCAAGCAGCCAAAAACTTTTAAAAAGTGATAGTTAGGCACACGTTGATAAAGAATAGAATATGGAGATTTATATGCATGAACACTAGCATCAAGTTGCCTAACATCCTTAGACAAGAAAAGCACAAGCAGCCAAAAACTTTAAAAAGTGATAGTCAGGCACACGTTGATCGAGAAGAGAATATGGAGTTTTATATGCAAGGACATGTGAAGGTATTATGTTTAAAACAAAAGCTGATGTCCTAAAGGCATAGGGCCAGTAGGCTTTAGAGACACCAGATTTCATTAATAAAGTTAATCCAGCATCAACCACTCTTCTATGTCGAGATTATACTATCCCGTTTTGCTCACTCATATAAGGACACATTTTCCTATAAACAATCCCCAAATTTTCAAGAAATGTAAACAAAGGCTTAAACTCACCCCCTCCATCACTCTAAATAGATTTGATTTGAGTATCATATTGTTGTTTAACCATAGTCATAAATTTCAAAAAAAATTGACCTGACTTGATCCTTAGTATGCAAAAAACAAATCCAAGAAAGATGAGTGAAATCATCAACAATTAAAAGAAAATATCTCTTACCATGAATAGAAGAAATGGTAGATGGCCCCTAAATATCAATGTACAAAAGTTCAAAAGGAGTTGTTGCAGAAACATGAGTTCCTACACTAAAAGGTTGCTTGTGAGATATAGCAAGCTCACAAGTCTCACAAACAAATTTATTAGAGGGCTTTATTCCATTGATATACTAATGGATAAAACTTTGGAAAGAAGTGACTCAGAAATATGACATAAATGATTATACCATATACTTGATGTTGCCAAAAGAATTGTAGGAGGTACACGTTGATCCTGAAATATTATAGAAGTGCACCTGTACTTCCATGCTGCAATAACTTGTATAGACCCCTATCAAGCGAAACTTGAAGAAGCACCTTCTTTGAAGAGTTGTCCTTGACATAAAACATATCAAAATGAAACTAAATGAAAACATTGTTTTCTTGACACAATTTATAAGCATAAATCAAATTAGAGGCAAGACGATGGTGTGTGCAACACTTGACTAAGCACCAAATTCTTACTCTGTGCAAAGGAAAAATGAAACTAAATGAAAACATTGTTTTCTTGACACAATTTATGAGCATAAATCAAATTAGAGGCAAGACGTGGTGTGTGCAACACTTGACTAAGCACCAAATTCTTACTCTGTGCAAAGGAAAAATGAAACTCAATGAAAACATTGTTTTCTTGACACAATTTATGAGCATAAATCAAATTAGAGGCAAGACGTGGTGTGTGCAACACTTGACTAAGCACCAAATTCTTACTCTATGCAAAGGAAAAATGGTACTGCCAGTATGTGCTATGGTATGGTACTCACCGTTACCAACTAGGACACAATCATGGGTAGGATAAGTAGTAGCATTTCCAAGATTTGACTAATCATGTGTGAGATGATGTGTTGCACCGATATCAAACCAAGAACCATTTCCACCACCAGTATTAGAAGCCACAAATGCATATGGTGAAGGTTTGGAATTCTGAGATTGAGAACCTTGTGATCCACCCAGCAGATTCTTCAACTTATAACAGGTTGAAGCAATGTGTCCATTCTTACCACAACATCTGCCTTGACCTCTTGCCTTACCACGATCACAAAAAAAAATTACCATATTGTTGTCCTAGAAAAGAGGACTGTGCTAAAAACTGAGTTATTAGATTTAGAATCAGAACCTCCAAGTCCATATTTTGCAAGATTTGCCTGAAAAACCTATTGTTCTTCATCTTTTTCTTGTTGCAACAAGCGATGCTTATAAATTAAGAGCTTATTGTGAAACTCCTCAAATGTCACAATACTTGCCTTCTCAGTGATGGAAAACACAAAGGCATTGGAGCAATGGTTAAGTCCAAAAATTGCATACAAAATCGTATCTTTGAGTGACATAGGTTCACCTATGGCTCCAAGATTATCAGCCAAGGTTTTTATCTTCATCACATAATCATCTACAGATGAATTTTCCTTATTCAATGTCTATAGTTGAATCTTCAATTCCATCACACAAGATTGTGCTAATGAAGAAAACACTTCCTTATAAACCTTCCATAATTCACACGTTTTACTTCTAGCCAAAAACCTCAGTAGAAACTGAGCCGTAGATATAACTCCGAATCTTGCCATTTGTTCGACTCCACATTGAAAACTCAGGAGATATCTTTGATGTTCCAGGAAGAAATTTCTTAGATATGACTTTAGATCCATTGATATAATCCTCCACACCATAAGCAGAAATCACACAAAGTAATTGCTCCTTCCAGATTAAGTAATTTGACCTATCTAGTTTGATAGGAAACAAAAGATTTACTGGTGGAATTGTTATTGATTGAAACATATTTGAAGTATTTCCTTCACTGTGAACAACTTTCTCTACATTACGAATTGTTGAAGTTACGTCTTCCACGACTGACCTAACCAGCAAAAGTAGAAGAAGAAAATCAAGAAGATAGTTGAAGAATTAGAACTTTCAAGACAGTATTGATGTGCAAATTATAGTACTTGCAAGTGTACGAATTACTCATAGGAAGTGAGAAGCAAACTCCAAGGTCAATCTCTCAAGCAATTGCAGTGGTTCTACATAATATATTTTTTTAACTTCTTTAGAGTCATAAAAAAACTAAAATACTAACTAATTAGAATCTTATAACTACAAAAATACTAAATAAGGAGAATCTTAAAGCTACTAAAACTATGAATAATTAGAATTGTAAATAAAATTAGACTTGATAGTAAGATCAATGATTGACAAACAAACAAGAAAAGACAATATTTCAAACTTAAATTAGCTCAAAAAAGTTGATAACAATCAATGAAAGATACATAGACGTTTAGCTCAGTTGACCATGCTTGTATTGAAATAATATGGTAAATGAACTAATGGGTAAAAATTACCAGCTTTCCTTTTATTTACAAAAATTCCTACGAATGAAGTAATTTTCTTTTGTGATTAACTAAATAATATCCTACGGATCGGGTATATTAAATAGAAAATAAATTATGCACAAGAAAAAATATGTCTATCGTACCAATGTCAAGACTAGGTCATCAATTTAAAATTTTGATTAAGTTTTTTAAAGTATAGTCAAGGTAACGTTCCTAAAACTAAACTCTAAAATTTTTCAATCTATTTATGAATTTCAAATTGGCTCATAAAATTCCACAAATAAACTCTTAATCAAAACGAAATTTTATTTATTTTAAGCAATAAAATTATTCACCATAATAAATCTAGCAAACATGGCAGCATAAGCTAAAGACCCATGATAAATTGAGCAATCATATTTGAATTAATATTCATAGACAAATTCAATTCAACATACATTCTAAATAGGAAAGAAAAAAAGCAAGAATCTATTAACAACAATAAACCTAGATCTAAATATCACAATGGTTTGGATGGCATTTTCTTTCCTAAAAGCTTGATCTTCAATCTTCAATCTTCAATCTTCAATGGCTTCTTGTATCCTTAGAATTGGTTATTTTGCCTCTTAAAATGTGAAAAAAAACTCCAAAATTTTTAATAAATTTCACAATAAATTATAAATTGAGTTATGTATAATGCTGAAAACGTAAGAAATTTTTTATAGATTAATTAATATGGTTCACTTCGCTCCATGAGAGTTGCATTTTCGATGGTCGCTTCGCTCCAAGTTTAGGTTTAAGTTTAACTGCAGGAGCAACATTAAGAGTTGTACAAAATTAGGATTTTCTAAAAATACACGTGCGCTATGGCACAACTTTTTATCTCTAAAAATTGTCTCATACAAAAATTCGAGAGCAGCAGTGGGCTGCAGCACACAAAATCCTCTGTCGCGACACAAGTTATTTTTCTTGTCTATATACGTAGCCCTTACATACTGGTTGATTTCTGATATGAGGCTTATATGCCTTAGACCTTTTTGCTCCTAGGTTATTATTTGAGTGTTCCAAGTGCTATATCTTCATTTACTTACATTATTTATCTTTTTTTAAGCTAAAAACATCTGAAACATACTAAAATATACATATGATTTCTAAATAAGAGATTATACAAATAATTAAATAAAAATGTTATAATTAAATCTATTTATCAGCACAATAAATTATAAAATATTAATACTTTTTAAGTATTTATCAAGAACCAAAGCTATGATACCATAAAAACAAAATAGGCGCTGAGAATATTACGTGGGAAAAAGTTAATTCATTTCACGTTAGGGAAGTACATATATAGTGGTTTTATTTACAACTCAGCCAATATATTAAATACACGTGGCAACCCATTTTTAACCGTTAATAAACTCGCTTAACGTTAATCATATACTTTAAAATTACAAATATTACTAGGTCGGTATGTGCCCTCCACTCCTATAAATTGAAGCTTTGGGCTTTACAATTAACCTTCAATTCAAAAGTCATAGCTTTCTAAAATTGTGGATTAAGGTTTTGAGGATTGCTTCACACCATAACCTACAATATCCTTGAAACAGTTGCTATCACACTGGAATTGATTAAAGAAATCAATTTATTGTTTGTTAATAAGATTATTGTATTAATTTAACTTGATCAAATAAAATTTATGGGGTTAGAAAAATTTTAAAACCTTATTTTTCTTCCTATGCATAAAAATTTAACCTACGAATAAATTTTCCTCCAACATTTAAGTATATCAAAAATTTATTTTCAATATTAATAAGTTGTGGTTAAAAAATTTAAAAATATATTTTTTAATCTAGTAATTTAATTAATTTTTCATCTATAAATGTTAATGATTAGAGAGAAGTTTGATAATCTAACAAAATAATAAGAATATTTTTTTAAAAAAATAACTGAATGAAAGTAAATGATATGAGCCAGCAAAAATGTCAAGAGTATTATATTATGTTTAGGACTTTTATTTTAATTTAATTAACATTCTATTTTGCTATATACGTTTTACTTAGTTTAAGTTTTAATTTTTTTAACCATAACAAATTTAATAAATAAATATTATTTTTATTTTTTTGTTATTTTTTAAAGAATATTTCAATAATATAGCAAAAATATGGAAAAAGTATGCAGAAAGACGCATTAGCGAATTGAAAAGTTAATACCATTATTGATAGGATTATCTTTGATAATACATTTAATCGTATTACCCCCAAACTTAGTCCCTATGTTACATATGCCACCACTAGACTTATAACCATTATAAAACTATCAAGGTCATGATTCAACTTAATTATGTGAAATGCGTTACATGCTTCAATGAATAGAGTTTAAAAGAAGGTTAAATATAAACTAGAAAATTAGTGACCGAATTCATAGGCAGTGCTTTTTTGGATAGAAAACTATAAGGATAGAAAGATTACATGGTTTACAAAAAGGTGTTTTTGCCATAAGAGGCGAAGGTGTTTTTGACTTGGGTCCGAGCACGAAAGGAAATTAAAAAAAAAAAAAAAAAAATCAAATTTTCTTTTATTTATATATTTCATTTGGTATTTTAAAATACCAAAAGGATGGTCGACAATAAAAATAAAAAATTTAGCTTTTTTTTTTTTTTTTTTTTTTTGCTTTCTAAAAATATCATATTTTCATCTTCTTCATTAATTTTTATTTCTCTTCTACTGCACTCAACACTTCTCAACTCTACTTTTTTAATCATTTTTCTTGGGGTAAGATTTTAATCATTGTGTGTGCAAAATAAAATTTTCATTAACATTTATTCAAAATAAGTGATTAAAAGTGGGAAGCAAATTAATTAACTTGTATTTAAAATAAATTGTTTAAATTAAACCAATGATAAAATGAACAAGTGTTTAAAATAAGATGTTCAAAACTGTGATCTTTAAAAAAGGAAAAGTAAGAAAAAAGTTTTCAAAATTAATAGAGTTTAAAATATGATGTTCAAAACTATAAACATTAAAATCAATGTGTTCATAACTAACAGATATTTCGAACAAGTGTTAACAATTAGGAGCACAAGAACAATTTTGAACAAGGAAACACTATTAAAACGAGTTGCAAAAAGGGATATTTATAAAATAGAAACTATTTTGCTTTGCATGTAAATTAATTTAAAGCATACATACATAAGCTTAAAAAATAACACAACAATTTGGAAACAAATATTAGAATGATCAACAATTATACTGACATACACAAACAGGTCTACGAAATGCTGCATATTCACAAGCCCCACTAAAAGCACCGTCGTCATTAATGCATGTACCATTACAAGCTTCATCAAACACACATGGCCCATGAAACGCTCCGCTCCATCTTTTGCAAATGTCGTTTTTCTTCTTTGCACCTATTTTTCTTCCTGCCAAATTTATTCAATAATTAGTAAAATACAATTTGTGCCAACAAAAAATTTAAAATTAATACGGAGATTCATTTAAAAATATTGAGTTGAACATCATGATACATAAGAGCTAAACAAAAATTCAACAACAATTTCACATAACCACGCACGTTAGGAATGAAACTAGCCCTTTAGGGTGGGGCCATGGACACAAGCCTACCCTTAGAAAAAGTGGACTTTAATAACTTTGTATTGGAATATAGTGTAAATATAACTATAAATAGGGGCAAATTTGACATTTGGCACTTTCGAAGTACAATTTATGGTCCATCTTCAATGCACACATATATAAACTGATAGGGTTGGAATACATTTTATCTGTACTCACAATGAGCACATATCATTACACTATAATAAACAATGAATTGAAGGGAAAAAAATTAAAGAACCTTGTACCCTCGATGAAGTGAGGAGCAAGAAAAGACATAGTAGCACAATGGAATTATTTTCTTTGATGATGAATTTATCCATAAATTTACTTCTCCTTTTTTTATATATTATATTTGAAAAGAAAATTAGGCCTTTATATAGGAGTAACATCGAATAATCGTCTTTCAATTAGCAATTTAAAATTCATTTTAATCGTGCAAATCTAAAAGTACTTGAACATTATTTTATTCTAATTTGTAGAAATTAATTTATTAAAGCCAATAGAATAACCATTATATTCTTTTTTAAAACAATATCCATATTCTTCTTACCTAGGATTTGGAGTCGCTTTATGCTCAGTATTTGGAATCAAGCAAAAGTTATCTCCGTCATTTTTACATATACGTTAGCTGTAATTTTATCTAGTCGATTAAAAACAAACACCTTCAAACAAAAAATTGCATATCTATACTTATTTTCTTGTAGGTTTGTTTAATAATGTTCGTGATGTTTTTTTGTCATTTACATTTTTTAATATTTTATATGTTTGGATTTTTAATATAAACAATAGGTCTTGTGATTTGAATTTATTTGTTTAAGTCACGAGAACTTAAGTTAAGGGCCGTGTGCAGAAAGTCTCTCGTATAAGTTAGGGTATGTAGGGACTAAAGAGTCCTTACTTTTGATTTGGATGCATGTGTGCATGTGAGAATTATGTATTGAATTCCAATTTTGCTTAGTTATATGTTAAGTCTCACTTGCACATGCATTTCACACCTGTCAATCGCCGACGGGTAACTTATATAAGGTTCCGCTATAATAAGTTTTTAAGTTGATGGTTCAGGTTATTTAATTATGATAAAGTTTTTTTTTTTTTGTATGTTCTTAAGACATGTGCATTGCAAGAACTACTTCAAAAGCATAAGTATGTCATAATTACTTGTTTGTTTGTAAGTGTGTATATTTGTTGTGTATGCTTAATATACCAAGTAAGGTAAGTTTGTTTACTAAGTGATTTCACTTACCCCAAGCTTCCCTTCACTTTTTCAAGAACACTATAATAAGAATTTGGCAATGTATGATGATGATTATTGGTTCCTTAAGATTAAATTTTTTTTTTATCTAATAATTGTAAACCTTAATAAGTTGCTGAACTTTTTGTTTTTGTAAGTTTTTCTTTATAAGAATTTTAGCTTTAAAGTCTTTTTCTATTTAATGCCAAGACAATATTTTAATTTTTCTTTTAATAGAGTCCTAATCAATTATATCAAGATTTTTAATTAATAAAATGTTTAAATAATGCTTTTATTTGTATGTAAAATATCGAGACGTTATATTATTAGAGTAAGCGCTCAAGTTGAAAGCTATTCAAGTAAACGACTTTTTATCTAAAATTATGGACTACCACTGCCTTTACCCAACCCAAAATAGTAACAAAATTTGAAATTAGATATTTTAACCCCCATCTATCTTGGAGTCAGTATTTTACTTAGTGTAATTATTTTCCTCTAAGTAAGATCGATTACTGACAGTTCAATATATCACACTTATATAGACTACACTTTGTATGTTTGCATGATACATACATCAAAGGTTTTACAACATGTAGTTTGCATATATAGATTGTGTGTTTGCTTGGTTGTATTTTTGGAATTTTTGGAAAATTGTTCAACATTTTTCAAACTTCAAACGGCTAAATTTTGGTGCTCATTGAGATGGTCAGCAAGTTGAGGTAGACAACGAAGAGCTAACAGGTACACAAAAGCTAAAAAAAAAATCTATAAATAGTCCTCATTTTATTTGTTTTCTTAATTAGAAAAATGTGGGAAAACTCTTACAGTTTGTGAACTCGTTGAAGTTTCATGAAAAAGTTTATTTGTAGCATTTGGGTGAGTTAATTAAATTAAAAAGAACTAAACAACAAGAAATAGTTTGCGTCTAGGTTTAGGAGTTGCCATAACCTTGGTTTATCACTCTTACAAGCCGTTGGTGATTGTGTCACATTACACCAAGAAATAGTTTCCATCTAGGTTCGGAGAATAGGAGTTTTCATAGCCTAGGTTTATCACACTTATGAGCTGTTGGTGATTGTGTCACATTACGTGGTGGTGGAGCTCTAGATAAGAGTTAAACAACTACTGTGGAGACAATAGTGAAGGTGTTAATTTTATATTTCTTTTAGTTGTGACTAGATATTTGCTTATCATAATGAATTGCATGCTACTGGTTGGTTGACCTGTCAACCAGTGGATGTTACTTTATAAGTTCCCTTCTTATATGAGTTTACCACGTTATATGTCGTGTTGTGTATGCTTGCATGTGATGTTAGTCCAATCAGAGTAATTATCAAATATGTTCCCACATAAGAGGTACTGATTGTGATTGAAATATATTTTCTTTCATGTATTTAATTATCTAATTGTTGTTTTTTCTCTTTTATTACTTGATGAATTGTTTGTTTTTTCTCTTTTATTACTTGATGAATTATTTGTTTAATGTTTTTGCTATGTGCTAGAGCTTTTGAGTTCTTAACGCGTCTATATTACCTTCATCTTGGTTGTTCACCAAGTGCTGAACTTTCAAATATAATGTCAACAAAAATAGTTATTATATATGACCAAAAATGCATTTGTTAACCACAAACCTAATTAATTAAGCTACAACAATTAAAAATAATTGAAAACAAAAAATCATATGTAAAAAAAAAAAAAACCTTGGAATCTCTTCTCTCACTATAAGAAAAACAACTTTGATTTAACACCAAAATGAATAAAATCTATCAAATATCCAAAGAAAATAATATCACGCATCTCTCACATATATTATTCTATATAATTTAAATGCAAAATAATGATTTTGTTATAACTTGAATGTCAAATCTTAAATATGTTATATCTATCTTATGGTTAGATTTATTTCAAATGAATATTTATCTCTATTGTATCATAAATTTGTATTTAATTAGAGATAATTAAAGATTCAATATCTATCATATCTTATATTCGAATTTATATTGTATCTTATAAACCTTATAAATAGGGTCTTTAGTAGTGTATTATTTACACAATAATAAATGAGAATTACTTTTGCTGTTTGCTTTCTATCTACTTTTCTTCTCTTATTTCTTTAATTTTATAACACGTTATCAGCACGATTATTTATTCAAAACTTGTGGTTTTATACATGTTAAATGACATTAGCTATAATATACCACAAATTTTTGTAGTATAATACCAGATCACAAAATTTACAAGTTCTTGAATTTTTGTATTCTTTATTATTAAACTTAATCTTATTTTCATTCAAAATCTATCAATATTTTTTATTTATTGATTGATTTAATTGGGTATCATAAATCAATAATTTTTATGATTTATTTTCTTTTTAAATTTATTAAGTTGTTTGGTTTGTATACAAATATCTATATATATTTATATTGTAATCTTATCTCTTCTTATTTCATTTTATTCAAAGATGGAGATTTACAGGTATAATATTTGAGATTTAATGGAGATCAATAACTTCTATAATAATCCTACAAAGTATGTATTTTATATTTTAACCATATATTATATTATTGAAATAAGTAATATCCTATTGTTTGTTATTGATAATTTTAACAATAGGTACTAGAGCAATTTATTTCCATGTATAATTATGTTGCATATTGTTTTCTGAAAATTTTAAATTTTATAAAATTTAATTATGGAAAAATCGATATTGATTAAACCAATTTATGGTTAAAATTATAAGTAGAATTTTTTTTATTAAATTTGGGGCGAAAAGTTATCTTATGATACCTTAATTATACATTTATTTATTTATTTATTAAGTTGTATGTATGGACGTGCTTATCTTGATGTTTCTTTGAAAATTGATATGTTGCTATTAATGAATCAATATCATCAAATTTAGTGAAATAATCGAATATTAAAGTTCTCTCTATCATTGATTGACATAAGCAATTTATTTTTTTATAGATGATATATGATTTGTTTGTTGTGTATTTTACATATGGTGACTATCTTGGGTTATTTCTTATGAACCTATAAAACCTTATTTTCGTATAAAATTGATGCTATATATATTTTATTTGCTTCCTTTAAAAAAAAATTTAAGGTTGACGAGCAGATGGTATATTGATCATTAAGATTTATGCTAATAAATTTAATAAGCTATATATTATTACTTATCTTTAATTACTTTTGATACTAGATATATGATATATGATAACCTTTAAGTCTTATTATTATTATCTATTCTAAAATATGTATACTAATTATTATGATTAAACTTATTGGTTGAATTAATTATCAAATTAATGTACTTAGCATTGGATTAATCTGTTTATAAGTTGTCATGTTGTATAATCCATACATGCATATGAAGTAATAAAAAAAAAGGAAGAAGAAAAAGAAGAAGTTATGTATATGACTATTAATTATATGATTTCGATTAATTCTAGTTTCAGCAGCAATGTGCAAAAACATGGTATATGACATTTAGTTGTGGAGTTATGATTTATTAATTAGTAAATTTTGATGTTATTGAATTATTTGGATTTAACATATCTCATATTATTTAGTGTGTGGTTGCATAAATAATAGGATTTAAGGGAGTTCTGTCTAGGAGGCTAGTTCTTAAAAGCCTTTATGCCACTAATCTTTCTTGGGAACGTTGATCTGTCTAGGAGGATGGTTTTTAAGGAGACCTTGTCCCACCATAAATATAAGGGATTTAATTATTCCCTTGAAGTAAAAAAAAAAAAAAAAAAGTAATACTTTAAAATTGCATCTATGTTATTGATTGAGAGCCCACAGGCTATGATGCTAATAAAAAATATATTTGAAAGTATAAAATGTAATATTTTATAATTACATTTATGTCATTAATTGAGAGCCTACAGGCTACAATGCTAACATAATATATGATAAAGTATATTCAATACATCGTATATACTATTAAGTAGCAATATCAAGAGAAAAATTGACATCATAAAATATTTATATATTATTTTATAAGTAAAATATGTTATTGAAGTAGCAAGATAATAACATATATATAAACAGCATATGTCCTAAATATGATTATGAATGTAAGGGCATTTTGATTATATGATCCTTGAAACGAATGTCATTTGATGTTGACATTGAATTGAATATAATCAAAAGAGAAAAATATAAGGATTGCAAGTGATTAATTTGATAATCACTCTCCAATCTTGATCATTTAAGATTTTTAATTGCTCAATATCATTAACCTTTTATTTGAAAAACTTTGGAGGAAAAAAAAAAGGGGGTTATGCAATCATATATTTTATTGAGAGCAAAAAGAAATATATACATAGATCTCGTATATACTTACATAGCAACATTAAGAGTGAAATTAGCAGCAGTTATGAATCCTTCATATGCTATCTTTACAAGTAAAATTTGCTCATAACATAGCAATAGAGAAACACACATATATATTTAAATATTATGTGTTTATATAAAATTAAGAAAATAAAGACATTTTGATCGTATCATTACTAAAATTGAATATTATATAATGATCATGAACTTGGTTTAAGCTATTGTGTTAATATTGTCAATATGGTAGTTACAATATTATTGTATTATTGAAAACCCATACAGATAAATAAAATTTATTTTGGAGTGGTTGTTATATCATGAAGTATTTGAGCTCCAATGGACCATGAGCTTCCACAGAAATAGAACAAGAGAATATTAATTAAGGTCCAATATTTTTATTATCCAGTATATACCCCCTTTTGATCTTGATGGATAATAATGGATGAAGAAATATAAAGTGGGCTTATAACTATTGTCTATCAATTTAAATGGTGAACACTTATGTATCCCAAAGACAATGCAACAGTATTCATTATTGTTGAATAATATATGAGTTAGTACAATTTCATGTATAATCCAATAAAAGGCTTTGAAGAATTAAAGTATAATGAATTATATTATATATAATTGTGCTTAAATTTCTCAAAGTTGATGAAAAATTTAATATTTTGAATATATTTAGTGATAGTGACATTGAAGACTACAATCATAATATAATATATAAAGTCACAAATAGAAGCTTAATTTGAAAAGTCTTTAGAAATGCCAATCTTATGATTAAAATTGCACGAATGATGCATATGTTGGTCTAAAGTATAATGCCACAAATACATGACTAGAAGTCAATATTTAGAAAACTTCTTTCGATTTATATCGCAAATATAAATAAATTTTGATAGAGAAAAGTTTGAATAATTATCCTGAAGAATCAAAATTGATTCGGTATACAATAGAAAGTTAAATGGTTGTGAACCAAAGTTCAAACCTTTCTTTATTTGGTAACTATATGTGTTACATATTCCTAAGGCAAAATGAACTCACTATATTTGACAAAAGTTGATAGTGAATCTCACGCCTTTGAAAAATCATAATTATGAAAATAATATTGTCAGCCTTATTATGGAACATGATATATTTTGGATTCAGTTTAACCCACAAATTTATTATTAATTTTTAATTGTAACTTATATTAGTGGCAAAATAAAGTTATTTTAATCATATTGCACAGACTCAACACATTGAGATGGGCCCATAAATAAATTTAAAAATATGTGTTTTGAGTTTTATTTATATTGAATCTTTTGAAGGATAAGCAAGCTTATTATATAATTTTGATAAATAAAATAATTTTCGCCATTAGGGGAGAGAAAAAAAAGTTAATGGCGTGAAATTACTTAAAATGCATACATTTTATGGAACACGAGGTTCAAAAAATTACTCAATAATAGAGTATTATATATTGTTGATGCATTTAGATAGTGAAAAATTTAGCTGCAAAATGCTCGAGCAATTATTGAAGTTCCTATAGGACAATGAAATGAAATAGTAGCAAACATTCATAATTTATTTAAAGCTTGCTAATTATATTGATGCAAAAATAATATTATTATTGTTGGAATGAAAGAGTTAATACTCTAAGAATGATATCGAAAAAGATTATAACTATTGACTCCTATAGAGTCTCAGGTACCTGATATAAAATAATATTATTTCGATGACGGGAGGAATAAAATATTAATATTGTACAACATATTTTGTTTTATTATCTCTTTAAGAAGCAAGAGATGATAAGGATCTTGAATAATATTAAAAGTTATTAAATGTCGACAAAAAAAAGTATTGGCCAAATGCAAAATATTATTTCAGGTATATACCCATTCACTTATGCGCAAAGTGAAATAGATATAGTATAAACACCTGAGATATTCGTTAGATATTTATAAGGACTAGTTGTCCAAGTGCCTAGAAATGTAATATGTGTTGAAAACACATGAATTTATATAAAATATGATGAAGTTGTGAGATACAAAATTTTACTCCCGTATATATATAATGACTTTAAAATGTGACTAATGCTCACATAATATTATTTATGTATAATTACTTATTTGAATAAATTAATAGTACTTATTGCTTATAAAAGCATTAACTTAAATTCCATTTATTGTTATGATAATTCATAGGCATGTACTATTAAAACAATGTGAATGACTATATGAGTTCTAATATTATCTTCTGCATTCACATTAGCATTAAAATTTAATATTTTTACAAGCCATATGACTTTGTTATGGATACAAAGCATGTTAATTATTTCATTTGCTCTTAAAAAGGATATGACAAAATAAGTTATTTTGTAAAATAACATGTACCTTACAAATTAGTATTTAAATGTACTATTGTTATTAAAGTAACTACATTTAGCCTACAACTATGAAATTGTACTACATATAAAGTCAAGTGATGACCAAGTAAGCTTACTCTATATGAATTATTACATTTACTTCAACATTTGAGAGATTGTCATAGTGATGTTAAAATGTACCAATTAAAGGGGCATCTCATGTTGAATGATTGTCATCATCAGGGGAAGCACATTTGTATACCCGTTGTACTCTTTTTCCTTTTCATGGTCCTGTCCCACTGGATTTTCCTGTAAAGGTTTTAATGAGGCAACTTAGGCGTATTGCACGAGAATAATGTACTCTTTTTCCTTTGCTAGTTTTTGTCCCATTAGATTTTTCTAGCAATGTTTTTAACAAAGCATATTCTCAATGCATTTAACATTCAGGGAAGTGTTATAATTTGAATGTCAAATCTTAAATATGTTATATCTATCTTATGGTTAGATTTATTTCAAATAAATATTTATCTCCATTATATAATAAATTTGTATTTAATTATAGATAATTAGAGATTCAATATCTATCATATCTTATATTCAAATTCATATTGTATCTTGTAAACCCTATAAATAGGGTCTTTAGCAGTGTATTATTTACACAATAATAAATGAGAATTATTTTTACTGTTTACTTTCTCTTTACTTTTCTTCTCTTATTTCTTTAGTTTTATAACATATTTGAATTTATTTAGCTATTTCTTTTGGAGTAATTGAGCCCAACTCAAAAATAAAAATTGCTATTTTCAAAAGGGTCGTTCTACTTTATCCCACACATACTACTAAATAAATCCTAACACTTTAAATCACTAAAATAATCAAAAAGAAAAATATTTATCATTACCTCCAACATTAACCCAAAATTATTTAAACATTATACTTCTTACTTTAAATTAAAAACTTAGACACTCAATGCTGAAGAATGAAGAGAAATAGAGAGAGATCATCAACTCTGCAAACTTGTCGAACATGTAAATTACGTTCAAACAAGTTTGTCGAACATGTGAAATGCATTTGGTTCCTACCTTCTATACCTTATTATTTAAACCTTATCTTGATATTTTTAATGATTTAAAATGTTAGGGTATGTATTTAGAGGTTTATATGAGATGTAAGGAGAACAAAAATTGTATAGATGAGCCAAGATTTTACCAAATAGAGTTACAGACTAATCTCAAATAAGAAATTGTTTACATTTTCGTGTGTTATCATGGCCAAAAGCTAGTGTAATTTTGTTTTTTTGTTTTGTTGTACTCAATAGACCTGGTGTCTTTGTGTTTGTGAAGAGTTACGGATATGCTTTTAACCATGCTGGATAACGCATGTAAGCTTTGGTTTCGTGAACGTTTGTTAGCTATCATAGTGCTAGATATTGTTAGATTATTACTCCTCAGGCAGATGGATTGACCAGGGGTTGATTTAGTTTGTTTTTATGTAGTTTATATGGTTTTAGGATTGTAGTGTTCTGTTTTGTTTGGTGTGAGAGGCGGCAATCCAGGTTTTTTTTGGTCGTGTTCAAGTTTACCCGATTTTAACTCGACCAAACACGACAAACCCAAACCCGATATGATTTCAAAACAAGTCATTTCGAGTTGACCCAAAACTAATGTAATTCGGTTTGTGTCATCAAAAATTTTCACCCCTAACAATGGATATTTACCTTTAGTCGTAATAGACTATTAAGAATTTAAGATTCACAAAATTTATAATTTGTAAATAAGTGTCTAATAAATAGTCAAAATTGTTTATTTATTTATTTTTAAAGTACGGAAACAACCCAAACCCTACCCCTTTTTTTGTCATTTCAAGTTGACCCATTTTTTACCCAAAATTAATATGGTTCAAATTCGAGTCAAATTTTTATGTTATTTTTCGTGTCCTATCGAAAATTACCACCCCTTATCATAATGAAATTTACAGCAGACAAAACTATCAAATAAGAAACAAAAGACAGTAAGTTGTGAGACAATTATATGCGCACAAATAAAATTAATTACTTGTGCAAGTTACTAATTATATTTTATTTTTTCCATAAGAGGCTTTGAAATCATTCGCCAAGAGATTCACAAAAAAGGTGATCCGCAAACACAAGACAATTATCAAAATGTTACAACACAATGTTAGGATGAGTGCAACATAAAATACCTTCAAGGGGACGCCTAAATAGAATTCTCAAATAGAGTAGGCATAAAATTCATCTCTATCCATCAGTTGGTACTAGGATTTAGTACAAACCTATTGCACCAGTAGTGGCTTGCGTATTCTCGATGTAGATTTATCGACCAAACCGATCCCGATCTACCAAATTTCAGCTACGATCTCTCAAAAATATAATACATCCCAATCTCCCAGAAAAGAAAAAATAAGTGCAACTTGTTACAATCCACAAAATCAGAGGTGCTCAATAATTTAAGACGCAACCTTGGATTTTGATTTCTGTTTCTTGGCATCAAATGATCTAAGGCCTTTGCCCAAGCCAACAGGCGGTGCCTGATCTTGCGCTAACGGAGGTTGTTCGTTTTTGGCATCTATAGAACCATTTGTTGGATGACTGTTGGTATCCTTTACTTCATCTCCTTTGTCAGCAGACTCAGGGGTCACACCTGAATTGATAATATTAAGGAGCTGAGTAAAAGGAGGCAATGCTTGGACAGGAACACCATGAGGGCGAATTAAGAGACCCCTTGCTGCTGCTTTCTTTCTGACTTCAGCAGCTGCACGAGCACCCCTCTCATCAACTCCCCTTCCTCGGACAAGAGTGTCACCAATAACAGCAGCATTGAGAGATTTGTTGACAGAAGCACTCGAACTTCCAGCAGATCCAGCTGCAGCAGTTTGGAATGCTTGTATCAAGTCAGGATGGGCCTGCAACGAAAAGTCAACTATAAAATTAAAAAGGGAGAAGGGCAATAAAAGTCCCTTACAATATATATTGTGTCATTTGATCCCTTAAATTATAAATGGTGTTGTTTAATCCCTTAGTTTAAAAAAAATGAGTCAATTAAAAACAACACACATGATTTTAATGATTTTTTTAATTAATATTTTAATATTAAAATAATATAATTTGTTTTTAATTAGTCTCTTAAAAAATAATATTTAATTAAAAAATTATTAAAATTATGCGTTTAGTTGTTATAAAACTAAGGGACCACCTTTTTTCTGAAAATAAGGGACTAAATGACAAAATATGAGGGGCCTCCATGACACTTTTCTCATTCAAATATACACACTTTTCTCATTCAAATATACACTTGCGTAAAACGACCATGATCATGTTTAATTGACCATCACTTATAGTTTAGAGTTAAATCTAATGGAATTGTATGGTAAATAAAATAGTAAATTAATTTTATTAAGTTTTTAACTTTTATGATACTTCTAATTTGAAATATGACAATGATATTGCTACAATCACTTTTGCTACTACCACAACAATCATATATCTATAATTAATAACAATTTAGCGTTCCAATTGTTGGATAAAATTATCACTACTAAATAATAGTTGCGGCCGCAACAATTTGAATTATGACAATATCGTCACACAAAAAATGTAATAAAGTTACAATTTTTTAATTAAAAAAAATTGTGGGATTGACAAATTTTGATAAAAGGAATGAAACATTTTACTATTAAATTTTTTTTATAATAATTTTATACTCGTCAAGGAGAACATTAATTGGTCTTTCAATATTTTTTTAATTTGCATGGGAAAATTTGTTTATCTTTTAGTCTGCCAAGAAATGCCAAAGGAAATAATTATTGTGTAAACTCTCTTCCATTGCCGATTAACAAATGGAAATGCAGTTAATGGGATTCTAACTTATTTTTTCAGACAATTTTTCGTGTATTTTGTGTTCATGTAGTATTGGTTATATAACTAAGATAAAGTATGTTCAATTGAAAGAGATGATGATGATTCCAAGATGTTTTGTGTTGCAAAAGCTCAATAATTAGTTTTTGGTGTTTGCATGCTGAGAAAAAAGAAAGAAAAAATCAATTGCTCTTGAGAATTGGTTGACAAATAGTGCTCATGATTTTATCTAAAGTGAAGAATGTATCAACTTCTTAATCGAAAGGGGGTGTGAATTTTGATTTAAACATACAATAATCCAATTGCATTAATCCTTTAGTTAATTGAAATATGAAGGAAACAGTCCATTGTCAAAAAATATAACATCTTTTGTTCATTTTCTTTTGGTTTATTTTATTAGGTGAGGTGCATAAAAGTCCATTAGATTATAAATAGTATCATTTAATCCTTTAATTTTGTAAAAAAGGTCAATTAAAGACAAACTATATTATTTTAATAATTTTTTTATTAAAATATTATTATTTTTCATCAAGTCTTTAAAACGCGATTAATATGAATTTTTAATAAGGATAAAAATGAAATTATTTAAAAAAAAATCAACAATAATAATACTTAAATAACTTATTTAAATATATATTTTAATTTTTAATAAAATTAAAAAATCAATAAAACATTAAAATAAAAATAGTGGCAAATAACAAATATTCAAAACAAATATTTTGTGAAATTGTTTCATATTAATTATGACTTTATTATTGTTAAAAACTCGTGTTTTTAATCGAGTTTAATCACTTGATAGAAAAATCCAATAAAATAATATAATTTCTCCTTCAATGACCCTTTTTACAAAGTTGAGAGACAGACTAAATGGCACAAATAACCCAATCAAAGGGACTTTAATGACATTTTCTCTATTTTATTTTGGCATATCTTATTTAAAATTGTAAATATCCTAATTCATTACTTTTGCACTATTTTATTATTTTTTGAATACTATTGTTTTTAAATTTAGTATAATTATTTAACAGAATTTTGTAAAGGCATTTATTTTGAAAGGATGTTTGTTATAATAGAACCCAGTAGGTCAATGATATAATTTTGTGTTGTAATTTACCCATAATAAAAATGATAATAATCTTTCTCGGTATTTTTCCATTCCACTAACCGAAAAATGACCTTATGGTAAAAAAGTCTTAAACCTATATCAGATACCACAACAGGAATCAAGAAACCCAATATGCCTTCGAGTCAGATATCAAGACTCTAGCACTATGTAAATATCTTCATGTTTTTTTTTTTTATTATTGAAAACATCTTCATCATTAAGCATGAGAATTCTCACAGCTTGCAATTAACAGTTACTCAAAACATACTGACTGCTACAGCAAGATCTTTATGCATTTGAAAACTGACCATTTCACCTATTTGAACACAATAAAAAGAAATTACCTTTAAGATGTCAATTGCCTTCTGGGCCGAAGCAGGATTCAAAGCTTGGCCCTTCTGCTTCTGCGCATTCAACTGTCAAAATAGTACATATAATACAAGAGGGGTAAAAATCGCAAAATCATAACAAGAAAATTTAGGTAATTAAGAATTTTATGGATTTTAAAAACTTCTACAGTTTCTAGATGATTCTATAGAATTTTGTAGACTGTTAGCTTTTGAAGCATAAAGCTGGATGAATTTTATAGAGTTCTAATGATTTACATAGAATTTGGCATAAGGAATTGTAAACAGATATGCAATGTTTTGAGGAGGGTGTAATCAATTAAGACTTTTAAGTGATGTTTGGTTAGATATAATTAAATCTGTAATGGAACGAGTTTTGCTGTGGTTGAACCCAAATTAAATGGGAATCTACTAAAAAAGGTGTAATCACCGTTCCATATGATCTCTTCTGGAGAAGGCTTTACAGCCTTTAATTTTACTGATTACTTTTTCTTTATGTCAACATTAAAGTATTTTATTAAAAATAATAATAACATACACATTCTTAATTATTATTTTTTTATTTGACAATACTGATATCATACCAAATACAGTAATAATAATATTATTTCATTTCCATTTAATTCTATTACAATTACTATTATCATTCCACAAGTCAAACGTGATTTTAATGTATTTTAAAATTCAGGTATATTAGATTACAATGTTTAAAGAACTCGTTACAATCTATATGACTTCAGTAAAATTTACGTATAAAAGTTCATAAAAATCTTTAAAATTTATAATTCTTTAAAAGTTCATAACATCCCAAAACCTTAATTGAGCACACCCTTCTAAGTTTTTTTTTTTTTATCTCCACGAAAACTTCAATACAAGAGAAATAATAAGATCACACAAATTTGCACCCACTTGTGCATCTAAACCATTTGTATTTTGACATATGGCATAATTATTTTGGAATGAGAAGTAATTTATTTTTTTTAGATAATTTTGTATTATGTTTTTTAGTCATGATTTTCTGTAGTTAAATTTGAAGGGAAAAAAAACATATTTTCTTCCTTATAAGGGAGGGAGAGGGGATATTTGGATCTCGGCCATGGACCTATGGTTCTTTGAGGTCGGATACATTAGCAAAAAGATACAAAAATCAAATCTTTAAGGTTGAGGAGAAGAGAAAGAAAAGAAATAAAAAACAACAGTTGAATTCTAATGGTTCATGTTCAAAACCATCCTTATCTCTGCCTTGGCTCGTTTACTGTGTAAGAGGGCAAGATTTCTACGGAGCCAAAATCAACAAAAACCTTACTCCGTGAAATTTTTAATAATCTCTTATTGGTGAGTCAAGGCATGTACACTATACAAAACAAACCAGATCTTTCGAATTCTGGGGAAAGAACAATCACAACTTCACCTAGAGAGAGAGAGAGAGAGAGAGAGAAATAAAGAGTAGCAAAATCTTGGGAGAAGAGGGTGTTGTCGTGTTGGACTTCAGTTTATAGAATCAAGTTCAAAATCCATCATGAACTCATGTATATATCAAAAAATTTAAAATCATTGACTTTCTTAGAGTTTAAACTTTTGTATACTCTTTTAAAATCATAATTAAGTACACCTATTTTTTTAACATCTTAGCGGATTTTTTTTTTAAATCCTAAATGAGTAGTCCTCAACATTTACAGGCTCATTTAAATCCAAACTGAATACCCTTGATTTCAATTCCTAAAATCCTTTAGGAATCCCAATTCAATATACCCCAGTTAATTTCGTTCATCTTTCATTGTCAAAGTACTAAAAGGATAACTAGTATAATACTATAGATACCTGTAACTCTCGCATCTTAAATGTCTTCATCCAGTTTTCAGAGTCACGTGTCCTTGAATCCTCCTCACCAAGTTGTTTCACAAGTATGTCATAGGTTCTCTTCTCATGCTACAACAGAGCAAACACAACCAATTATTTAATTTTAATACAAGCTCGTCATAATGGAGAATTGCAATAATTATCCAATCAACCATGCAATCTCTCCTTTCAGTTAGATGCATACCTGATGAGAAAGCTTGAAGGCACCCATACAGTTGAATGCAATGGCAAGTGCATGATAACATACAGCAGTTTGGATATGCTCCTCGCCTAAAAGCCTCTCATTCTTTTTCAAGGCCTCTTGCAGATAACGAAGTGCAGTATTCATCTTCCCGATATCCTGGTACATCATTGCAACATTTATAAAAGTTGCAGCGATGTCAGGGTGATCAGGTCCTGATGATAAACTAAGCAGGAGCAATGCCCGTGACATATGCCTCAGTGCAAGTTCTGCATGGTTAAGTCCATGGTAGAAAAGAGCCATGTTGCCATAACTGCAATACATGGATGTAGGTCAGTGAAACAAGACATTGGATATGAGGTACACAGATATGCACAAAGAACAGTTTTCTGTTTTACAGAATGATGTTTTGGGATGGGGATTTGAATCAGAGAACTCATTAACTAAGCAAATGTCTAAGTCTTTACCAACTCTACTGTTAGCTGTTGACATGTGTTACATTCAATTAGGTAAAGGAGCATATCCAATAGCATCAAAGTTGTAATCCCCATTATACAATAGATTTAAATCCATCCTAAAGGCTCAAAACGTATAAATTATTCACAATAATAGTACCAAGGGAAGAACCCATGTTACCTAATATTGGACAGTACACCAATGAAAATATCATAAATAAGACAGGAAACTTCAAAAAGTAACAATAATAATTGTTAAAGATGAATATTAGCAAGTTAAGAAAAGTTCACAGAACTCCATGAAGTTTCCCAGAAACACAAACTTAATAGACCAAAGTATGTACACAAATTCGAGAATTACATTCATCTGTGTTAACAGTTCTAATGTTTGTTACCGAGGGCTAAGCATACATGTAGCATGTTGGATGACCCAATAATGAAAATTACTTATCAGGAAAACGTAAACAATATAAATTTAGAAACTAGTGGCCTGGATTTTGTAAAGGAAAAAAAACAGAAATTACAAAGATAATAACTAAACCACCAACTGAACAAAGATCCTCATTATGACTTCTATTATTCTATGGCCTACAAGTTACAATTCAGACCATAGGGTTACCACTCATACAGAACAGCATGGCACTGCTGTAATAATGGGTTTCAAATCAGAGGTAGTAGACTCCAAAAAATGACAAGATTAAGAACTTCCCTTATCACAGTTGGAAATCAAAATAGTGCTAAAATTAATGAAAATTGAGAATTTTAGAGAGATTAACACATTCAAAAAATTAAGAACCAAACCTGAGTTGATGAAAGAAAAATAATTGAAAGAAAATCATGCCTGTGAGCAGTGTCAGGGTGGTCCATGCCAAGGCAACGTTCATTGATGATCAGTTCCTTGTGCTGTTGCATGATGGCACCAGCCATGTCTCCTGCATGATACAAGACCATGGCAAGGTACCTGAAATGCATAAAAAGAACATAAGTACATAATTAGAAGCCCAAGTACATCAAGGTTGCAAATTTGGAGGAGAAACTTAAATATGATGTGTTGAATTATGATATCTACCTGCAACAGTTAGCAACCTCCCTATGCATTGGTCCAGTAACCTGATAGTAAATACAAAGAAATAAATGATAATCCAACAAACATAAGAAACTCCAAGAGGCAAACTCAAGTAAAATAAAATACCTGTTGTAGAATTGAAAATGCCTCAGAAAATAATGCATAAGCTTCACTAAGCATTCCCTGGAACAAAGAGAGCCACACAATTTGTTGAACATATTTTAGTACAGCTGTAAAAGGTGTCATGGTTAAAGAGACATCGAGATGCATAACTTCTTTTGTGTTTGCTCTGAATTTCCAAATTATTAAATAGTATTTATTCATGATTCAAAAAACATTTATTTCCGGTTACAAATATGTGAACCTTATCTTATTAGCTCTTACACTCCAACTTGAAATTGTCCTATCCAAATTTTGGATGACCACACCAAATTTGTCAAGTCATATAATAATTTCTTAAGTTTCAAAAGAAAAAAATTCAGGTTTCAAAATATGGCAGAACTTTAGGCTCCAGAATGGAACAAATCCCATGACTAGAGTCTACTATTGTACCAAAAGTGAAATCGTTGAAAGATTAAGAATAACTAAAGAACAATACAAACCTCAGCCAACTGAATCTTTCCTGTTTCAACAAGCTCTTTAGCTTCTGAACATATGGGAATGGAATGCTTCACTACAGGTTGGAGATTCAAGATATCCGATGTTTGGAATGGTGCAGAAGAATTGAGATCATATCTCCGAGCTGCAATTGTAATGCCAACCTACAAAAGAAGACGTAATAAATTGCTGGCAATACATAAATAAGTCATTTGGCAAAGCAAATTTGGAGAAAATTTACCAATATCAACAATGGTGAGAATAAGTTTAAAGTAACGAGAGCATAGAAATCTCGTAGACATCCTAAGTTAAGGACAACAGTCACAAGCTTAACAATACTCTTTCAATATAGATATATAGCTACAAGTATCCATTAGTTGCTACCAGCTTGTCTAGCAATATGGTAGAAGGTTAGCTTTCCAAATATATGACAAAACTACAACAGCCACAAGCAGTCAAGATGAGGAAAGACTTAGAAGTTGAGAACAATGTGAAAGCGTTTTGCAATCCCAATATGAATGCATGTACAGCCTCTTTTTTATAAGAAACATTTTATTATAAGCTTGAGATTCTTTGCAACACTACAAGCAGCCTCTTTTACAAGTAGAAAGTTCAAAACAACAAACACAAATTGGAAAGAAAAAAAATGTAAAAATTAGCAAACTAAAACAACATCGACACAGGGCCCAGGAAAAAAATGCATCAAAAGAGCAAATGCAATATTGTATATTGCGAAAGGCAAGCACAACTTAAATGGACGAACTGCATAATGGAGGTAAACTTACCTTTTGGCAAAGGTTGCGGATTACAGAAACTTTCTTTACCCTCATCTTAGCTTCTTCTAGCAACTCAAACTGCAGCAGAAAAAATTTCATCAAACACCCATTACAAGACAAATCAAGGACTCAAGTAGTAAACTCAATATAATCAGAAATTTTATAGGAAAGTTCTATTCTATTTTATCTTCACCGACTTACATGGCAAAAGACCACTGGAATTGAAGTATGAATCAACAAATAAACAAAACCCACATAAATTATTGAAAAATTAATGCACTAAGCCCTAAGGTTTTTCAAAACAGCAACAAAAAAAAAATTCAACTTCTGGGTTCAATTAAACATCTACTCTATTTTCCCCTCATTTTCCTACATCCCCTAAAAATTCTGAAAAAATCCACAATGAATATACAAGTTATTTTTTAGAATGCTTTTCAAAAAATGGCTGTTTTAAAAAGGAAGAAACAAAGAGGTATTTGTGACTGACCCAAAAATATCCATGTTGTCATGTTATAGATAACTTGGAGTCGTGGAGATGCATGTGTAGAAACCAGATAGAATTAAGCATGAAAAAAAATCAAGCAAACACATCACTCTTAACAACATGCCAAAAACAAAACTTCCTCTAATTAGTCCTGTAATATATCTAACTCGTTCAAGTCCCAAAAGGCATGTAGCATCTCCATAGAGCTTAAGTTAATGACAATTAATACCTGATATTTGAGCTTTGCAAATTCTTGAATATCTGACCATAGACTTTGTGAGCTAACATGCATATATGATTGGCTTTTCCGGGTAAATGATCCAGCTTTCCCCCTCACAGGCCCCTTAGAAACTTTACCTGATGATTGACGACCTGGCTGGCCCTGTAAATAATAATATACAATTCATAAACATATGCCTAATTGGTTGTAAAGTAATATTTATTTAAAAATAATGAAAATAATGACATTACAAACTGTTGCTTTGCCATTTGATCAATAACAGTTTAAAAACAATCGTCAAATGCATTCAATTACACTACAAATAGAGAGCATTATTCAAGAGAGTTCTATTATGGCCTCTATAATCAGAAAAGAGAAGTTTAAACAATTCAAAAAATTCACAACCAAATTTTAAATTATATTTTAGGAGAAAAATGAACCCAGCATACTTCAAGCCTAAGCTAAAATGTTAATCAAAAATTGAGCTTGAATCTCTAATCTACCACAAATACCTTTCTTGAATTTTTGGATTGCATATTGTTAGAAGTAAACTTGGTGTCAATAGCTTGGCAACTTCCAAAGAAACAGTTCAAGAAATGTGAAATTGCTGACCCAAGATCATGATCCTCTGTCTCTCTTAAAATATCCTACATGAAAAGAAAGATGTCAAATAGACGAGAAAATGTTATATAAAGACAAGCATGAATAGAGAAGTAAATCCATTTGCCTAATTAGGTAACATGTGATCACAAGCCAAGATATGGCAACCTAGATCAAAGAGAGGGGGGATGGGTTAAGAACTGGAAATGTAATAAGTTACACAATTAACTCAAGACATCTCAATCAGTTTTAACAAAAGTTGCAACAAATATGCAGGGAATCAGCACAACTCATGGTTTTGTGGCAGCATGTTGTGAGCTAAGCAGCTCTAGGAGGAAACAAAAATACATGTACCACCCAAGCAAGAAAGTCCCACCATTTAAACATAAGCCGAGGCCTGAGCGATCTATGATTTCCCATATAAAGGCAATCTTCCATTTATATGGCCAATCTTCCATTTAATTAACATAAACACTAATAATGGATAGTGGTTTAGTACGTTGGGGGAAGAAGCATTTGAATGTCTAAGATCTCACAGATTCATGATACAGCAAAAGGCCGATAACTCAATTATATGAAATTCCAGTCAACCAGGCCTCAAAAACTATCTATGAAATAAAGTAAATTTTAAAAATAAAGATAAAATAAATAAAATCTCAATAATCACCTTCAGAATGTGCTTGGCAGACCTGACTACAACCTCATTAGAACAAAGATCCCATAGATGTGGAAAATGTCTGGTTCCCTCAGCCACCTATAATATCACAATCAAACTGTCAGCACATACCTTAGCAATTATACTAAACAATTGATGACAAAAGAAGCTAAAAATTAAACAGTTGAAGCAGCCAAAAAACACAAAAAACAGAACAATTGCGCATATACCCTTCCATTTCATGTATTATTGGAAAACTTCTAGCACAGTTTTGTCATTCTTTGCATCTCAATATTCACCATCCAAATTATGGGAGAAGTATAAATGAAACCGATACATACCTTTCCAATATAACGAACATTGATTCCATGAGCATGGAGTGCTTCAGTGAGAGTCTGGCCATCCATTGGTGATACTTCAAGTGTGCAAAGATCTTGAATAAACTTTGGAAGCACAACATCCGTGAGGTACAGACTTGCTTTTCTCACATTTTCCTCATCTGCTACTATTTCCTAGCAGTTCAAGGAGAATAATATTTTGATTATTGAATTAACAAAAGAAGTATAAAAGAGACGACAAGGCCAGAAACTAACCTCTTGACTTCCAGCCAGTTTAAACTCTGTGAAGACATTAGGATTAAAAAGAATTTCCTCATCTAATTCAGTGTTTTCAGCAGTCGCAGAACTATCTTGAACATTCTCATTATTCTCTTCTTTTGGGATATCCTATAAAAATAGATAGACTGCATAAGTTAAATAACCTAAGAACAGATACGTCCACATTCTATTCCATACGACAGCAACAACAAAATGAATGACTTTTCAGGTGAAAGAAATTCTAGACGAATGAGTGACAGAGAACATGGAGGAACCCAAAGAGAGTGCATTTTGAAATGAAATTTACATCAAATGAACCCTAGCTTTATGGACCATACTTCAAATTTTTTTAACGAATTAATAGATAAGGATCTTTTCAGTTGCACAAGATGTCGAGTCTAAACAGAGCCTGGACATCCGTCCACACAGTAAAAGGCAGCACAATCTCCCATAAAGAGGGGAAAAAACAAAATTCAAGAAATTACAGCTATTTTCAAGGGCTAGAAGACTTTTGCTGGTAAAATATATGCTTCAGCAATAAAAATAATATTAAGAATCCGAATCAAAACAATGAAATATTTTTTCCGAAAATATCTCCATCAAAATAAAGCGAATCAATTAGCAGGCATAAACAGGTACGCCACAGTCAGCACAACATTAAAAAGAATTCCCTCCTTCCAGGTTAGCAATATGCATGACTTTAATGCTATGTTACAGAAAATTGTCCAAATAATAGCCTTCTAATAATGTTACAACATATTTCATTGGGGAGATGCACCCAATCACAAACACAGCTTCCAAAATAGCGAAATAGTTTAGGGTAACATAAAGAGTAACAACAGAGTTATAAGAGCTACTAAAACATATTTCATTAATGACTTTAATGCTATGTTACAGAAAATTGTCCAAATAATAGCCTTCTAATAATGTTACAACATATTTCATTGGTACCAAAAGGGAGATGCACCCGATCACAAACACAGCTTCCAAAAATAACGAAATAGTTTAGGGTAACATAAAGAGTAACAACAGAGTTATAAGAGCTACTAAAACTTCATTTGAATTTAAATAAGAAACACCTGTTGGTCACCAGCAACATTTGGAGATTGCACATTACTATAGCTTTCACATTTGGACTTACTTTTTGATCGTTCAGCGGCTTTAGCCTTATTCAAATGTGAAAAAATTTATGTTAGTTCAATAAATCGTTCATGAAGACAAATACAGAATATCTTGATATACCTGGCAATAGGCTGTTATTAGTTCTGGTCTCAGTATACAAAATCGAGATCCAGGTCCAGTATAGTTTGGATCACGAGGAGTCAATCTCATCAAATCAAGAAGGTAATGCCTGAATCATCCAATAGAAAAGGGAGAATAGATGTTCACACAGAATTTAGGTATATCAAAACATGTAAACTCCAAAAAATACAGAAGGGGGTATTCGAATGAGCAACTGGAGTAAGAAATATCTAAAACCGAAAAAATAAATATCATGAAACTGGAATAAGATATTTTTCAACAAGCTAACAAACTCCATGCATTACATCAAAACATCTGCTCAAAATGCCAATAGTGAATTTGCAAGTTACACTTACAACAGAATTAGGGTATTAAAATGAGCAACTGCATATTCACCTGTCATCACTACCAACTATGCCCTTGCACTCCACAGGTGCAGCTAACTTGAAAACATTTCCAGATTCATCAAGAACTGTGTGTTCCTTAAGATGAAGACGCTTTGCTGCCTCCACCACCTAATCATAATAAATGGTTGGTCTTGGCATTTCTCATAAGGATACTTATGTTCCATAAATGAAATCTCATAAATAAGGTGAACCTAAAATTCTCTGAATTAAGCATAAATTGATGCAATGCATGCAGCAAATATTAAGCATGATGAAGTAAACAAAAGTTTAGACATTGCCTCACCTTGGAATGAAAATCTTCATTCCAACATATCTTCTTGCCATTGTCAACAGAACCATACAATAGAGAATCAGATTTATCCCCTTGAAGAATGCCAGGTAATACACTCTGCACAGCAATACGTGTATAATACGTGAGAATGATAACAATTTATTATGGGAGAAAGTTTTGTTTTTTGGCATCTTCTTGGCTTCAGTTTCTAAAGAATTAAAGGATTATTCTCAATTTTTCATAAGTTTTAATTGGAAAGCTTGTATATATTAGTTAGGAGATTAACTTTGTAACGGTTACGACTTTTAGGTAGTTTTCAGTTTACCGGGTGATATCTTTTATGAGTGAAACACTAATCCACTTTGTATGTTTGTAATTACATATATTAATATAATATAATGTTTCTTATAAAAAAAAAAATAGTGTAAAGAAAGTTATAACTTTTGAAAAGCTGAAAAGACTATGAAATTCAAAACAATAACTGAAGGACCAGTCCTCATGAAAAGAGAGAAATATGTATATACACACGTATATACATATAGAATTAGCAAAGCCGATATATAAGCTCGAAGTACAAGAATTGGATATGCAAATGCCCATAAACAATAACATATTGCACCTGTAAATAATGGCTTTTTAGCTTTTTCCAAGAAAATGAGATGTGATGACATACGCATATAAACATGATTTTTTTTTCCTTTATACAAAGTGAGAATTTCTACAAGACCATGAACACGAATAAAACTCAAGCATGTAGTAATCCAACATATCAAGAATTACAACTACATAAGTACAAAACAAAAAAACAAATTAATAATTTAAAGTGAATCCCACCTGAGCCACAACTCTGTGACCACGGTAATCAATTATGGCCATTGCAAGATTAGAAAGTCCAGGAACATCAGCTTCCTGGTATGCTTTGGTGCCTTTCAAATCATTGTTTGCAGAAGCATATGTGGCCTGCTCAGTCTCAGCTGATTGTGTTATGGAAGAATCATCAGAAGCCAATTCCATGCTACTATTCTCATCCACTGCACATGGTTTATCACTCTTTTCCCCATTGAGAATCCCACTCTCTCCATCCAACGAACTATTTGAAGCCTTCTCTGATAGTGTTTCAGCACTTCCAATCTTAAACTTGGCATCTGATACATGTTTCTTAGATATTTGCTCAAGGTCCGCATCGATAGCAAAACTAAAAAATATATTGTTATGAACATACCTAGAGTACAAAAGACCAAATAAAGCAGTGTTAATCAACAAGCAGTACATGAGCCAATTAGAGCGTAAGATGCAATAATTAACAACATAATTCTTATAAAAAATTATAAACAAGATATTGACTTTTACTAAAGAAATGCCAAACATTTATATAAGGAATTATGTACAACATGCAATAATCAATTCCTGCAAAGGCTCAAAGTTGCAAGCTCGAGAAGGTCGTGAATTGACAATGCTCTCAATAAGGCTCCAAAGAATGATGTAAGATGCAGCCTTGAGGCAAGGCACCAAAAGGTGGCCTTCAGGCTTGGATTTCTTCTAGTTCAGCTAAGACTTGCACCTTTAGACGTGGAGGCATACGCCTTGAGGCAGAAGAGGATTTTGCCTCTTTCAGGAGACTTTTAGGGTCAAAATCTGATGCTTTCAAGCTAGGCCTAGATTACTACAAGGCCATAATATGAGAAAAGGAAAAATAAGAGAATAAAATAAAAGACTCACAATTGGCTTAGAAGACAGAAAAGTGCCAAGCAAAAGCTTCACACTATTAACTAACAATTTCTCACATTAATTGTTTACTCATACGTAAAGCATAGAAAACACACCTTTAGTGGATGAAAAGGAAGAATGCATAGATGTAGATGCCAATCAAAATGAAGACAACTTTTGAATCAGATATAACAATGATTCAATGAATGATAAGCTAGCAGCAATAAGGATGATGATGGGTGAACGCTTAGATTAGTAAACTTAAGAGATGAGGAAGATAGCTAAGAATGCAATCATGTTACGACCTGTTTTTTGGCTTATTTGTGGCACACTTTGAATCTTGTTTTGCGACATTACTTATATCTTTGTTTCTTATTTTAACCTTTACTTTTATGGTTTGTGACTTTATTTCTGAAATACTTATGTTGTCTAGTTCATGCATTTTATTATGGTACAGGGTGTCAGTGGTTCTTACTTAAGGTAAGTGGAGCATTTCAATCCCTTCTCGAGTAGAGAACTTTAGTTCATTTCTAGTTCAAGATGGAACACATAGAACCATTGACAAAAAAAATAGAAAAAAGAGTCAAATGTGGGTCACGACTCATTTTTCAAGGGAAAATGGGATTAGTATTAAATCTAACATTTAAAAAAAGAAAATTAAAGATTAAAGAGTATATCAAAGCTTAAATCTGATTACCGCCTAACGCCCAAACCCCTTCCTATTACTAACAGCTAATTAATAAATTTAAAAAAGAGCACACGAGAGACAGAGAAATTTAATGCCTAACACCATCTTCTTCTGCAAGCAAACTCATTTTGAAACCCCCCAAAACAAGACACTCAAACCCATAAATCAGTAAACCCACCCTAAACTTCAATTTTGAAATATGGACTGTAATACACACTAGGCATTTTTATTTTATTTTATTTTTTTGAGAATTTTGAGCAATCAGATGATGATTTATAGAATTCATTAATTGTTGGTAATGGTCAAAGTGGACTGACACTCATTTATTTGTATTCTTTATTTCGTTTAACTAAGAATGAGTTGATATGTTTTAATCAACTCTTAAGCTAGATATTGTATTCATGGACATCAATGATTGTGGGATACACTAAAAATGAGCAAGTTGAAAGTGTATTGACTTTGTCTGATGAACTATTGGCAGTTGGAAAGAATCTAGATGAATTTAGTTTATTGAACTTAAGAGGTGTATGTGCCATTTTGACTGGGAAACCTGGGAAGTGGGAAACATATCCATTTTGCCTATAGTAACAATGCACGACATGAATGTGGAAGCTTTAGAACTTTTTGAGTCTATGGAAGTTGATATGGGTTCAAATTGAGGATCAAAGTTCATGGGTTTGCTGATTTAGGGGTTAGGTCATCTGATTTAGGGCTAGTTTTGGGGTTTCAAGATGGGTTCTCTCTGAAGAAGATGGGGCTAGCCCTTAGTTTTGTCTCCTTGTTTAATTTATTAATGAACTATTAGTAATGGGCAAGGGGTTTAGGAATTGGGAGTTAGAAGTTTAGTTAAATTTTTAATCATATTTTATGTGCTTTTAATAATTTACAAATGTTAGATTTAATATTCCATTTTGCCCCTGAAAAATGAGTCAATTATGTGCTCACCTGGAGTAAGAAAGTGACTTAAGTACTCCATTGGCAATAAGTAACTAAGTAATGGACCAGTGGCACAGACTTACCCTTTTAGTCTTAACTTATTTTTATTTGTATAACAATTATTTATAGGTTTGAGATAAATTTTAGATTGTTAATATTAACCTCTGATTTTTTTCAGTTTTAAGTGATGCTTAGGCCTCAGAACTCCTGAGGCTTATGACTTGCCTCATTTGGAAGAAATTCTGTTGGTCTCAGGAAAAAAGAAAACATCAAACACCCACGTGCTAGCTCATCATAATCAGAGACGGCGATAAGAACAATATATACACACATAGCATAAACAAAACCCATAAAGTCTTGCATAATATCAGAAAATGTAATTAAAATGAAAAGGCTATTTTCTCAAGTCATACTAACATGTGAAAGCATTCTGGATCCGTTGGATTTATAGGAGGTATGCATCTGCGGATTACTCCAATAGCACCACTAATTGCAGCATCAACAAAGTCTGAAGTCACCTTGTAGAGAGCCCTATCCCGCAAAATTCTGCAAAATAAAATCTTCAAAAGTGAAGATATCATAGGAAAAATAGCAGAACTGATAAATAATTGAAGTTGTTGATAGATGGACAAGGCACAAACATGATGGACTTAAATTGTGACAAGAAATTCTTATCAGAAGATACCTTTCCTGAGGACTAGTATGGGGAAATTCCCGACAAGATTGCAGCTCTTCATTCCAATCCCTTTGCATACCAATCAACTCACTGCCATATGAAAGAATCAGTGCATCCTCAGCTCTGGCTGCATCACGTTTGTGATCTGCAACAATGGAAATAGCAAATCACAAAAAGGAAGATTAGCTAACACAAATCTAAAATGCTGGAAGTATTGTGTATGCATTGTAACCTGAAAAGGGAAAGCTCCAAGACTTAAAAGTTTGTCAGGCCAAGAAAGGTAACACAGCAGACAATAACAGTAGTAACTGTGAGATATGAGAACATAGATAATCGGCTTTGGTACCTTTTGGTCCCCTTATTTAAGAAAAGGTACATTGTACCCTTATTTCCAAAGTGACACTTTTTAGTCCCTTATTTAATTAAAGGTAAGTCCAATTTAAAATAATGAAAGTAATTTGATAAAGGCTGGTTTATCTTTTTAAATATTTTATATTACATTTTCTGAAACACGATATTAAAAAGTTTTAAAAAAATACAGAAAATTTCCATAAATATAAAATTTACAAAAATAGTTGACAAAATATAAAATATAAAAATATTATACTGCTATTTTATTTTAACAGTATAAAATTAAATTCAAACAGTACAATATATATTTTTAATTTTTTTGGTCAACTATTTTGTAAATTTAATATTTTACATAATTTTTTTGGATTTTTTGGCACTTTTTTATATCGTGTTTTTTTTATCCAAACACGATACCCACAAAAAATGCAATACAAAATTTCTAAAAAGACAAAAGTAGGAAAATAAGTGAGATATATTTGAAAGTTAATGCAAGAATAAACTTTCTAGACATTTTGACATCATATTCCAAATTAAATAAAAATTGAAATTTCATTAATACCTGTTATAAATTTATGAAAAAACTGTTCACTAGGCCAACAGAAAATCTAAAAAAAAAAAATCACTGTGGATGTTATAATATGTCCAACTATATTTTGAGTGGTGAAAATAATATTTTAGGGGGACTAAAAATAATGACCATATTGTTCAATCTAAAAAGTATCAAATAAGAGATATTTATGTAGCATTACATCTTAGAGCACAATTTGTATGTTTCCTTTTCTTTATCTCACATGCTAACGATTTTGATTTCTAATTTCTTGTTTTTTTCAAGTGATTTAGGCATGTTTATTAACATTTTTTTATTTTAATTTTTACATTTTTAAGGAATTACTACCAAAATATGGGATGATTCAAGTCTTTAAAAAAAAGAATTAATCAAAATTATGAATTCTAATTTTTTTCATTTTTCTTAAACATTTTGGAAAATATGCCAATTTTAACTCCTTTTTATTATAAATATTCTAGGATGACCCCATATATAAAAAATAAAAATGGGGTGTCCATATTACCACAATTTTGATTTCTAATTTCTTTTTTTTTTTTCAAGTGATTTAGGCATGTTTATTAACATTTTTTATTTTAATTTTTACATTTTTAAGGAATTATCCCAAAATATGGGATGATTCAAGTATTAATTAAAATTATGAATTCTAATTTTTTTTCATTTTTCTTAAACATTTTTGGAAAATAGGCAAACTTTAACTCCTTTTTATTATAAATATTTTAGGATGACCCCATATATAAAAAATATAAATGGAGTGTCCATATTACAATGATTAGTGATATATTGAAAAAAAAAAAATTAAAGAATAAATCAAATCTTATTACTTTTGCATAAGTAAATAATTTTAAAAAAAATTATAAATTATAATTACAATTTTCTTTGATTAGGTTTTGGAAGAAAAAAATCAAGAATTCAAAAGATTTACCAAAACGTAACTGATTTTTTATTTCTTTTCTGAAAATTACTAAGAATGAACAGTGTTGCACGACTGTTCATCAAGCTAATTTTAGTGCAACATTATAGAGCCTCTTTGGAGCAATTTTTAGCGCAAAAATTGCACTATTTTAGTGTTTTAAAGCTTTATTAGAGATACCCTAAGAGATTCTTCAATGAGAAACACAATGACCCAAAGGATCAGAGTTACTTTGCCAATCACATAAACCCCTCAACCTTAAAGGAGAAATAACTAGTAAATATGACACTAACAGTAAATCTGCCCCACAAAAATTTTGCGCAGAAGAGATTATTAAAACTATTATTTTCACAGTTACAGACTACAGTCTACAGAAGCAGGTTCTAAATAGCACTCAAAGCCTATATATGCAGCATATGTTCTTCCAAAAAATCCCAACAAGTTCAGAGATATAAACTCACCAGGAACTGGATGCAGTCCTAGCCATGAATTTGGTGGCAACAAAGATTGAACATTTTCAAAAGGATGTGCACTAGCCTTCCGGTCCAAAATTTCACGAAATGCTAAGGGAAAAAAACTCAAATCACTTCGCTGCAAGCTTCAATAAAATTCAAGAGCAAATTAACCATGCCTGTACCTTTCTTAAACTTTGAGCTGATCTTTTGTAAGAGTCCAATAAGAGTTGTTGCTTCAAAATTACTTTTACTTGGCCTAGGGTCAAGGGTATTCGTGGTGCTTGAGTTGACATAAAACAATTTCGTGGTCCCAGTAATGCAGAACTTATTTCCCTCCAAAGTTGCTACATCCAAATAAATTAAATCCCCAACAAGCCTGGGGAGCAACAAGTGCCAATGACCGGTTGTCAAGAAAGATTACCATGAACAACAATTAATCATCACCAGGAAACAAGCTGAAACGCAATTAAAAAAAATAACCCAACCTTCTGTAGCTTGGAGGAGGATTGAAAGATGAAAACACAATACTCTCCACACATTTTATCTCTTTCGTTGGTGATTTAAGCAAATTACTCAATGAACCAGCAACATCCTCCATGAAACCCAAACCATCAAGCTCCGCAATTTCATTCTTCATGGTATCTGATCCCAAAAGACCAAAGGTAGCAGAAACATACAAGTCAATGGTTATAATTCTCTTTTCTTGCAAAATATATTCAAGAAAAGAACCCCTGTATCGGGTTTTATGTCTAACCTCCTTCAACTGCAGCTTTATTCTGTGACATCTCATGCTCTAATGCAAGTGATGTTGATAATGATGCATGGATTGCAGATAGTGAGAGCAACTCTCTTGTACGATATACATGAGCCCTTATGGATCTATCATCGTACAAAGCTGTCAAAGCCACATCCTGGTTAAAACAACAAAATCAAACTGCTAAAGCATAAAAGCATTTGTAGTATTTACCAGGAGCCATCTCCAAGGAGCATCCACCAGTAGTAATGTCAGCCACTTCAGAAATCTCATTATAATCTTCAAGAAAGTGGGTGCCACCATCCTTTGTGTGTAATAACAAATCATAGCAAGTGAAGAAACACGTCTCCGGAGCATCAAGGAGAAATTGTCTTATATCCATAACAGAGTCTCCCGGATTCAGCTTTAATAGATTAAATAAATTGGGTAATCACAGAGCAAAGGTTAAATTGAAAGATCAAAAATTATCAAATTGAATAACCATACTTAAATTATAGATTTGAAATATCAAATAACTTCCTGAAATACAAGCAGGTAGAAGAGCTCAGAAAAAGGCATTGTCCTGCATCTTGTAATTAATAACAAAAGTTCAAACCAATATATCATGAACAATATAAAATGAACTCACTTGCAGCTCCAGCTTTTCACCAGTTTGTGTTTTGACAGAGACAGGATAAAGATGAATCTCACCTGCATTCGCAAGGAAAGAATGGAGGGGCTCTTCGAATCAGAAACATGGCTAATAAGCTATAAAAGCAAAGGTTGACTATGCCACTATAACATCCAGTATTCAGATTGAGACAACATACAAATTACGGAGGCTCACCTTGTACATGCATAAATAAAAGGTTCGCTTATAATAATTCGAATACATAAAACATGCATCCAAAAAATATTACTCCCAAAAACATACTTACAAGTGGTGAACTGCCATCAGCCCATCACCTCAAATATTTATCAGCAATTAATGCCATAACTTGGTTTTGGTGCTTTCAAGTAAGACATACAAAAGTGAAGAAAGAATTTCCATAAGGGTTATTAGAAAAATGTAATGATTTAGAATAAATAAACACCTCCAATTCCCAGCAAGGAAAAAAAAACTAATTTTAGTCAAACTCGGAAACCTTAGACAACATAACTCAGGCTCCTTTAACTCTTCAAGAAAGCATTTTATTTGCATTGTAAAAAAAAGGTTTTTATTATTTTCTGGCCATTTATATGTGCATCCATGATAGTACGATTAATGAAGAGTGCAGGATAAGGGGTTTAATGGTGTAGAAAATCTAGATTTCTCGATCATATTTCTCATAAACAATGCTATTATAGAATCAAATGGATAATAAAATCAAGAGAGGCATTCAAGTTTCAACTTTTCTTCTTTTTCTACTTGCAACAAAAGGGGGAGAAGTTAATATTTTTATACATTTCTCAGGTAATCACCCTTTCTATAGGAAAAAAAAATCTATTAAATTTTGGAGGTTACTTCTTCTTCTGAATGGAAGTCTAAACTCTTTCATTTAACTCGATCTAGAGTAATTTGTCACAAATATTAATAGGATGAAGAGTGTGTCGGTTTATAATAATATTTATAAATTGATTTTCTACTATCATGATTATACATAAATAATGTACAAAAGATCCGCACAAAAAAACAAAAACAAAAATAGTATCATCAAACATGTATATCAAAAAATTCAAAATATTGCCTGTACACACAATACATAAAATGTAGGGAACTTTTGTTTAATTTACTTTAGGTGGTCAAATTAATAATAATAAAGCATAGTACAGACAAATGTTTTAAAAAACTAAAGCATAATGCGAAGCCTTTTATGATTAATGAGGCATAAGCCTTGAGACATCTAGGCGTGAGCTTTCAGTTATTTTTATTTTTTAAAAATTTCATGTATTAAATAATAACAAATACTCAAAATAAGAAAACAAACGAATCACTTTTAATTTTAAAAGTAAATTAAAATGTTTAAGAATAATATTAAAAAAACTCTCATATAATTTAAACTTACAAAAGTCTGCCAAGTAAATAATCTAACAATTCTAGAAAAGAAAAAAACAAAAATTATACTATACAATACAACAAAAGTGATATAAAATAAGTTTGTAACAACCAAACCTAAAAATAAAGAGCAAAGGAAAAAAAAAAAAAACAATTAGCACACCATTTTTCTTATTTTTTTTAATATTTAAATTCCTTGTTGGAAAAAGTAATAATTCAAAAAAAAAAAAATTAACGACTAGCATTCCTTTAGCAAAAAATAAATAAATAAACTAGCATTCTAACAAGCAAGACTTCATAATTATACGGCCGCCTGCCACTAACAAATATTGTCTTTTCATGAGCGTAAGCTTTGACTCAAATGCTTTTATAGGTGTAAATTGGTGAATCAATAACACTATTCTCAATTAATTGAACGCTTTTTGGAAGGAAAGCTTAAATTAGTACGCATCAAAGCATTTTACTAACGCTTATCTCCTACGTGTGCTTCAAGACACACCCGAAATGCGCCTTCTAAAACATTGGTATTGACACACAAGTCAAAATCCAATGTCATATAACCAGCATATTTCCTATTAAAGAAATAGAGTGTGATCAAAGAAAAATCAAATTACTTCACCTTGCTTTGTCTGGCATGGATCTTCAGCCACGGGCTCTTTTACCTCCGGCTTGGAAGCTGACTCGACTACCGGGGCACCATTACAGTCAGATTCCGTGGTTTCTAATATGCCAGTTTTTTCATTACTAGAAGCATCTGATGGTACTGTGGACTCAGAAGAAACTGTGACATTATTGGACGCCCTCCTGTTCCTCCCCTTGTTTGATTTTCCAGCCATTTGATCCCTATTCTGAAAACATTATTGCAAAATATCAAACTAAACAGACAATATGACCAAACCCACAAAAATTATTTTTCTCTTTTAAATTGCAGCTTAGGCAAAAACTTTTCTTGTCATCTCACACAGGCATACGCCAATACCGCATACAACCATTACACAATGCCAAATGTAAAAGCTCTATCATCTATCAAGAGATATGGGATGCACTAGTAAGCTTTTTTTAGAGGTACAAGTGCATTTTAAGTCTCTGTCAGTCAAATAAAAAGTGTTTCCAAGGTCTGTGGGTACGACAATTAAAACACTATAAATAATATTTTTCAAAAGCAAGTCCTTCCTTTTATTTTAAAATATAAAACCACCACTTATACTAAAGCTTCTAGCATCCAAGAGCACTATTAACCTATGATATCCAAAATGAAAATGGGGTGAAGCTAACTTTTTGGAACTAGCTAATGCAATTAACAAGCAATACGTCAAAACGAATGAACAAGAAAAATGCAAGGCATCAACTCTCATTTACTTTATGGCATATAGTCGCAACAGATAACAAATAGAAACAAAAGATGCTATAGTTCCCTATGGATTCATACAATGAAACCAAGTAACAATGCCCAACCCCAATAGCTATAAAATCAATTCCATACATAAAAAAGACATATATATAGCACAGACGCAAAGTCAGTACGTACAACCAACAAACATCCGATACGAAAACCAATATACGCCAACAAAAGTAACTGAGTGTAAAATAACAAAATCTATATGGCCAAGAAACAAAATCTATAATCATTCAGTACATTCATTGTCGTATATACTGGAGAAAAAAAATAAACAATTAGCTTTTCAACCAAATGAACCTAATACAATCTGCAAAACTAAGCCCATATGACTTTTCCACTTTTATAAAAAAAAATACAAAACCAGGCTTTCATTTTCTTTAGCTTTCTCCGGAACCAAACAGCGATTAGGGTGGAAATGAAAACAATAGAGGGGCAGTAAATGTAAGTTACCAAAAAGGGACGCTAGAAATGGCAGAGGATGTGTTCGATAAAATAACAGAGCCGATAATAGAGATAGAAATAGAAATATGAAAGTGAAGTGAAGGGGTTTTGGAGGCAGTAGAAGGTAGAGAAAAAGAAAGAGAGGGTGAGGTTTTAGTCTGCAGAGGGAATAACAGGGGCAGTGGTAGAGAGGCGGCGAAATTTCGCTCCTCTTAAGAGGGAATGGTTTCTTTCCAATAAAATATGTTTAACGTGGGCTTGGGCCTTTTTTCAGTTTTGCGTTCTATTGCGAAATGTTGGCGAACTAATAACCTGAATTAACAACCTAGAGTAAGCCATTTTAAGGCTGGACTTGAATTTGACAAAAATTAATATATATATACTCTAAAAATGTTCGGCTCATACTCCAAATAGATGCTTCAGATCATTATTGAGCTATAGTCTTAATTGAAAAAAAATTAGACAAATGCAAAAAATATGTGGATACAAATCAAGTTCCTTTAGTGCCTCTCAACAACATTATCTCTCTTCTAAATAGAAAATACTTGCACTAATAAATGAAATCAAGAAATTTGAGTTCCACCTATCACATAATCTATTTATTATTAAAACTAATTATAAATATTTTGAGGGATTACTCAGAATAAGAGAATGTGAACTTTCAAATCCTCAATTTTTCAGATGGTCAGAATGACTTTCGAAGTACCAATGGAATGTTAAGTATATAAAAAGTGAACACAATGTTTTAGCTGACTATTTGTCTATAACTACTCCAGAGAACCAACTACAGATGAATTCTGGCCCAATGATAGATGGGATTAAAACTGCGGAAGCGTAGTGGATGTATTAAATAATAAGAGTCGCGGAAGCATGGTGGAATTATCAAGATAATATCTACACAAGAAGACAATAGAGTAATCAAGATAAAGACCTGCAGAGAAGACAAGTAGAGTCTACTATGTGTCATACTTATTTGTAATAGTGTATAGTGTCATATATATCTATACATGTAATACGTGTGTGGTTATAGTAATAATACCAACATGTAGTATTAATAATATAATATTAGACACGATAGCATTTTTATCGAGTTTACAATTATATCTTTTTGTGATTTTTATAGATATTTATCTGTCATCGTTCATTTATTTCCCAATCTTCTTATTCTTCTTCCATCGAACTATGGTATCTCATAACATCAACCATCTTCTTATTATCCACACTGGCTCGAAGTCTTTGCAATTAAATTGTCAAAGAAAATTATTGTAAAATTAAGCTTTAATTTTGTAGCTCCTGAATGTATATGAACTATCAGCATGCAATCTAAGGTTTTACAAAATCTTATGATGTTTCAGTTATTGTATCAAGATTTATTCTTTTTGCATTAGTTATGATATTGCCTTTTCTAATACCTGTCTAGAGTTGCAGGAGCAGCAAATGAAAATGGGGAAACAACATATTAATATGAAGAGGGAGAAACCATTGTGGGCAACTGTGAATGTTAAACCCAGTATGTAACTCAGTATGTAATATGTAACTTATTATATATCACATATTATGTATGTAGTATGAGTTACATACTGTCATATTGGTATGTAGGCTCATATTGGTATGTAAACTCATTTATATAGTGTCATATTGGTATGTAAACCTATTTACATACTGTCATATTAATAGGTAAACTCATTTACATACTGTCATATTAGTATGTAACACAATTTACATACCATTAGTATGTAAGTATTATACAGTTACGAATATTTTTGTAATTTATCTAATTTTAATGTCATCAAAATTCACAATTTTAGTCATATTATTGCTAGTTTTAAAAAATACAATTTTTAACCAGAATATAAGCTATTTAGGCCAATTACTCAAATGTTGGCTCTATATAGCGTGATTTTTAGTACTTTTAATGTTTTTCCATATATTGCTCTATGGTGCCATTTTATATGCATATATTTAAAAATTTATCATGATTTTAGATATTTGGTAGCATTTATTATGAGTGAACGTAGATCCAGTAGGTCAGTTATTAAGTCATTTTATTATAAGTCAACCTTATTTTGATCGTTTTAAAAAATTTAAAACCTTAGCCGACCTATCACCCAAAAAATCAACTTTTATGTCCACCTATAATGTCAGTTTAAGGAAAGTTAGCTTAATAGTTTTGAACATACAATTATACTTAAAAGTTATTATCATAATTAATGTTACAACAAAAAGTGCAAGAGTATTATTTTATCCCTGCAAACATTTTTTTTTTGTCATCTTGTAAATAATTTGCACATAAAAACTAACTCAATATCAAAGCCCCACCTATATAAAATCCATTACAATTAATAAATATCTTAATAATTTTTCATTTGTTGAAAAATTTATTAGCCATAATATGTCCTCATACTATAATAGCCAAAAATAGTGTTATTGTGCCAGTAAAAGGCTTAACTTAATTAAAGAAACACAATATTATAGTTATTATAAAATATTATTTTAAGTATCAAACAATGACTCAGACCATTAAGTTTAATTAAAGAAACACAATATTATAGTTATTATAAAATATTATTTTAAGTATCAAACAATGACTCAGACCATTAAGTTTAGTTTAAGACTGACTGATTTAGTATATTGTATAATATTAATTAATATTATATTTTATTTATTTTTTATAACATATATTATTTATTTATATAATATAATTAAAAATATTTTTAAAAAATTAATATATACAAAATGTAATCGGTTTAGTTGTGTCAATTTTTATTTTTCACAGACCTACAACCGAACCAATCTCGTCAATTTTAATATTTTAAGTAGAGTCATATTATTTACTGAGTGATATCACTCATCTAAGTTTCATTCATAAATTTTCATGAACCTATAAAGAAGATTTGACAACATCATTAAAAATTGTTGGTCTTTTAGGTTGGTTTTGGTTTACTGTGCTAGATTTAAGAATTTTTATTCATAAATTGTATTATTACTAAGTTTTATAAATATTAAGCTCAAGAATATTGATGTTTAAATTGACAATATTTTTATTGGTAGATTATTTGAGAACTTTATTTAACATTATTTACCCTCTTTTGGTTTATCTAGGTATTAAAAACTTTAAGGCATTACAATTGGTATCAGAATACGGTTTAGGGTTTTGTAGACTTAAGTTTGTATAGATGGGGATCAAGATGGTTAATAAATGTTAAAATACTCATGGTTTGTTTTATGTCTTACGTTATATAAAAGTTTATTTTGTTGTCATTTCTATTTAAGGAAATTATTTTAATTAGTGAACGAGCAAGTTGTTTATGGGGTCCTATCATAGTAATAAGATTTTAAGTTATATTAAAAGGGGATAACATTTCGTTTTTATGTGGATATAAAGTTTTCTTCCCTCCTTATTTGTAAATTTTAATAAAAATTTATGAGATATGTATGATTGTCATATGACAGTATTTTACCTTAGATAACTCAATTGATTACCAAAATTTTTAAACATGAGTTTTTTGAGTATAAAAATAATAACATAAGAATAAGTATTTGAGTTGTAGCATAATAATAAGTGACGCATTCTTTATTTATTTTGGATATATCTAAGGAAATAATTGTTACTTTTTATTATCGAATACAATCTATTGTCATTTGATTTCGTAGTTTATCGGAGTATGATTTAAAAAAAATGACTAAATAATTGTTTGAGGTGATACATGTGATTATTAGGCTTGATTCATACAAAGAAATTGAATTAGACAATCTTTCTGCATGTTTGTGGTTTCTATAAGAATTGATGGTTTTGATTTTGATAATAAAATATCAAGATATAATTATAACATGCAGTGAGATGATAAATATCTTATTGGAAGTTATTTTTTGAGATAAAACATTATAGGTAAATGGAATAATAAGATATGATGGAGCATGAGTTTCGGTCTAATTATAGATGGACATACAAATTTATTTGTAGTGATACAAGTATGAATGATATTTAGTTGATATCCAACCATTAAATATGGATATAGAAACATTATTGAATTCTGGGATTCTTGAAGAATATTAAGTGTTAGAAATATTAACTTGATATAAATAAAGATTAATAAATGTTATGATTACTATGGGTTACTTACTATGTGTATATATGATAATAATTTCTTAAAATGAAATAAGATAGTATTATACTTAACTTATCATCTGTTATTGTTAAATACATTGATTTTAATGCTATTAGTTAGATGTATTATTTGATTTATTTAGTAATTTAAGCAATAATACCCAAGATAATCATAAATATTTTCTAGATAAGGAGAAAAGCAATGGTGATTTAAGTTGGTTAGGTATAAATAGTTGAAGTTTTGCAAGACTAATTAGAAAGAAAAGATTGACTCAAATTTTGTAGTTGATGGTATTGGGTCACTTAATAAGTTATTGATATTAAATTAAAGATAATGATATATAATCATTATATTTATTTATGTATAATCAATTTATGTGAAGGTTAATCTTAATTGTTTAAAGAAATAAAATATGGTAGACTCTTTAAATTTGAATAAGATCGATGATTACCTTTTGAAGTAAAAATTCAAATATAATATTTTGTGATTGGTGACATAGATAATTAAAATTTGAATTTGATAGAATGAACCTAAAATCATCTCATTTGGATTAATAGTTCTATAAATAATATATATTAATTTTGCTTGTTGGTTGATAAGAAAATTAATGTTATAATAAAAACATTTCAAGAGTATCGGTGAAAAGTGTGTTTATGATTGTAATATTATCAGTGATAAAAAGGATGCATATGAATGCAATGAACCTAATTGAATTATTAGAAAAATAATATTACTTTATATAACACTAATAACCCTTTTGTTCATGTTGAAAGAGATGATAATTACAGTAAAAAAATTGAATAAGAGGAAAAGAACATGAACAATTAATTTTGTTATTGTGTCTTGAATAGAATATTCGTATTTTAATATTAGATTGTATTTCATGGTCATTGTGGAGATGAAAAGAATATTATTTGAGTATTTATAATAAATTTTTGATGTGTTAAGTTGAGATGATTGTAACTAGTAAAACTTATTGTAAGGATTATTATTTTTAAATATCTCTTGATATATAAATTATTTTGGACTTTTAGATACGAAAAAGAAATAAAAAAAATATCATGGTATTTTCAATATTTAAAAGTGTTATATGAGTTAGTTTATTTAAAGTTTAGACATATTAAGGGGTCATGAATAGAAGTTTGAGATTATCTAATTTATAAAGATTATATATTATTACCTTTTGCTTTGAAAAGAAAATAAGTTAATACATAATTCTATAATCATTTTGTTTGTTTGTTTTAGAACAGTACAAGACAACTGGAAATAATTTATTGTATGAACAAAAAAAAGGGCTATTTTTGAAGAGTATATTAGTTTTAACAAGTATACAAGTTATTTTGGAGTCTACTTAAACAAATGACATCTTAAAAGTTTAAAAATTTTAATTAGTTTTTAAGAGATAAGTCAGATACAACAAATAAAAATAATGATAAATGTACAATTATAAAAAAGGTGAGATTATTGAAGGTTCATGAAATATATCTTCAACTTTAAATTATATGAATTTTGGAACAATGTGTTTGTAAGTAATTTGTGTGATTTTTATAGTAAAACCCTTTTAGAGATTGTCAATTCAGACTTTCCATTATTTATAGTAAAAATAATTAATTAAAAGCAAGTATTATTAATCATTATTATCTTAATTTTTTTAATTTATTTTATATAAATAATTAATCACATAATTATTTTTTATTTTTAATAATCAAAATATTTATGCACTCATAATTATAACTCAAAATTCATACATTTACATGATGTTTGGATGTTGACTACGATCATAGGCAAAGGTCGAGCTTGATAATTAGACCAAAATGTTTATGCTCGACGTCTGCAAGTTTATCATGCCCGATGTATTGTGGTCCTACATGGACTTCTATGTAAATGACACATGTACGGTTCTCACTATACATAGGCCTCGAGCCACATTCATTGTACGGTTCTCACTATACATAGGCCTCGAGCTACATTCATTCATCAGCAATCACTACCTTTCTGTAGTTACCTCTCTAAACCCGAATAATTTACAACACATACCTGGATAAACTTCATTTCGTTTAGTCACAAATTGTTAATAATTAGGTATAATAATTACTTAAAATTATACTTAATAATTATTTTAATTTTTAATTTTCAATTCCTTAATTTTAAAATTAAGTTTTTAATTTCAACATTATTGAGAAAAAAAATAAAAATTGTTTGATAACCAATACCTAATTTCAATTTTAAAAATCATAAATTGAAAATTAGATATACTTGTTTGATAACCAATTCCTAATTTTTAATTTTCAACTTTTTAAACTCTAAAATTCAATTTTAAACTTATTTTTAATAAATTTCACTAAATTTTGGTTATTTAATAATTTTGGAGTATGATTGAGTTATTAATTTTAATGTCAAGAAAAAAATAGGAATTAAATTCCAAAACTTCTTTTTTTTTTTTTTTAATTTCAAAACTTGTCCAAATTTCAAAAACCAGTTTCAAATTTAAAAATTTGAAATGAGTTATCAAACTTATCTAATTTCAAAATTTGCAAATTAAAATGGTTATAAAATGAACCACAAATACTTTACATTCTTAATTTAATACTTAATTTAACATTTACATATGATTTAATGCATACAATAAATTATTGCATAAGATGTTTGTGAGTGTGTTATATAAGAAAAAATAATGCATAAGCATTACACATAAAATATAGATAATATTTTTATGTATTGGGTGTATATTTTCAGGGAGAGGGACACAAAAGATTTCGTTTTTCTGTAATAAAATGCATTTTAGTTTTCTATTTTTGGCAGTCATTATTAGTTATGTTTTGAAAAATGAATATATTAGTCCTATAATTATTAAAAATAAGTATTTAAAATTTCATAATTATTTAAAAAAAAATATGTACTTTAATCTCGAAACTAAATTATATTTTTATACTAAAATATCTAATTTTTATAAATAACGATATTAAAAGTGTCTAACTTTAAATTATAACATAAGAATGCATTTTTTCATATAATATTAACGATATGTTTGTTACATAGTAATAAAGACCCTAATTGAATAATTTATTTACTATTATGCGTTTTATTATAAAATCAGATTATATTGTACAATTTTATAAAATCAGATTATATTGTATAATATAAAAATAATACAATTATGTAAAAATTTAAGACGACTAAAATGTATGGGTATAAGCCATACTAAATATTTAACTTAATTTATTTGAATTTTTAATAATAAAATTATGTGTCCTAATTTTTTTTTATCTCAAATTTAAAATAATATATATATTTTTATTTTTAAAATATAATAAACATATAAAAGTGAATAAAATATTAATTTAAATACATTTTATAATAAAAAATTACTTTAAACATAAATTATTTTATTAAAATATTTATAATTAATTTTGTTCAACTATATTATACAGCTTATCATAAAATATTATACATACTAATTATAATATAATTCAATATAGTTAAATTCAATACGATTTTATTTAATTTATTTAATATTATGTACCAAATATATTACTACAATACAATACAATTAATATTAAAGGATTTTCTAATTGAAAAATACATTTTGTAGATCCCCTTTAATTAATAGAGAGATTTTTTTTTTCAATTGAAACTTGAAGTCGGAGAAAATTGTATAATATAATCAGATTAAATTATTTATATATATTTTATTAAAATAATTTTTTATTATAAAATTTATTTAAATTAATATTTAATTTATTTTTATATTTTATTATATTTTTAAAAATAAAAAATATATTATTTTTAATTTGAGATAAAAAAAGTTAAGACATATAATTTTATAATTGAAAATTCGGACAGATAAGTTGGTTGTTCAATACGATTTAAACTCACACTTCCTAACCGTACAAATTTTTTACATAACTGTATTAATTTTATACTGTACGATACGATCTAATTTCACAACTAAACTCATGACTGTTATACAGTCAGAATATTTAATTAAGTATAACAAACATGCCATAACTTTACAACTTACATACGATTAAAATCAAATCATATCATTCAATATAAAATTAACTTTATATAACCAAAAATATAGTTTTAAATCATTCCTAACAATTAATTTAATCTAAGTTTTGAATAATAAAATTATATGTATTAATTTTTTTTATCTTAAATTAAATATATTAATTTTTTTATTTTATAAATGTAATAAAAATATAAAATAAATTCAATAATGATTTAAATAAAATTTTCAATGTAAAATATTTAAATATAAATTATTTTATTAAAATATTTTTAATTAGTTTGAAATGGTTATATTATATAAATTATCACTAATTATTATAATACAATTTAATATAATTTAACTCAATATAATTATACTTAATCTTACCGAACATGCCATTAATGCATGTCACAGTACAAGTGCTACAAAATGCCCATTCAAATCAAACAATTTAACATCGTTTGGTAATAAAAAAAAAATTTAAACAATTTAACCTCTTACCTCCATTAGCTGCCATGAAACCAAATGTAACTACTCCAATACTACATAAAAAGTAGGACAAACTTGCAAAATATAATCGAATTATAACAATATTTATAACATAGTTTAAATTATCCATATTTTACAAAATATTTTAGTTCATTGTTCATATATATTTTTCTTAATTTCAAATTTCTCAAGTTATACAGTCGAGGAAAATTTTAAGTTAAAATTTTGAGTACATGTCTACGTAAATTTATACACAGCTGTGTAAATTCATTTTTTTCTTCCCACACCACACTTCTCACAACTTTACCAAATTTTAATTGTGAAATTCAACAACTTAAATTACATTGTGAATATTGTAAAACTTAAGTCCATTTGGTGACTACCCTAAAAACTACACATAAAAAGACTGACTAGTCTAGTCACCAGTTAAAGCTCGAGGGTTGTGCTTGATGGTAGTCAGGGACACCCCAGTTTGTGTGACTGCTCTGACAAACGCCATATTTGCTGTTAATGTAGGAGCACTCCAGCGATCACCGGTACCAAAAACAATCTTATTCTTCAATGCAAGTTTCCTCGTCGTTGGGAGGCTCATTATGCGCTCCGAAGGGCTGTCAGGCACAATCCTGTTAAATTGTAAAAAATCAGTGCACCATATAACAAAACTTGATGTGCTTTGGACAATTTCTTATATGAAAAGAGTAAAATATTTAAAAAAGAGTTGCGATAGATTTTGCACCCAAATTTAGAGTTACACCAATCCATGCACACCACTAGGCATTGAAAGTTGAGATTTTTAAGTACAACAAGGCATGTAACGATTGGTGTGAATGTAAATATGTATGCAACTACTAAATAGCCCCCAGACTCGAGAAAGAGGTATTTTGGGGATATGTACCTTATTACTTATTAGTACCATTATTATTATTTTAGTACTTATTATTGCCTAAGTTCTCTAGCAGTACCTTATCTAAAAAAATATACGTACAAAAGTTGAATGATATTTTAGTCATTTAAATATTTTATTATTATTTTTACTATTTCTATCCCTTTTTCTCTCTCTCATTCTTTCCTTGAATTTAGAGTTTAGATTTTATGGTTTATATTTTAGTGTTTGATATTTATGATTTAGGATTGAAGGTTTATGTTTTTAGGGTTTATGAATTGTTTGTTACAAAGTACTAAACATACTGATTGTATAATTTTTATACAATCATACATTTGACTGTGAAATTAGACAGCATTGTATAGTAAAAAATAGTATGGTTATATAAAAATTTTATATAACCAGAACATGTGAGTCTAAATCGTGCTGGATACCTAACTTAGTCAATTTGAATTTTTAGTTATAATATTATATATATGAACTTTTTATTTCATCTAAAATTTAAAATGATATTTGTTTATTTTTAAAATTGTAATAAAAATATAAAAATGAATTATATATTAACTTAAATAAAATTTATAAAAAAAATTATTTTAGATACAATTTTTTTATTAAAATATTTAAATCAATTTAATCCGACTATATTATACAATTATCACCAGATAATACACAAGCTAATTTTAATACAATATAGTTCAATGTGACTATATTTAATCTATATGATACGGTGCACGAAGTTTGTGTTTAATGTTTAAGATTTATAATTTATATTTTATTGTTTATGTTTTAGGGTTTAAGAAAAAAGATGAAAAAGAGAAATGAAAAAATTGATTAAATTGGCCTTCAATTTTTATGTATAAAAATTATTTTGACTAAATGAATACTTTTTAAATAATATGGATACTTTTAAGGTACTACTAAAAAATTTGGGCTAAAATGGGTACCAAAACAACAATATAAGTACCAAAAAAACACCAAGCCCTACTTTTGGTAACGTCCTATCCAAAACAACTAAAAATAAATAAATAGATAAAAGAAAAATCATTAGCAAGAGTTTGTTTAACTCTCCAGCAGTAGGCACACATCCATACACCTGAACAATCACGTTAAAATCTATAATAAATTAATAATGTCTTAAAAAAAGACTATTACTACAGAGAAACAGGACTACCAGAAAATATTATAGTTTAGTAGCTTTTTTTTTTTGTTCAAAATAGTTTAGCAGCTTTAGCTCTCCATTATTTCAGTATACTTTTTAAAATTATCCAGATTAGGCTAGATTGGTTCAAGAAAATGTTAAATTGATGAAAAACTCACATGAGATGCCTAAGTAAATGATCAGCCCTCAACTTCTCATTGGGTCCTCCACACATTAATACTAGCTCCTTGAACTCTGAACAGACGCTCTCACAAATTATGCCTCTCTTTCCTGATATTACCCTGCTGAATTCCGCATGAATTGGATTCTCAATTTCTGACATTACCTGCACAATTCTTGACGAGCTTTATGAGACAAAAACTAAATTATAGCATAAACCATAACTTTTTAGTTGTGCATAAATTCAAGCTCCAAAGGAAATTGACAAGAGGGAGGGAAAAAAAATCATGCAAGGCTTGTATAAGTAGAGATATTTATTACAGAATGAGAACTACTGAATTTTCTTTTCGACCCCTTCTCCCTCTCTTCAATAAGAAACATAATGAAAGTAAAATAGTAAATAGCAAAGGCAGTGCCACGCTTAAGAATAAAAGAGATGACTGACAAATATCAAAATGTAAATGAACTTTTTTCTTTTAAAACGAACGACAAGGCAACTTATCCTGAGGGAACCTCTTGATATCCAAAATTACAAACCTATTATTCTACCAAAAATAAAATAGAAACCAAATGTACCCCAAATTAGATTCTTTCGAACATCTACAAAACAGTTATTGACCGAGTGAAGCCTTAATAAATCCGTCTCTTTCACGTCTTCAAAAGTCCTTCAGTTTCTTTCATTCCAAACCACCCAAAAGAATCCATCTACGAAAAACCTTACGTTTGTTGAATTACTGAAATCCATTATAAAATGAATAATGCATTGCTGTTCAACATATTTCAGCTAGACACTCCAAAGAGCCGATGCCAATTCACATTTACAAAATAAATGAATTTAACTCTACAGTTCTTTTGCACATCACTCACCTTAAAGAGATAAAGACAAACTGAGGTTGCTTCCTGGAAGCATTCATTGGAATTTTATCTGATGTGAGCTATATTATGCAATACTTAATTAAGGGAAAATAAGAATGTCTCCTTAAGATTTTGCGAAATCAAAAACCATCTCCTCAGGTTAAAAAAAAGACAAATAAACCCTTTAAGTTCACATACTAGCAAAAAAAAAAACCCTTAATGATTTCAGAAATAGACAAAAAGAGCAGTCATTAAAAAATATTTATTTGCCTAATTTGGAGATCTGTGGAGGCAACCCCCCTGAATGTCATGAATGTGGGTCGTTTCAAAATTCTCATTCAGGCATCTGTTTGTCTATTTTCCGGAACTGTTGAGACAGTTCAAAATTTCACCAAACCATGAGATTTCAGTAATTTGCAAATATTTAGTTACAGGGAGAACCTCTGATTTCACAAGAGAGGGAGAGAGAGAGCCACTGATTTTGAAATAAAACAAGGCTAAAAAATAGGTAAATGAAGAATCCTCGAAGTATATTTTGAGGATCCTCGTACTGTGGGTTTAAAAAATAGGAATTTGAAGAAACTATACTTAATAATTTAATGTCAGAAAGCATGATCTTATCCCAAATTGAACTGCATAAGACCAAGTATAGATAGTAAAGAAGAACGTTCCTCAGACTTTTGATGACAAGTTCCCAAAGAATCTAAGGTCCAATTATTTGAATAATTGGGGTGGGTGATGCCTATGTCCCTTTGTTCATAAAAAAAAAAATACATTTTAGTCCCTTTGTTCATAAAAAAAAATATACATTTTAGTCCCTTTGTTTTTAGGTAGTACATTCTAGGTTATTTGTTTTATAAAACGGTACACATAAGTTTAATTTCTTGCACATACTTGTCACATAGATGTGTTTAATGAAGAGTAGATTTTGTCATTTAATAAAATAAAAAATGTTAAGAACACACAAATTTACAAATACTTTTACACCCACATCATTTATATCGTGATATATTGCAAAATTATCTTAAAAAATGATTCATTTTTATAAATAATTTTTTCATGTGTCAGCATATACTGTAGATGCAAAAGTGGATGCAAATTTGTAGCAGGTATTTGATTTTTTTATATAGGCAAGAAAAATAGCTAGTTTATCCGGTAGTTTATTGCATCATAAATTAAATTGAATTTATGTATACCTTTTCATAAAATAAGGGACCTCAGATATACCTTTTTAGTGAAGGGACGACTCAACTGTTTTCCACTTGAATTTCCAACCCACCCCCAAAAAAAAAAAAAAAAAAAAGAAAAGCAATGTCAAGTGTAGGATATCATTTGAATTAAAAAAATGTCTTAAGAAATCTCCATATCCTTCAAGTTACTCCCAAATCAAAGGGAACAAGTAACTGATTGAAATATTATGTTCCAGACTTGAAGTTATAAAACTGAGGAAGGCTGGAAGGCTACTTGTCAAAGAGATAAAACCCACCCAAACATCATCTCACTCTTCAACAAATCTTTTCCCTCATTCTTGAAGCTTCTACTGAAATTAAATACGAAAAACATAATTACCGCTGTTAACCAAAACTAATTTTTTAGCAGTTATCAACTTATTTAGGAGTCTTTGTTTCACACACTGTAGGGATGGACTGAGCAATAATGTGAGAGGCACACATTACAGCTCAATATTAGTGCAGGAGACGTGGAACCATGCCCGGCTGAGCTAAAAGAAAATGTTTCAGTAGAATTGTGAGAACAATTAAACCGAAAACATACCTGTCCAATCACAAATTCATAGTTACACTTAAATCGCTGTCTCAGTTCATGCTCTGGAGTGGTCAAAAGTTTCTCAGATGCACCATTACTGATTCCTGATACAAGAGCAATCAGAGCTGTGGTATCAAAGTTTATGAAATCACCTTCCTTCATCAGATTCCCCAGCTGGCTGCAAGCTGCATCTTTTATATCACACGAACAGACTTTAATACTTGAAATAAGAGAGCAGAAGGAGTTACCCATGTTTCCTTCAGTATGCACCTCCAAATATTCTTGTGCAAGAGTGCATATGCACGAGTTTTTGATATTACATTCTGAATTCGAAACAACATGCCATATGCCATTAACTTTTATGTCTAGAATGCACGCATCTCTATATGTTCTTGCAAGTACATTAATCCAATCATCTTCTTGATTCTCATAGAAACTAAAGTCAAAAGCTGAAAACTCAAGTTCCAATTCAACTGCACCACATTCATGTTTTAGTTTCTCATGTACTGAACCACATAGTCCTTTTGAGAAGAAAAGAATGATTGATGAAGGTTTCAGTGACAAGGAAGATTGTGCTGCAGCAAGGACTTGCTCGATTCGACATTTTAAGCTCTTATTTTTACGAGATTGATTCCAAAATATGTATTTTGGGTTTCGATCAGATGCAATAATCCAGACAGGCTTCCCGTTCAGAGTACAAACTATATCAATATTTACACTTTTGGAGCAAGAACTGGTTTCCTGTCCATTTTTTGTTGAAGGTGAAAGAGGAATTGGCTTGCAAACTCGTGAAACTCCAGTAATGAAAGGCTGTTGAAGAATATGCACAACTGCCTCAATATGCCCTATGTTGGTACTGACATGTTTGAGAAAGCAAGGCAAATATTACCGCTTGAAACTAAATAGTAAAAACCCAAACACATAGATGGAATATTAAACCACAGTTGATTTCTAAAACCCAAATAAAAAATCTGTAAGATTTTCATTCAAGAAAAGCATATTCTTTCCTTCACTTTCCTATTATAAGAGAGCTTCTAGTCCAAAATAAATGCATGTATCCAGTGGTTTAATCTAACTGTCATAAAGAAAAGACCAAAGGGATTCACACATTAGAGCTAGTTTGGTATTACTGTACATATCAGTAGGCAAAATCAGTATAGATATGATTAGAATGTTTGATAAAATGCATTCCTAACTTTTCCGTTAATACTAAAAGAAAAACATAGCTTTTGGTATATTAACGACTAAGTTCCAGTATAGTTGTCAAGGGCTATGATACACCTGGTAGTTTTCATCATAATTATAATCCAGAAAGTGTAAAATTGAAAGTGCAGTATATTTTCTAATTCTTAGGGTTCACTTTTAATAAAATATACAGCAATACCAAACAGGCCATTAATATCCTTCAATAAGACCTCTTTCTTTTCCTTGGGCTATAAAAGAAGACCAAGTTGACAACTGCAGCAGAGTCGATAATATTGAAGTCATTACTTTATTGATCGGCAAACAACTCGCAAAATGAGGCTTTAAGTTTCACTATCACTATTGTTTCTTCCTTCCAGCTAAGAAAACTAAAATCAGGCATGCCAAATAAAATAAAAACAAAGCAAATGGACAAACCTGAGGGAAGTTAAATCAGATGAAGCGTGGGAAAGGAAGCTTAGCTCAGATTGGATCAATTTGATGAGAGTGCACTGGCAAGAGACAGTAATTTTGCTCGTAAAAGTGGAAAACTTCTCTATTATTTCAATCAAATCTCTACATCTTTTCTTTGTCAGTTCAACTTCTGTTGCAATCTCTTCCATTGTCATTCTCTCTTAATTGCTAATCACAAGACCAGCACTCTCAATTAAAAATGAGATTTGATATTTTCATTTGACAGTTTGCTTTTCGCTTGGCTGCTAAAAGGTTCTACTGGAATTGTGAAGTCGAAAGTTGTGGAAAAGCAGTCTATTGTGTCGTATTGCTGTAGAAAAGCAAGACCCATAAGAGAAGCAGTTTGCAAATCCAAGTAAGTATTGGATATTACTAAAGAAATGCTTTACAAATTAGACATGGCCAACCATTATGATACCAGTGCAGTGCAATATTTGCAATTTGTCTATAGATTGGATCCTTTACATATATATTACATGGTATATTAGAGGTATAAGACATATGGTATGATCTATGAATACTAGTAGACATCTGAAATCCACAGACTAGTTGGAATGAAACAAGATCGGGATTTTACCAAAATCTGAAAAACTCATCCAGTCATCATTTCCTATGCCCTCGTTTCGAAGCTACAAAGAAAATCAACAACTGAAGCAAAAAGATAATGATTACAAGGATCTTAATTAGACTAAACTAAAGTAGCTCTAAACTTATAATTAAACTAAAGTAGCTCTAAACTTATGAAAGCCTAGACAGAATGTAACCATACCTTTATCATGCCCCTTTTTCTTTCAATTTTCAGTCAATCAACCTTTTAATATGACTTTTCTAGTGCAGCAAGCATCTGTCTATTTCTCCTCTTGTAATGAGGGAAATGGAAAGCAAATAAAGTTGTCAAACAGGCTCTACCTCAAATATAACATCCAATTGCTCTATTGCTGCCTTCAGTTATAATAACTAATAAAATAATTCATGGGCATTTCTGCAAAGCCTAGCTTCTTTCCATTCATGTCTTTAACTAGACAGCACATAAATTTTCAAATAACTAATAAATGATTCATTGGCATTTCTGCAAAGCCTAGCTTCTTTCCATTCATGTCTTAACTAGACAACACATAAATTTCCATATCATATTATGGTCAAAGGACCTCGGAACCATCTCTGTCGACAGATGGCTAGTCGTTATCAATGGATGCACTCACATTGAGAGCAATCATACTGTATAAGACATTAAAACAAATAAAAGAAAAAACAATTATTGGAAAGAGAAGGAACATCAGCAAAAGACCAAATTACATCCGAATGACTACTCCGTTAATTAGATTGCATTGCAAGCATGGAAGAGAGAAATAGAAGGGTAACCGACCGTTTAAAATTCCAAAATACGATGCTGCAGTGCCTAGTGACTTGTGATACGGTCGGAGACAAGGAGGGTCGCGACTGACTTCTCTCTGCTGCTGTGAGGACTCACTGGGTTGAAGACGGCATAATTTGGGATGTAAGGTCCGAACCTCCTAATAATGAAAGATTAGACGGTAAAAGCAAGATTGGAAATAAAGTAACCAGTGGTAATTCAATTAGTACTTGCAGACTTTTCATTGTTGTCTTTTAATTGAGGTTGAAAGCGTCATTCCGTCACGGTCCAGGTGATGATCAAGTGAATCAATTGACTCAATTTTAACCCGTAGGGGTGTGCAAAGTTAGTTTTGATTCAGTTTAAATTAAAGTTGTTTTTTCTAATTTATAATTAGAATTAATCAGAATTGAAATTAGATAAAATTAGAATGAATGAGTTGATTCAAAGTGTTTACTAATCATTCATATGAATCGAAATCACCAAAAAAAACAGATACACTCTAAGATATGTAGTAAATAACTAGAATGATAATCAAAGAAATAAAACTTTACTTTTACATAAATTATAATTTATATTTGATTTATAATTAATATATTAATTTTATTTATAAAAATAATACTCAATAATATTTAAAATTTTAATTAAAAATTAAATTATACTTAAGCCTTCTATTTTTTGTGAAAAAATTTAAATAATAAAAAACTTGGTATATAATTTTTTTTTTTTTTTAGGAACATATGAAATGAGAAAGATATTCATACATATTTGTACAAACAAAAAATCATCATGAAAGAGAACCAATTTCAATACAAGATCCAAAACAAAAACATATGTGGTAGGGACACATTATTATCTCGTCGTCTAGTAGGAAGCTTAAGCATTTTTAGATGTATCTTTATAATATTGCATTTTCTTAAAAAATAAAATTGTCACAACATTTTATATATACAAGGGTAGAAAAAGGAAACACTCACAAGAGAGACTAGGAATTAGATTTGAGAAAATTTAGATATCAAGGTGAATTCGAAGTCATTATCTTTCCCTTTCCTATGAATTTTTATAAGTAAATACCAGTAAGAAAATTATTTCCTTTTTTAATTGATAAACACACTATAAATCTCGAACTAACTTAATCTAATAATTTCTTAAAATATAAAATCGAACCAAACTAATTAAAAATACAAAATCGAACCAAAAAATTTGAGTTTGTTTGAGTTGCTTGTATTGGTTTTTAAAATTTTTATTTTTCTCTATATATTGTTGGCATAAATTTTTGTTTCATCAAAATAAACTTGACTTTACACACTTTAAAATGTATATATAGGACAAGATCGTAGCCCCAACTTTTTACAAAAATTTATACACTAGTATATCTCAATGATTAAGATTCATGAGAGATAAGAGAGAAAATTACTCATTTTAATCTCAAATGTTGAGATTTGATGGTGTAAAAAATTGTGGCCACTAAATCCATCATATATATATATATATATATACAATGTAAACTTATAATAACTTATGCAAATATACTAATTTTAAAGTCTTTATCAATATGCACACAAATATAACCGGAAGAAAGGAGATTTATGATTGTAGATGACTTATATGTTAGCACTTTGAATTACTTGTTAATATTTAAGTTAGATAGTTTTAAACTTTCAATGTAACTTATTCACATATATTAATTTGAATATCTCCATTTGTATCATACACACAAATATAACTACAACAAAAAAAAAAAAATTTAAATTGCAAATGACTATAATTATGTTAGAACTTTGAATTTCTAACTTGAAGAAAGGGTGAACAATATGAAAATAAAAACAAATAAATAAAATGGGAAAAAAATAAATTAAATACAAAAATATATATATATATATATATATATATATATATATATATATATATAGGAACATGAGACACAATTTATTACCCAAGATCTTATACTATTTAAGGTTGAAATTTAAGGCGATAAATTTCTTCAATTTTCTCTTTCATTTTATTTTTAAATCTCAACCATAAAAAATTATAGTGATATTAAAGATTAAGTCATAAATAAAAGTTACTGATAATATTTTTATATATATACATACATATATGTGTATATTTATATTTATATGTATACATATATAAATTTCTTCAACTTTCTCTTTCATACTATTTTTAAATCTCAACCATAAAAAAATAGTGATATTAAAGATTAAGTAATAAATAAAAGTTACTGATCATATTTTTATACATATACATACATATATGTGTATATTTATACATATGTATATGTATATATATATATATACATATATGCGCGCGCATACATATATGTATATATATGTATTTTTATGTTTCTGTATTTGTACACGTATGTATATATATATATATGTATATATGTATATGTATATATATTGTGTATATATATATATGCGCGCGCACATACATATATATATATATGTGTATATATATATGTATTTGTATTTATATGTATCTATATTTATACACGTATGTGTATTTATATGTATATTAATTTGAAAGTCAATATCATGCTCACAAATATAACTGGAAGAAAGGAGATTTATGATTGTAGATGACTATAATTATATGTTAGCACTTTGAATTACTTGTTAATATTTAAGTTAGATAGTTTTAAACTTTCAATGTAACTTATTCACATATATTAATTTGAATATCTCCATTTGTATCATACACACAAATATAACTACAACAAAAAAAAAATTTAGGATTGCAAATGACTATAATTATATGTTAGAACTTTGAATTTCTAACTTGAAGAAAGGGTGAACAATATAAAAATAAAAACAAATAAATAAAATGGGGAAAAAATAAATTAAATACAATATATATATATATATATATATATATAGTTTTGATTAGTTTTTAAAAATTTAATAACGAACCAACCCTAAATTGATTCTTCAAAATTTAAAATCCAATTTAAGAATCCTTTAAAGCTGGCAAAATTAAATTATGTTCGTTTTTGATCGGATGTTTTGGAGTAAAAGGATTTGAACCTTTGCATGCCGGTACCAAAAACAATGTCTTACCACTTGGCCATACTCTATATGGCCTTTTGGACGGGGAGATGGAATGGTATTTCCATAGAGCTTATATAAAAAAGTGTACAATTAAGTGTATCACTTTTAAAGCTTTAATTAGAGTGGTTTAATACCACTAAACATCCTCCTGATCTAAAAATACTGTTCTTGAAGCTTTTAGGTTTTGTAAGTATTAACTTGAAGTGCAAACGGTTAGGATAATTTTTGCCTAGAATTTAGTATTTAGAGTTTGATGTTTAGGGGTAGTGAGGATTTTTTTGTCATAAATTGTATATTTTTTTGTCTTTTCAATAAAAAATTGTTATATGTATTACTTTTTATGTCAAATAATTGTACTTCTTACCATCAACATATTATCTACGTTTATCTGAATTTTAAACATCTATTAATTAGAGAAGAAAATAAATTATATGAAAAAGCATACCTGAGGGGATCATCAACATTTAAATTTGATTTTTTCATATAATTTTTTTTAATTAATAGATGTTAAATGTTAAGAAAATGTGTAACAAGTTGATGCCTAAAAAGCATATTTATTTAATGTAAAAATAATAATAATAATAAATGTGATGGTTTTTATTGAAGAAACAAAGAAAAAAAAAAAAGACAATCTGAGACAAAATATCATGACTTGTTTAGGAGGCTGCCATAGCTCCCACCCAGCCCCCTAATTTTGTTCACATCTATGATATTATTACTTAGATAATATTGTTACCACAATTCTCTAAATTAAATAGTTGGAATCATTTAGTTTCTTAAATCAAAACTTGTGTTATTTAATCTAAGAACAAGTACTATATTTAATATTTTTTTATATCAAAATAGTAATTTTACCGTCAAGTGATCAAAGCAAGATTAAAATACAAGTAAGAGTCAAATTCAAGATCAATTTTTAAAAAAAAAAAAAATTATAAAATGTTTATTTTCTCTTTTAAAATTTTGACAATTTAATTTTTTTTTAAAAAATTTAAAATTACATGCTATTAATTTTTGTATTAAAAAGTTATTTTTCTTGAGAATCCTATATAACTTTACATTTATTGTCATTCTGTTAAATACACACAATTTAAACACATTTTATTTATGTGTAAAAAATAATATTTTAATAAAAATTATTAAAATTAAGTAATTTATTATTATTTTATTTAAACAAACGACAATAACACACAAAAGGGAAAGGATACGAATAAAAATAAGTCAATTTTACCTACAAAAGGCTGACTTACTTTGAGGTGAGAGTTAGAATAAAGTAATTTATTCTTAGTAACACTTTTTCTAAAACAAACTTAGACAGTTGCCTTAAGCAATGAACTTTTGAAATTAAATTATGTATTTTATTATCTTGTAAACAAAATTATTTATTTTATTACCAACAAAAGTACGTATATGTATAAATGATCTCCTTCAAATAAAGTCATCATAGAGAGAGAAGGCATGTTTTTTGAGTGTTAGAGAAAACCCTAACCCCACAACTGCCACCCTAATCTTCTCCCCCTCCTTTTTTTTTTTTCCTTTTCCTTTTACAAAGAAATAAGTCCTTCCTCCTGTACATTTCACTTCTCCTCCTTTTGTTCTCATCACCAGCAATCTCAACCGAACAAGTCCTCTATTTTGTGCCCTCCTCGAGAGAGTAATTTCGTTTGGGAAGCCTCTCTCCGACAAGTTTTAATGCTATGATATTTTTATTATATTTTCTTTATTTTATAGGTAGTTGTTTCTCTCTCCAAGTGTATTTTTTGTCATATTTTCTCTTAGGCAAGGTTTTTCCATCCAAATCACTCAAAAATATAGAGAATACCCTCTATTGTTGAAACTACTTCAAGAAATTGAGACATGAGACCAACAAACTTTAAGAATTTGGAACTAGAAGATCAATATTGATACTTTTATTGTTATATTTCTTTTTTATCTAAGATTTTGAATATAACTCTCATAACTAAATTTAGTGACAATAATTTGGTTATGTTTGGCCAATATATATATGTGATATTAATATTACTTTTAATGATTGGAGAGCAATTTTGTAATTTAATTAAATATGAATTTTAGATTTATTTTTTGTTCATGTTCTTAATATCTTTGATTAAAAATTAATGATGGACAAAGTCTTGATTTGTAGTTGAAGAAAATATATTAAAATTATGCATTAGAAACGTCAATTGTGTTTGGTTGTGCATTAGGTAGTTTATATATTTTCTTGAGCTAATTTCAATTAATTAATAATTTAGATCAAAGAAGTTAATTAACTAATTGTAAGTGAAAATTACCATAATCATTAAGATTTTCTAGGTTTAGTGAAAAAATCAATAAATTTAACTTTACTCGAATCACTTAATTCGTTCTTTTCATAAATGGATGGCAAACTAAAATTTTCATATGTATCTATCATTCTTATCTTGGTTGTGATATCATTTATTTGAAAATTATTTAGTTATTTAATTAATTTAAAATTTACAATCTTTTCTGCCAATCGACAATTGTTAAAATATTTAAAATTATTTATTTAACTAAATAAGAAAATAAGTAACATTTCAAAACACCTGTTAATTCTTTCAAAGACCAACCTCGGGGTAAACTTATCATTAGTCTACTAGTAATTCGTGCACTTGCAAATAATTAAAATTTTTGCATTAATTTTTTGGCACCATTGTCAACAAATTGACGTTTTAAATTGTTTATTTATTTTTTATTTAGTCTGTTTTCGTAATTTTTTTTATTTTTGTGATTTTTTTTTATTTTGTGATTCCATTAATATTTGTGCTTTACTTAGTTTTTTTTTTTTGTTTCTTACCTATTTTTATTTCTTTTCTTTGATTTGTTTGCTTTTAGTTGTTTATTTTGTTGTTATTTCTTTTATTATTTAATTGCTTTGTCTGTGATATATTTTTTGGTGCTTTAATTTCGTTGTTATTTTTGTTAGTATATGAAAGATACCGTTCATAAATAACATCAAAATATTTAAAAGAATATCTAATTAAGCTAGATACTGAAATCCAAGAGTTAATACAAAAACTTTTTGAAGAGCAATAAGACATGACAAATGTAGAGGTATGTGACATATGTGGTTTATATGGGCATGATGTTAGTGTTTGTATTTTTGCAGATGATTACTATACATTTACCAGTCAGAATTTTGATTTTAATGAGAGATACCACTTTGAATTCTGGAATGATCCCTATTTTTATACCTATAATCACCATAATTTTTCATGGAAAGCAAACTAACTCACCTTAAGCCCAATACTAAATACAAGGCTTAAATTTTAATCCATATTACTCACCCTATCCATCTAATGAGCTAATCTTAGAGGATAACTATTCAAGCAAGTAGAGATTTTAACATGAAAAACGATCAAATGATAGATTCTTTAGTAGAATCTATGAAAATGGTGGAAAATCCATGTGGGAAAATAATTAAGCAACATTAAGAATTTCTAAGTCAACAAGAAAAAGAGAACATTATAAAAGTTCAAAGTGGTAAATTTTTTAACGATACTTATTTTCCTAAATTTTTTGATTATTTATCACTTGATGTAGGATACATAACTAAGGAGCAAGCAAATTCTAAGGAAGGCAAAGTTAACGACAAGTCTTAAAACCTTTTGAAGAAATTGAGGAGATTTAAGAAGAATCATCTGATTCTCTCATCTTGAACAATTCACCTGCTCATGATAGACCTCCTATCCAACTTCCATACCACCTGAATGATTCTAATAATTTTTATATTAATTTGGCGAGTAAAAAGTGGTAAAAACTACGCTAAACTTAGATGCATGTATTAACTTAATGTCATTCATTATACTTGCAATTAGATTTGAGAGAGTTGAAGCCCACAATCATGTCCTTTCAATTAGCTGATAGATCTATTAAATATTCGAAAGAAATGGTTAATAATTTATTTGTACAGGTATATAAGCTAATTCCACTTGTAGATTTTATTGTTTTAGAAATCAACGAAAACTCATCTATGAGCAAGGAACAACCTGTTCTTCTTGGTCTCAAATGTTGCATGGTCTAATTGGACTATAAATCAAGACAGTAACAAAGTTTCTCACTCATGAGCTAGCTTGAATTCTAATTGGACTCATTTAATGAAACACTTTTTTTAAAACATACAGCACTATAATCAAGCAGCCTAAAATTTAAAACCTTAAAGAATGAGGTAATTGTCTTGTTTGATAAGAATACAACAAACATCATGTAAATATCAATGCAATAAGTGGTTTATGTGACCATAAATAAAGACAAGAATGGACAGTTTGATAACATAAGAACATAGATAGAACTACAAATATTAGAGCCATAAAATAGCTCTAAGGCCTTTTGGCTAATAATATCATCAAGTAAATATCAAGCTAATATACAAAAATAGGTAACACCAAATTACGAATGTAACGTCCCGATATTTTACATATAATTAAAGGCATTATCTAAACATTTTATTGATTGAAAACTTTGATATAATTAATTATGGCTTTAAATAGAAAAAAAAAAATTATAGCTAAAAACCTTATAAAGTTTTGCACTCATTAAAATCTACAATTTATTAGATAAGAAAAAAAAGAAATTTTAAATCCTAAGGAACCAATAACATAATCCTCAAACATTGTCAAATATTCATCATGGTATTCCTAAAAAAGTGAAGAAAAACTTAGAGTGAGTGAAATCACTCAGTAAAAAACTTACCTTATTTGAAATATTAAGGGTACACAACATATGTACACGCTTACATACAAACAAGTAATTACGTCATACTTATGCTTATGCTTCAATTACGTAATACTAAAAATATTATATAAAATTTATTGCTTTAAACCTTGCATAAAACTTATAATCTCTCAAAAGTTTAACATAAAAGAAATACTTTCAAAACTTGTATTTGAAATGTCATGATTTAATGATGCATATGTCATGCTATTAAATATCATGTAATTGTAAGCACATTTAATCCATTTAGATAAGCATAATATCATATATCACACATATATATACTAAAATGAGACCATACTATCGATTTAGTCATAAATGTCACCAAACAAGACATGTAAAAACAATCATGAAAACATTCATGCAACGAAAAACTCTTACCTTTTAACATTTTATCTAATTTACTATTTAATTAACCTTTAGCTTGGTCCGGGCAACAGAAAAAAGGAAAGGGTCAATGTAGTTGCCTCATTGACTAAGGTTGGGGCAGGTAGCTACATGAACCCCTTCCTTTTTTCTGTTGCAAGGGTCGAGCCAGTTTAATTAGAAAGGGCAAATCTTGCCCGAAGGTTGCTATCCCAACAGGCTGAGGAAATCTCTATCGTGCTAAGGCTAGCTTGAAATTCAATCTTCGAATGATGCTACTAAGCTCATTAATAGTAGTCATATCATAAATTTTTCTTAAACCCTATATTGTTAATGTTCTATCAAGGTATGAAAACATCAGTAGTTCTATGATTCCTGTATTATATGCCTATATCCTAGTATCAATAGTGTAGTAGATCTATTTAATTGGTACCTACTATAGTTATCCTTAATAGTATATATAAGCTTTTAGTTTAGTAAGAAATTAGTGGTATCATAGTACAAAAATCCTAACTAAATAGATAATTAATTGTTCTATTCTATAGAATTAATTAGGATTCTAATTCTAGCTAGAGTATAATAAGCTTATATTTAATTAATACAATTATACAATTAATTGGTTAACAAAGCATGACATGAAAAGTGATGTACTTTTCACTTGTTATCCGTTAACCTACTGTACTTAAATACTAACTAAATTGTTAACAATTCTTTAGTTAACAAAATGAACTAATGAGAGTACATAGTTATAAAAGTACTTATGAGTACATAACTGATGAACACAATTTTGACTTATATTTTGTTATATTTTTAAGCATTTATTTTATGTTTTATTTTATTATTTTCGTGTTTTGGAAGATATTTATGTATTTTGTAGGTTTTTGGACTCTTGAAGAATATTGGACTGAAATGACACAAAAAGAGAGAAAATGGAGTAACAAAAGCCAGAAAATGTAAGGCTTACATTGGGAGTCAAAACCTATGTAAGGGTTACATACAAGGCTAAATCAACGCGCGCCTAGGTATAGAAAACGTGTGCCTAGGCGGGAAGGTTTCTGTCTTGATTTGAATTCCAGGAAAATATAGCGCGCCGAGGCGGGAAAAACCTGCACCGCGGCGGGGAGGTTTCTGTTTTCTACCATGGAGCCAAAATTCAACGCGCGACGCGGCGGGCAAAAACCTGCGCCGAGGCGAGCATGCCAAAACTGCCCAAAAATCCTAAAACGCGTAGGTAATTGGGCAAAAATCATGTAAATATTATTGTCATAAATGTTGCACGATTTACAAGAACAAAGTCCCTCATCCATGGGATAGTTTGGATTCTCATTGGACATAATTAATGAAGTTAATGTGTAGACACATAACAACTGAATCAAGAAACCTTGAATTAATGACCTTATAGGAGGTAGGTTATGGTCTCGTTTAACCAGAATACTTGAACCAACATCATGTAAATGCCAAGGCAACAAGTAATTTTAGTCATGTGTGACCATAAATAAAGCCAATATTATACATTTTGGTCAGATGAGACCATGATAGAGCCAATAATATTAGAGTCATAAGATAGCTCCAAATCCTTTTGGCCAACAACATCAAGTAAATGTCAAGCTAACATACAAAAATAAGTAATACCAAACTACAAAAATCAAGACCACTTAAAATCTCAAAGAAGTTTGTCAAACTTGATCATGCTAGATGAACCAACATCATGCAAATATCATGGTCTTAAGATACCATATTATTGTTGGTCTATAAATTCATGTTTATGCTCAATGAGGTAGCCAAGATTGATGTTTTGATTCATGAGTTAACTTAAGGCAAATGAATCAAGCTATTATGACAACATATGAACCAAGATTCATGTTTATGTTACAAGTTAACTTTTGCTCACATTCCTAGCAAAAGTCATTATTTGCAAGAACATTCTATCATCTTAGACAAGGAGGAAAGTGAAAGATAAATCCCATTGTATTCGACTAGTCAAAGATTTGATGGGAATTCTAGATCGAAGGATTTCAATTTGACACAATATTAGGACAAAATACAAACGAACTAATCAACCAACAAAACTAGAATAATGCCGTTTGTATAACGAACTTATTCTCCAATCTAACAATGCAATTTTACGCCAACAAAACAGCTTAAGTCAATGCAACTTTAAGCCCACAAGAAAGCTTAGGTTCAACCTAAGCATCGTAATTGAACAAACATCATGAAGATATCATTGTCCCAAATGTCACCTAGTCTAATTGTACTATAAATCAAACCAAAAATCAAGTCTCTTGCCAAGCGAGTTTGTATGAATTCTAATTGGACAAGATTAATCACGAAGATTTGTCCTTTTAAGACATGCAACATATTAACCAAGCAATCTAGAATTAATGAGATGAGAGAATGAGGAAGCTTATAGTCCAACCCATATGAACATGGTATTGAGCCAACATCATATATATCAAGGCAACAAGTTTTATCATATTTGAACATAGATATAGCCAAAAGTACAAGGCAAAGAGCTTAAAACTCATAGTCAAAAGTAGAAGGCATAGGAATGAGGAGCTCAAAAGTCATAATTAACCAAGAAGATCAAATAAATATCAAGTCAACGTGAAAACACGGGTCATACCAAATTACCAAAATCAAGAAGATATAGTCTCAAGATAGATTAGCTCAAGCATGAACATGCTAATTAAGCGAACATATTGTAGATATTGTTGTCTCAAGGTAGCAAGGCTTGATTGGTCATTGGTCTATAAATCAAGTAAAGTTTCATGTTTCTACCCCTTATGGTAGATAAAATTCAAATTAGACAAAATGAATCATGATAACACTTTTATGTCGCAAAAAAGATGAACCAAATAATCTACAATTAAAGAAAGTAAATGAGGAGGCTTATAGTCCAATTTGATCATAGTACTTAGAGTCAATCGTGTAAATATCAAAGCAATAAGGAGCGTATCCAATTTGACCAAGTACTTGAACCAAAACCATGTAAATATGAAGACAATAAGTATATTTGAACAAATGGGTCCATAGACTGAGTCAAAAATATAACCAAAGAAAAAAAGCAAGATAAAAATAAGATATAATATGCTAATAACATCAAGTATACATCATGTCAACTTATAAAACCATAGATTATAAAAAAATTGAAAATCCAAAACATCTAAACTCTATGAAGAAGCCCAAAAGCTAACTTATTAGGTCCAAACGGCTATGCTAATTGAGCCACCATCATGTAGATTTTAAGATAGAATAGTCAATGTAGGTCATGAATCAAGCACTATAAACTCAAGGAAGTGATCAAGGAAGTGATCAAATGATGTATTTAAAGTTTTAAAATTTATTATCATTTGTTTTTAGCTTCTGTTTCTACTAGAAAAGCAAAGCTTAAATGAGGTGAATTACTGAAAATAATTATTTTTAATTTTAAGAATTCTAGAATTTATTTTTCAAATTCTTCTCGATCTTCTGGAGTATAAATCATTAGTTTTATTCTTATAACTTTTGAAAAATCTTTTAATTTTATGCTTGTTATTTTATTAAATCTATTAATCTTTGGATATAATAGATTTTATTAACATATTTTTCTTAATAATTTTTTGGTTCATGTTAAAGCTTTATCTTCCTATATTTTATTTAGAAATGAGTTTTGATTGACTTCTATTTGTAAAAAAAAATTATTTTTGGCTTTCTTATTTTATATTCTCACAGCGTTTTCATTTTTTATGTTTTCATTTTGATGATGAAACTGTTAATAATTTTCTTAATTTTGACACATAAATAGTTTTAGCATTTAAAGTTATCAAACTTATTTTATTTAAGTACTTGGTAAATAAGGTGTGGAACTTGTAGTGGTTCTAGTTCTATCTTAAAAGTTTTTTTTTTTATTTAAAATTTTTGCTTTTTGAGAAAATTCTTCTTTGAATTATTTCTTATATTATAGTTTATTAAAACATTTATTTGCATAATGTCTATATTTATTACATATCTAACATCTATACCTTTTTTCCTGATAGACAATATTTTTTCTTTTATAATATATTATATTTTCTTATTCTAAAATATTTTTGTCAATAAAATTCTTTGTTATATATTCTTTATACTTTTGAAAATTTTATTTTCTAAATTTATACATTTTGAACATTTTACATTTATTGTAAGGTTTTATATTATATTCATATTTTTTTTTATATTTTAAAATTTCTTATATCGCAATAAATTTTATTATTTTCTCTTATTTGTTTATATTCTTTTCTTTCTTGACATTTTATAACAATCTAACTCTTACAACTTTTTGTTTTTCTTCCTAATGTATAAAGTATAGTTTATTTATTTCTTTTATTTCATTATTCTGTCATAATTTTATGCAATATTTCAGTTAATTTTTGAAAAAAATATTTTCTTATAAGTTTCTTGCATAAAAGGTGATAACTTATGGTAGTACATTTCATATTCACATAAAAATAATCTATATAACATATTACATAGATTCATATTTACTAAATGTCATTCAACTTTATTTATTTCATTTTCACTAGATTCAGTAATATACTTATTTTTGTATTATCCAATAAATTTCTTATATATCTCGTTTTCTACAATGTTTAAGTATTTTATTCATGTAGTTGTATTTCCTTTTACATTTTTTGTCATCTTATAAGCTACTAATAATCTACAAGTTGATGGGCTTGTTTGTGTAATTGTAAAAATTTGTATGATTACACTCATTCTACTAGCTCATTCATTTAAGACTTTCTTTCTATCAATTATGCAATCTAAATCTAAAATGAGGTCTAAATTATAATGAAATACTACATCTAGTACCCTAATATAAATCTTCTTTCATTTTTGGTTGTTGTCTTCTTCCATAAGAAGATTCAAGTTTTTCTTATTTTTGCATATTTTTTTCTTTTCTGTGTGAGTCAAATGTGTATCCTCGATTTGAGGTTGATAACACTGGTTCCTAATGGATTCTTGAATTTATGTTTTCTTATTCAGATTCACTTTAACTAATTATTGTCATATCATCTTTTTTATTTGTACAAAATTTTTCTAATTTTTTATTTGTTAGAGTTAATAGATTGATTAATTTTTCTATGTCCCTATTTTTAGGGTTCATAAATTATTCTTCTAATTTTTTTTCTATATTTTATTAGACTGAGATTATACCTTTTTTATAGCCTTCTATTATTTCATGGATTAATAAATTTTTATTTTCTTTAGTTTCTTGTTTTAATTATTTAATTTCCTGTTATTGTTTCCATTCAAGTTTATTATTCTTTGCTTGATCATTAGTTAACTTAATTTTTAAAACATTATTTTTTATTCCTTGAATGATAGGTTTTTTATTTATATCAAAATTTCATTCGGGTTTATCAAAATTTGTTATTATATATGGTTTTATTATTTGTCTTATTCTTTTGAATGTTTTTTATTTTTTATAAACTTATTTTGTCCATATATTAAACTATTATGATTTTTAATTAATAAGTATCATATTATGTAATGTATTGAAAATATGTGATTTTATTCCTTCACTAGATTTCCTTTTTCAAATTTATAAGTTAAGTTTAGTACTTGATTTAGGTTTTTGATATTAATATTAACAACAAATTTAGCGTATGCTGTAAATTTTAATTTTTGACATCTTAAGTTTTCATGGATAATTTTCTATTTATTATTTTGTTATCCAATAATGCTAGTTTTATTGGTGTATCTATTCCTTCTCTAAAATATACTTTTATTAGAAATTGTATTTCTCCGAGATGAATATACAAATATTTTCTTTACCTTTATGTGAAATTTTTGATAATTTATTTATAATTATTTTTTGTTAATTAATGGTATGTTAAATCTTTCTCATGTATTTGCTATGGTAATACTTATTTTTTATTACTTATTCTATAATAAATTATGTCTTTTTTGGAAAATATTTTTTTTTATTTTTGAATAAGATGATTCTTTAAATTCATCACCTTCTATAAAATTTAATTTTAATTTTTAAATTTCTTCAAATTTCTTTTTGCTCGGTACAACTTATTGTGAAAAGTATCTTGAAATGTCTTATGTTTTAATTTCCATTATATTTTAATTTTTTATTATTTTTGTTATTTTACTGTTAATTTTCGTTAACTTCAACTTCACTTTAAGTTTAAAACTTATTTATGAAACTTTAAGGATATTATTGATATATATCAACTTATTACAAGGGTTTCAACTTTCAAGTTAGTTCTTTAATCAAATGTAAATTTTATTAATTTTCTATGGATAATAATAAAATATAGTTTTTCTAAATAAAAAGGAAAAAAAAGAAAAATTAAAACTAAATTACTGCAAAAAGTTCAAGCTATTTTTATTTTATTTAATAAAGTGTAGATTTTCTTTATTTTTATGATAATAATAATAATAATCATATTTATTCGAAGGAATTTAAACTTAACAGTTATTTTTACATTTTTAAATTTTCACGTTAATGATTATTTCTATGGATAATGCCTTATATATGATGTGCTAGCAAATAGAGATGGCAACGGGTCGGTTCGGGTCAGATTCGACCCGAATCGTTTTGACCCGCGGTTCAAATTGAACTGAACTATTTCAGACAAAACAGATTCGGTTCGGTTCGGGTAATATCCGCGGGTCAAAAAATCGAACTGTTGACCCGTTTTTTAAAAAAAAATTGGAAAAAAATATTAAAATTTTTAGTAAATAAACGGGTACCCGAATGGTGCCTCGAACCGAATTGATCTTTGCCCCGAACCGAACTGTTTTAAATTAAATGGATAATGCTCCGATCCATTTCTGAACCGTTTTGCCCCGAACCGAACTGACCCGAACAGGTCGGATACCCGCGGGTACCCGAACCGTCGAATCAAATTGCCATCCCTACTAGCAAAATGTATGTGCACTTGCACGTATGTTATTTTTAAGTCTAAATAATTAAAAAGTACCCTTACCTCAAATAAAAAAAAAAAAAACTTCATACTATATGTTATAATAAATAAAAAAAAAATGATAAGAATGTATTTTTATTGAAACTATATGTTATCTCACAAAAATATTAACTTGTGAATAGACTAATATAACACATGTATAAATAACAATTTTTTAATTGCAAATGATATATAGTTTCATCTCATTAAAATTTGTTGTTCAACTTTCATAGTTTTATTAAATGAGTTGATTAAATTTTATCCAAAATAACTAAAGAATCAAAGTTAAGAACATATACTTTTCTCTAAGATTAGATATAAGATTTTTTTTTTATTAAATATTTATAAAATACTTATTTTATAAAAATATATTTAGTTTTGATTTAAAAAAAAATAAATATTCATTATATTATAACAGGAGTATTTGCATGTATGTCATTTTTAACTCAGAAATAATTAAAATTCATCATTCGCACAAGTAAAAAAAAGTAAAACTTTATCTTATATTATATGCTATAATTAAAGATGAGGAAACAAGAGAAGACGAGAGTTTGTATTTTTATTGGTACTTCATGTGATTTCACAAAAATTTTAGATTGTGCATTATTAATAACGCATGTCTCAATCATAAATTTTCTACTCTCAAACATGCGATCATGTCTCATTAAAATTAGTTGTTCAACTAAAATTATTTTCATCTCATAAGAAGTTATTATGTTTGTAAAGTGGACAGACTAATTGAATGACTTTGACAAAATTTTATCTTATGCAACCAGATAGCCAAAATTACAACATATACTTTTCTCTGATGCACGATATAAAATTTGTTGATCGAGTCTTTTAGAAGAAAAGGAAGAATATATAAAATTATCAAGAATAGTGATATGATTGTTAAATATGAAACTATATGATTATAATGAAGCAACAAAAATTCTTATATATATATATACAAAAAAAAAAACAATAATTCTTTTAGAAGTTATTCAAATAACTACAACATTGCAATTATTTTTTAATCATATTAATTTTTTTATTTTATTTTATTTGTTCTTTTTATTTTTTATTTCACTATTTATTGAATTTTGAGATGTGTGCCATCAAATAGAAAAATTGGATAATTATATTTGTGTTACTTAGATTAATCTCTAATTTTTTTTTACTTCGATATATCGCCTTTTTATTTTTCTTTTAAAAATGAAAAAAAAAATTGAACAATTCTTTTTTTTTTTTGTTTAATTGGCTAAATATAATTTATTTTTTATTTAAATTATCCAAAGCAAAAAAATAGGTGTTTACTTTCATGTAACAAAAGCAATAAAATAGGTGTTTTAATAAACATGTATTTGTTTTGCCTATTACTTTTTTATACAACCGTTATCTACTCCCAAAAAACAAAAAATTAATAAATTATGCCAATTTTTATTGATTTATGAAGATAATTTTTTTTGTTAAGAGACAATTCTTTTATTTTATTATGCTTTGATTTAACTTATTGAAGGAAAAAAATCTTAATCATATAAAAATCGTAGCTTTAAAACATAAATTACTTGGAAGTAAGTAAACTAATTGGTATGGTGAAAATGTTAATTTTATTTTTACTTGCAAAATAAACTAAAATATATAATACAAAAATAATATAAAGAAAAATTTAAAAAACGTGATGAGGTTTATTTTCTAATTAAGAAAATGAATTATAGTAATTAAACAAAAAGATTTCTATCGCACATGAACTTAACGAAAATGATATTTATTACAAATAATTTAAATAATTCAATAAATTAGTCTAGATATTTTATCAAAGAAGAAGTTAATTTACAAAATAAGCGATTTAGAAAAAAGAAAAAAAGAAAAAAAGACAAATGTTATAATTAAAGGAAACAATAAGATTAAATTGTCTAAAATATAAATTATTAATGATAAAATCATCCAATATAATCATAATAAAACTTTTCTCATAATATAATAATTGAATTGCTATTTAACAATTGAATAAAATCATCTAATTTATAGATTACTAATGTTAAAATATTTAAAATAAAAATAACATATATATTATATATATAGTAATAAAATAATAAGATTATATTATATAAGCATAATATAATTATAGATTTGTTTGGGTATGCTTCTTTTGGGAGTAATTTAAAAAAAAAAATTTAAAATTAAGTGGTTCAATTAAAATTGATTTTAAGATAATGGTGTTTGGAATGAAAACGTTAGAAATGATTTTGAGTTGCATTTTAATAATCTTTTTTTCATTAGAACATATATTATGCAAATATATATAATAATAAGATAATATTATTATATAATATACACTATATATATAAAAGTCTGAATCACGTTTAATATTTTTTTAGATAAAATTATTTTTACATTTTAAACTATTGATATTAAAAAAAAATTAAAATAAATAAAATAATTTATTTACATTGCACATATTTTTAATTAATTTAATTATTAAAATTGTCTCAAATATAAATTAAGGATAAAATGAATTTGAAATAAAAAATATATATAATCAAATATATATACCAATAGTAATAATGAAATTGATGAAATTATTTAAAACATAAATTATTAAAGGAAAAATAATTTAAAATAAAATAAATATTTATAATAATAAGATGTATAAAATTATTTAAAATTATCAAGGTATTTCTAGGAATGATTATGGACGTTGTCGTCTCAAATAAAACAAAATCGCGTTTTCCACACCAACCCTAGTTTTTCTAATTTAGTTGTATCCTGTTTCCACAGCAACGCTGCTTATCAAGTATTCTCCGGTTCCTTTGCCGCCTGCCATTCGACTGAGCCAATAGTCTCCACAGCCACTCTCTTTCCGTTCTTTATCAGTCCACTTGCCTCTTCTGTTATATGTAAGCCACTCTCTTGGTTGTTCAATGATTTCTTCTTTGTCGTTAGTTTTCATAATTCTTGCAAATCAAAGACAACCTCTCTTTGCTTCATTTAAATTAATGTTATATTTGGGTCATCGGCTTGTAGTTTTTGATATTCTGCTTGGTTTGTTGGCTTAGAGGTGCATCTAATATAGTGCCTTTTGTACAACTTTTCAATACCTCTAATTTTTCCCTGGATTTCTAGGGCTGCCTAGGGTCTCACAAAATTTTCAGTCGCCCCTGTGTCTACCCTTAGTTAGGCTCTGTTTGCCTGTTTGGCTACCTAGAAAAATCAAAGAAAGCGGAAAGGAATACCGAGTTAAATGGATTTTGTTTTTCGCTACCTTTTTCTGACCAACAAAGTAGTTGGTTTTAATTATCTTTTTTGGGCGTCTCAGAATGTTATTACCTACTTGTGAATAAATGTGGAGGCTTTTAGGTGAATTCAACCTTATGTGTTTCTTAATCTTGAGTGTAATTCAGAGGCAGTTTTTATTTATTAACTCACAGCTATGTTACATGGTCTTTAGATATGTATCCAATTTGGATTTTTGGATACGTATCCAAGTGTTAGACATGCCTATTTTTTCATTTGTCTTTAAATTTTTACCAATTTGGAGTGTCAAGAACCACATCTATGTCCATGTCGTATATGTTAGACACGGGTACTTTATTAAAAAACAGTTAGTATTGAATTTTGTTTGAATTGTTCGCTCAAACTTGCGTAACCTAGGCTGAAAATACTGATATGCGTTCGAATTTAGTAATGTTTGATTTACTAAAAACCAAAACATTGGTGGATTTGTGCAGTGGCATTTTTATAAGTTCAGCAAATTAAAAAAGAACTTTTGGGACATCATAGAGTATGAAAACTCTATATTTTTGTTAAACCTGTGTGATGTTATTAGTGTAATCAAGGTTTGTTCGAACATCGTGGAAATCTCTTGCAGCATGTTGATATTATTATCACATTTGCAAAAATTGTGGGATTTACCATTGACTGCCCACACATGATTCATTTTCTACTTCAAATGTAGGTGAAGTGATGGGTAGCGAAGATGGTTCCATTGAACTAGCTGCTGCAGAACGCCGAGAGAGGTTAAAAGCTCTTAGGGCTGCTCAAGAATTGTTAAACACTCCAGATGAGGACTCAGCCCACCAAGTTCAGGATAACAAAAATGATGACAGTGAAACTAGTGAAGAAACGTGAGTATATTATAGGCCTTTTGTATGTCTGCATCACTTTGCAGCTGAGCCTTTTTATATATTTGTTAGATCATAATGTCATGGATAGCAAATATAAACCACAGAAAAGAGAGCCATGCCTATGCATGTTAGTTGTACTTCCAACAAAGGGTTATTAGTGATGTACTAATATGGTTGCATAAGAAGATGGTTAACAGGCCTTTTATTATTTTCTTAAAGAAAGAATTCCTTCTCTCTCTGTTCACCAATATATGTGCGTTAATCATTTGGTGACTCACAATGTGTTTCATGTTTCATGTGTTTGAATACTTTTGTTTCATTGCTTTGCTTGTTTTATTAGTCATTGATTTATTCTGAGGGTTAGTAGTGCAAGCTATTGAAATTACCTTTCCTTTTGCCCAATAATTAAGATGGAAATAGTACAAGTGTAGTCACCAGTGAAATGATACAGATTGTGAATCTAGAGCAACTTGGATCAGGACATTACTATGATAATAGTTGCCATTCTAGAGAGAGAGAGGAGATTTGGTTTTCTCTTGCTGTCTGCTGTGTAGTGCCAGGATGTTTATTAAGTGTGCACAGTTTTGGCTTGTTCTTCATCATTTAATTTTCATCTTTAAAATTACTTTACGAAGTTCTGCGAAAATTGCATCCATCTATTGATAATTTGGCCATCTGTTACATTTTGGTACATTGATGGACTCCTTTGGTATGCATTTTAAACTTGAAGATGAGGTTCTATCTTGGGCCTTATCTTTACTTCTAAAGCTTTCTTCTTTGACTTGTTTTCATGATGCCTTTGCCTTTTTTTGGGTACATGATTTGTTACATGTAACCAACAAATCATTGCAGGGCTCTTAATGTGAAGTTTCGGAATTATGTTCCTAATGATAAGGTCCTTCAGGAGGGTAAGGTTGCTCCACCAGTGCTACCCAAGTTTGAAGACCCTGTCGCAATAGTGCCTCCCCCATCGGAGAAGAAAGAGGTACTCAAGTGTGCCAGCATATCCTCTTAATTTTTGTTTGGCGTTTTCCCCGTACTCATGAGATATGTGTACTGTTCTTTTCTTTTATACTTCCTATGTATATTGTAATTCTGGTTCAATTTTATAGGATCCATTTGTGAATATTGCCCCTAAAAAGCCAAACTGGGACCTAAGGAGGGATGTGCAAAAGAAGCTTGATAAACTTGAAAGGCGAACCCAGAAGGCATTGTATAAACTTATGGGTAAGAAGTTATTTTCTTAAATTTATGTTTCATATATGTTGATGAATATGTACTGCTAGTATCACATCACCGTAATAGATTCTGATATAAGTGAAAGTAACCTGAAAATGATTGGAACCCCATGAAGACAAGACTTTAAATATATCTATGAATTATGAAATGCTCATCCTTTTTTTTCACACTAAAGGTATAGGTTGTGACAAAAAGGTATATATGTAGCTATATTCCTATTAGGAAACATTATTTCTTCTCCAATGTTCTCTAATCTTTTCATATTCTTTTGGAATTAATTTTTTTTTTTGGGTCAAAAATTTTGGAACTGAAATTTGCACATTTTGTTTTGCTATTTGACCTGTCTAGTAGTATTTGTATTTTCTTGGTGCCCATTGAGCTAGTAAGTATGTGATGCCTCAACTTGTGCTCCCTTTTGCAATAACCAATTAGATTATTTAGGAGAAAATGCTTTAAACTATGAGGAAGCATAGTAAAGTTTGCAACCATCTACTTTTGGCTAGGGCAAGACCAACTGTAAAATGCTTTAACCAATTGTCCTGTAGTGGATGAGACCCTCTAAATTTTGGCTAGGACTTAGCTAATTCCAACACCTACTATTGCATTATGAATATGACGTCTATCACAACCAACAGGTTTTGTCATGCAAAAAGATGAACCTCTAGTTTGCTTAGTTGATATTACTATTTTGAGATGTATAGATTAAAGTCATGTCTGATTTATCCACGGACTAGCCTTCGCCTAGTCTTATTATCTTATCCAACTTTAACCATTAAGTATACATGGTATGTTTAAAGATGAAGATTGCTTTTAAGCTTATCAATTGTAAATTAAATCAAGAAATACTGCCCGTGGGGAGCTGCTCGTGAAATTTTACATACATGTTTAATTCATTGTGCTTGCTCTTGTAGTCTTGTATAATTCCAATATCCCAATCTCCTTCCTTTCTATAAATATTCATATTCCTCTTGGTTTTTGCTGCTAATCAAATTCGCTAATAGTACAAAGCAGCAAGGATATTGGATCTCATAATTTTAGTATTTGTTTATGCATAATTTATGAACCGGATCTTACTTAGGGTTTCCATTGTTTGTTGTTGAGATCATACATCAATTAATGAACAAATGCTGTATCATTGTGTCTGTATTGGATTACTCTTCCAATATAGAGTGTTTAATTGGATTTTATTGATTGAAGTAGTTTGTTGATTAATTTTTTCTTAGTTTTTCATATAATCTACCGGCACGTACAAAATAAATAATTAAATATGATACTTTCTATATTGTAAGAGTAATCCAATACAGACACAATATAGAACAACTGCTGTATCATTGTGTCTGTATTGGATTACTCTTCCAATATAGAGTGTTTAATTGGATTTTATTGATTGAAGTAGTTTGTTGATTAATTTTTCTTAGTTTTTCATATAATCTACCTGCACGTACAAATTAAATAATTAAATTTGATACTTTCTATATTACCCAGTGCATTTGGCATTTTCTTTAATTATCATCAATCTTGCTGATCAATAGAATTATTTTGATTATTTATGGCCTTCATTGATTCGATTCTGTCAAGCTTTCCTTCTTTTTGTTGTTTTTGTTTATGGGTCAATGTTAAAAGCTTCTTTTGATGGTTGATCAGTAATGATTGAGCAAATTTGAGTTTTCCTAGTCGAGACTTCTTAATCCTTAACTATAATTCTATGATTTTCTGGTCTTCTATAGTCTCCTTACCTGACATGACTTTTGTGACTCTGCAGAGGAACAAGAAAAAGAAAATGAATTAGTTGAAGATGGTACAAATGCTGCAGAGGATTAATGAAACCCTAGCATCTAATCAACGGAACAGCGCAAACTCCACACCCCCTCCTTCCCAACCAAAGACCAAAAGGAAAGAAAGAGTTCCCTATTGTAAACTAAGTAAAGAGCCTGAGTAATAAAATTAGTCATCTGAGATGGAAGAGTTTGTAATATGTATCTAGATACGATCTGGTTCTATTTATTTGTCGATTTGACCGTAGCATCAGATCTGAATCGAAGTATATACTAAGATCTTTCACATTTTTTTGTTATCGTTGACTAGTTAAGTTGAACTACGAAACAGTAAACATTTTGCCATTATCCCTAGCATGTCTATTGGACTTTGAAGCTTGATTGCCTCTAGAAAACGTTATCTTGTGCCGTGCTTGTTGATAATATTAGTAGCAAATTTAACAGGGTTATTGAGGTTTTATTGCCCTCCTTGCTGAGCTCTGCTCCTTGTAGTGATTACATAACCATGTCTTTGGCGATTGGAAGTTGGAAAATGACAGATATAGAGCGATCAAATCTTTCATTAGTGTATTAGGGTTCTAACATTGAGCACATGTATGAGTGGTTATGTATGTGCTCGCTGGTTTCAAGTTAAAGTGGTAAGCACCGGAAGAAGAGACAAAAGGGATGTGGGTTATTTGAATTTGTTTTAAAATGACATGTTAGTTGATCATATGTACAAATTATGATTGAACTCATATTAAAGTTTTAACAAATCTCTAGAGTTCCTTCAGATATTATGGACGTACTCAGGATATAAGTTTAGGGGGATATTGTGCGTAAATTTAATAGTAAAATATAGACGATTTTGATACTGCGTAAATGAAATAATAAAAATAGATGTTTTCTTGAATGGAGTTGTTGCAAAATGACGTGAAAAAATTTGTGATAGATGCAGCGTAAATTAACAAATTTTTGTGGCCTTGAATATTAAATAATTAGAGTTACTTCTCAAATGAATATTTTATTTAATTTAAATAAAAATTTAAAATTATGTAAATTAAGTTATAATAAAATTAAATAATATAGTTTAATATTCGTGTAAAATGACAAAGAAAATTAAAGTAATTAAATAACGTAAATTATAATAAATTAAAGTATTCAAAAGAAAAAAAATGGATAAGAGAAATATTATATAATATAAATAACAATTAATAGCTATATAATTATATATGGTATAATAAAAAATATGTAAATTATATGTGAGGCTAAAATTATGATTTTTTAAAGTTCAATTAGTAAAATTTATGAGAATATGTTAAATTTTATCATTCTACTCAAATCTAATTAATAAATAATAAAAATTGTATAATGTTAGAGTGAAAGTGAAAAATATATAAATAATATTAAATAAATACATAATATAGTAAAAGAAAATAAAAATAATATTTAAATAATAAATTTAAAAGGTAACATTATTATATATTTTTATAAAATAAAGAAAAATACTTTTAAATATAATATAGAAAAAATTCTATCAAAATTTAAAGAGAATACGTATCGTAAATTGTGCCTAACTCAGCTTTAATTGAGGTGACTTTTAATCAACTTTTGCATATAAAAAAAAAAAAAAAGCTAGGTAGTCATTTTTGTTGATAGAAAAACAAATATCAATATTATCTTTGTATCCCTACTTTTGCTCACTCATAACAAGCTGTAAAATTAGCTGGGATGCGGCTTCAAAATTTGGGATCGGTGTCCCAGTGTTGAGCCAGAATACGGTTTTAGACACTCTAATAATTGGTAAAAAATTCAAATAGGAGGTCAATTTAGGCTTCCGACGATGACCCTTGGTAGTGTGGTGGTGTGCGGTCCTATCTTCCCTATACCTTGGTGAGCCATTTTTTGACCAAAAAAACGTGACAATGCCAAAAGGGGTATATAAGCCAATAATATTCAAAGTTGTTAAAAAATTAATTTCCTCGTAAGCTTAATTGTTGGAAGAAATATCAATAATTTTCTCATAAATGTTTCTTTTAGGCATCATATAGGTCAAATACTTGCAATATAATAATTAAAATTGTTGAGCCTTAAATATAAGATTATAGCTCTGATTTTATGTTAGAAGTTATTGAGAAATTAATTCTCTCAACAACTTAAGCTATTAGAAGAACAATACTTTTATACATTTATCTTGAAGTTGATGGGAAACTTTCCCTCTCAAAAATTTAACTCGTTAGAAGAAGTAACAATAATATTTTTATACACTTATTAAACAACATTTAATTTTATAAACATATCTTTAAATATATGTCATATTATTATTTTTTATTAAATTCATATTATAAATAATTATGTATCATATTTTTTTTTAGATTATTTTTGTATTTTTATTCATCTCATTTAGACTGATTAAGAATAAATGAGTTATCTAAATTAGTACCGTCTTATTACTATCTTATCTCGTTAAAAATTAATTGAGACGATATGAAATAAATTTTAAAAATTAATAAATTATCTTGAAATCCTAAGTGAATGTAATTTTAGCACTTTGAACTGGAGCACCTCAAATAATATTCTTCAGAAGTATATTTAAGAATTGTATCAAAAAAGAAAAAAAGAAAAGAAGAAGAAGTATATTTAAGAAAGTAATAATAATAATAATAATAATAATAAGCTTGTTACTTGTTACCTAATGCTATTTTCCATTATTACAAAATATTTTGTTTTAGTTTATTATTCACTTGCACCAACTGTTAGACCAAAAATAAAAAATAATTTTTATATTAACTTGATATATATATATCAATTCATATAATCCAATCACTTCATTATCCCATACTCTAATTTTACATCTAATTAATAATTAATTTAATACTTAATACATATATAAACATCAAAAGTATACACGATATAGACATCCAACATTTGGCAATAAATTTTTTTTTCTATATATAAAATTTACGAATATTTAAAACAAAAAAATCACTCAAAATTAATTGTGAAATGTAAAAAACATTTGAGTTGAGCAAATTTATAATATAAAGTTAAGTAGGTAAAATTTTAACAATTTGTGTGAAAAGAGGAAATAACACAAGTTACATAGACATGTAAAATTTCACATACCCATGTAAAAATTTATCACAAACTTGTAATGTTTACAAGTGTTGAATTTTACATTGAAATGTATCAATTGTGTGGAGGTGAAGATTGAGTGAAAAAATCATGAACGAACTAAACCATATTTTAAAATAAAATTAACTCAAACTAGATTATGAATATTGATATAATTTCAACCTATTTTGAGAGTTTTCTTATTTAAAATGAATTTCCTACTAGTAGGATTGATGGTTTTCTATTAAACTGATTTTCAAGGTGATTATACCTTGATTGATAGGGAAAACCCCTAAGATTATATAGATTAACTAAAATAAAATGAAAACGAAAATATAGAAACTTCTCAAATGGCAAAATGTGACAATATTTACAGTTAAGTCTTGGTCAAACCAACTGCTAGACAAAACTTGGTCAAGTATTGCCTTACTATTCGCATTCATAATTATCCTAAAATACATTTTCCTTTTTTCTTTTCCCCAACCGTAATAAATTTACGATACACACAGTAAAAAAATAAAAAAGTTGAAAAATTAATTAAAATAACACCCCTAAAATTTATAACTATTAGAATAATTAATATGTTCTTTAATGTTATTTTAGTCTTTTTCTTTATTTTGCCTTTAAAGGCTTAGCTTATATCATTTATAACTTAACTTTTGCATTATAAGAAACCCTAGCCTCCATTCTCTCTTCTTTCTTGTTTTTCTCTTTAATGTTAGATGTGGATAGTTATCATGATATCAAAGCATGGATTATTGAAGTAACTATAAATTCAAGCACAGTTTTCGTGGTATCATTCAAGAGCTTTATTTTTTGTATCAAATAGATATTTTCTTCTAATTTTGATAGTCTTCGGATTTTTTTTTTGTTCGAACTGCAATTTTAGGATTTCGTATGATTTGGCAATTTGGAAGTTTTTGGTTTGTTTTCGCAATGACAAATAGTAAAGATGACTCCTTACAGTTTAATGTGAGGTTAGATGGGAAAAATTATTCGTATTGGAGCCATGTGATGAAAAAATTTCTCAAAAGCAAAAAGATGTGAAGTTATGTATATAGAACTTTAAATAAACCTATAACAAAAAAGACTGATTACGCAACCCTACTAGATACTTGAAAAATTGATAATTCAAAATTATCACTTAGATAAACAATTCTATTGAACACTCTATAGGCACGCAATTAGCAAAGTATAATACAACGAAGGAAGTTTGTGAACATCTTGTAAGATTGTATATATAGTCTAATTTTGCAAAGCATTTCAACTAGAATCAGACATTGAGCTCTTGAATAGAAAAACATGAGTTTTAAGAGTTTTATTTAGGAATAACATATATTTGAGATCAATTGGCTCTAACAGAATTAGTGAACTACGAGCTTGTGCACCTTATATTGCTCATAGAGAGGAACAACGCTTGGTTCAATTTTAATGGCACTTCGTGATGATTTTGAGGGACTTCATGGTTCCATTATGTATCGTAGCCCACTTCCTTCAATTGATTTCGTGGTCAGTGAGCTTTTGGCAGAGGAAATACGTCTTAAGTCTTAAGCAGGAAAATGAATTCTCCCAGCATCTAATTTTTTTATTTTTATAATTTCTTCTCGACCTCCGGCTCACTATGAGAACAAAACTTATGCAAATGTTAGGTTTAATGACTGTAGTTTTTGCAAACAAAAGGCTCATTAGAAAGCTCAGTGTTCTAAATTGAATCGAGCACCAATTTAGGCCTCCACAGTTTAGCAATCAATCTCAACCATGTCTGTACCACTCTCTGCAATTTAACACTGTAGCAGCTATATCTCCTTCGGAATTCTCTAACTTTGGAGCCTTATCCTCCAATTAGACATTGGCTACTCTTATTGAGCAATTTCAAAAGTTTCTTGGTACACAACCGTATGCCATGTTTGCCTCTTCTACGATAGGTCATTTCCTCTCTAGTTTTTCAGGTATGTCATCCTCAACATGAATTTTAGATTATGGAGCTTCCCACAATATGTCTCATGATTCAAAATTTTTTGCTTCTTTGTGTCCTACATCGTGCTTGTCATGACTGTTGATGATAGTCCTATGCTATTAGCAGATGTTGACTCTCTTGTCAATTCTCATTTATCTCTTTCTAATGTTTACTATATTCCTAAATTTTCACTAAACCTTGCATTTGTTGGTTAATTATGTGATTTTAGTTGCTCAGTGTCTTTTTCTTCTACCTCTTATCACGTGGAGGATTTACAATTCTAAAAATTGATTGGGACATGCCGTAGGTTGGAGGATTACATGTTTTGGACGAGCAAAAATTACCAGAATTTACAGCTCCTAGTGTTGATCTTTCTTCTTTTCGATTGTGTCCTTTATTTTCTAGTTCTTATTTATGGCATTTATGTCTTAGTTATGTTTCAGCTTCCCATTTACGATTTTTATCTTCTAATGAAACCTTATAAAATTTGCAAATTCATGATATTTCTGATTTTAATGGTTGTAAACTTGCAAAATTTTATGTTTTACCTTTTAATAGGACTTTTTATTCTGTTGCATATTTTGATTTAGTTCATTCTGATGTGTAGGGATCTTTTCCTGTTGTTTCAAAAGGAAGATTTCGATATTATTTTTTTTATTGATGATCACACTCGTTTTTGTTGGGTTTGCCTTATACGACGTTTTGATTTCTTTAATATTTATAATAACTTTCAAGCTCCAGTAAGAACACAAGATTTTGTGTTGCTCTTATTAATTGTTTTAAATGTGATTTATGTGGTGAATATACTTCCAATAATTTATACTCCTGAGCAAAATGGTGTTGCTGAAAGGAAACATATACACATTATTGAAACTGCTCACCCTATCTTGAATTGAGAAGCGTATGAATTAGTATTAGGGTGCTATTTTTGTTATTATAAGTTTTAGGAGTGTTAGTTTTGTAATTTTCCCAAAAAAGTTCCATTATAGATCAATTACAAATTTCAAGGAAAATAAATGGGTCACCCTATCTTGAATTGAGAAGGTATGAATTAGTGTTAGCGTGCTATTTTTGTTATTTTAAGTTTTAGGAGTGTTAGTTTTGTAGTTTTCTCAAAAAAGGTCCATTATAGATCAATTACAAATTTCAAGGAAAATAAATGGGGGATAAAGAAACTTTAGAAAATTAAGCTCAGAAAATGTAAAGGAAGAGAAGAGTACAACTAAAATAGACCCTTGAGGGTAAACATTCAAATCATAGCTTGGCACTTGTGAGTTATGACTACTTTATCTAAAGAAGCATTAAAATTATGATCTTTTATCATTTTTGAGTTGGTTTAATGTCTGTCTATGATCTGTTTATGATACAACCTGAAAATCAACTCACAATTCTCACAAAAACTTGAATAGTTCAATCACAAATATAGCAACCTCAAGGAGATTAGTCAAGAAAATTATTTGTAAGTAATGAGTGATACTATTATTCAATTCCAAACTGAAATTATAAAGAGATAACATCAAGCTTTCGAGAGGCTTGAGACTCTCCTAAGAACCAAAACTCACAGTAATTTTCAATACCCTACACGCAGCTTGCAAGCTGTTTTTAAAGAGCATTTCCTTCTCTCTCCTCTAACAGAAATCATAACAAAAGTATAACAGAATTACACCTCAGCACTTCCATTTTACCCTTCCTCCTAGAATAGGTAAAATGGACTTGTGGCCTATCATTACCCGCCGCTCAAACATTCACCTTGTCCTCAAGGTGAAAATCTGGAAACTGCTTTTGAATCATGTAGAAATCCTCCCAAGTTGCTTCATATGTGGGTAAGGACTTCCATTTCAGTAAAACCTCAACATCACCAGAATGGCCCTGACTCTTAGGACGCACTCCCAACAAAAGCTCAGGTTCCACCAATAATTCTAACTCCGAAGCAACTGTGGAGGAAGCACTGTGGAAGAGTGAGCAACGCCACGAGCTTGGCGCAATTGTGAAACATGAAAAACAGGATGGATAGTGGCAGTGGAGGGCAGTTCTAGCTTGTAGGCTACCTTTCCTATGCGGTGAAGAACCTTATAAGGGCCATAGAAACGGGCAGCCAGTTTCTCATACTTACGTTGGGATAAGGAGCGCTGTTGGTATGTTTTAGCTTCAAGAACACCATATCCCCAACTGCAAACTCCAAGTGGTGCCTTTTACAGTCAGCCTGAGATTTCATCTTTTGTTGGGCTCGCAATAAGTGCATGCGTAGGTCATCTAATATGGCATCTCGATCCTCCAACACTTGGTCAACCAAGGAGATTACAGTCGTGCCCCGTTCGTAGCGGATGAGCTGGGGAGGATTACGCCCATACAAAGCGCGAAATGGAGTACATCGGGTAGATGAATGGAATGAAGTATTATACCAATATTCAGCCCACGCTAACCAACGAGCCCAAGTACGTGGCTGTTCGGATGCAAAGCAACGCAAGTACGTTTCCAAACAACGATTAGCAACTTCTGTTTGCCCATCGGTCTGAGGATGATAGGCAGTGCTCCGCTTAAGTGTTGTGCCATTCAGTCTAAACAACTCGCTCCAAAAATGACTGAGAAACACTCGATCTCTGTCAGATATAATAGACCGAGGAATACCATGGAGCCTTACAACCTCTTTGACAAAAATCCCAGCCACCGTTACTGCGGTAAAAGGATGCTTCAGACCAATAAAATGGGCATATTTGCTTAGTCTATCGACCACAACTAATATGGTATCCACTCCGTCAGAACGAGGTAACCCTTCGATGAAATCCATGGTAAGTTCGTCCTAAACTTGGGCTGGAAGGGAGATAGGTTGTTGCAAACCTGCAGGTGTGGTGGCCAAATGTTTGTTCTGTTGGCAAACGGTACAGTTTTGAACGAACTTTATAATGTCCTTATGCATACCGACCCAATACAACTCTGCTGCCATCCGCTGATAAGTTTTGGTTTCCCCTGAATGGCCACCAATTGGGGAATTATGAAACTCACCAATAAGCAAAGTCAGTAGCTGTGAGTGTTGTGGTATTACTAGGCGACCTTTGTAAAACAAAACGTCGTGCTCCACTGAAAACCCCACATGTAGTTGGTTGCCAGAACTAATGTCCTCCTGTAGCTTGGCAAGGAATTCATCTTGGTTTAGCTCAGCCTGTAACGACTCCCAATGTTGCCACTGCGGTACTGACACTGCACAACACTCCATGTTCTCAGGAATACGTGAGAGTGCATCAGCCACTCTATTACTAGCCCCACTTCGGTACTGGATGTCAAAATTGTACCCCATCAGCTTGGTCACCTACTTTTGATACTCGTTGCCCACAATTCTCTGCTCCAAAAGAAATTTCAAGCTTTGTTGATCAGTCCGCACCTCAAATCTTCGACCTAACAAATAAGGCCGCCACTTCATTACTGCAAACACTATCGCCATCAATTCTTTCTCATAAATGGACTTCAATTGTGCTTGCGGCCCAAGTGTGTGACTGAAAAATGCGACTGGGTGCTGCCCTTGTATAAGAACGGCCCCCAATCCAAACCCCGAGGCATCGGTCTCAATAATGAAAGGTTGTGTGAAATCAGGCGTTGCCAACACTGGTACCTGAGTCATTGCATGTTTAAGCTCCACAAAAGCCTTTTCAGCCTCTTCATTCCACCCAAATTTGTCTTTCTTGAGTTGTTCGGTTAAAGGCAAAGCAATTCGGGCGTATCTGGCTACAAACTTCCTGTAATAACCTGTCAACCCTAAAAATCCCCTCAATTCCCGTAGGTTGGTGGGTGTTGGACATGAAATCATTGACTGGATCTTGCTAGGGTTGGCTGCCACTCCTTCGCCTGAGATTATATGTCCCAAATAGGCCACTCGAGTTTTTTTGAACTCGCATTTCTTACGGTTGGCAAACAAGTGGTTTTTTTTTTAAAATACTCAATACTTGGGCCAAGTGTGACTGATGGTCCTCCTCATTTGCACTATAAATCAAGATATCATCAAAGAAGACCAAAACAAATTTCCTGAGATGGGGTCGGAACACATCATTCATAAGTGATTGGAAAATGGCTGGGGCATTCGTGAGACCAAACGACATCACCAAAAATTCATAGTGGTCGTCATGAGTTCTGAAAGCCGTTTTGTGAATGTCTGCATCCTTGACCCTAATTTGGTGATAACCTGACTTTAAATCAAGCTTTGAGAAAATACATGCACCCTTTAGTTCATCAAGTAGTTCATCAATGACCGGGATAGGATACTTATCTGGGATAGTGACTTTGTTGAGAGCACGGTAGTCTACGCAGAAACGCCAAGATCCATCCTTCTTCTTGACTAGTAAAACTGGGCTGGAAAATGGACTATTGCTGACCTGTATGATACCGGCTGTGAGCATTTCCTTAATCAACCGCTCGATCTCATCCTTCTGAACATTAGGATATCGATATGGCCGTACACTAATAGGAGGGTTGCCCTCCTTCAGCATAATAGAATGTTCGTGACCCCAAGAAGGTGGTAACCCTTGTGGTATAGTGAATACTGCCTCATATTCACTCAATATTGGATTTAGAAATTGAGGCACCATATCCTGACCGTCATACTGTAGATCTATTCCATTAAGTTCAACCAAGATGCCTGTACCCTCATTCCTAATTGTTTTCATCATTGTTTTCAAGGATACTAATGATTTACCCAAAGAAGGGTCTCCTCGCAAAGTTACTGTTTCTTGGCCTAAGCTGAATTTCATCACCTGAAGCTTCCAATTAGTATGAGTCATTCCCAACGTCTCGAGCCATTGTATTCCCAGAATTACATCAGAACTATCCAATCTTAGAGGTAAGAAATCATCCACAATATTAATGCCTTGCAAGTGCAAGGATACTCCTTTGCAAATTCCCTCGCTGCGAACGGAATTTTTAGTACCCATCGTCACTCCATAAACATTTGTTTTAGAAATGGGTAATTTCAGCTGCTCAACCAATTCAAACGAAATAAAATTGTGAGTAGCACCTGGGTCAATTAACGTCACTACTTCCTGCTGACCAATTATTCCCTTTAATTTCATAGTCTTAGGATTGGTTAACCCCACAACTGAATTAAGTGATACCTCTATTTCTTGACTGATTTCAGCCACCTCCAACTCCTTTTCTGTATCCACTGGCAGGTTGTCTAAAACATCCTCTTCCTCCAAGTCATGGGTGAGCAAAACGCTTAATTCTTTTTTTTGGCATTTGTGTCCCGGTCCCCATTTTTCATCACAGCAAAAACAAAGTCCTCGATCACGTTTGGCTTGAAGTTCTGAATCAGTGAGGCGCCGAACTTCACCCAGAAATTTTGAATTTGCTGCTGTTCCACCCCACGATGGCCGAGCACCACCCATCGCTGCTCCACCCAAAGCTGGCCGAGCAACACCCATCGCCGGTCGACCACCACCCATAGGCGCGAAATGGTTTCGCGAGCTTCCCTGGTTGTCGCGACTATTAATTCCAGCCCTGAAACCTCCCGTGTATCCACTTCTGTTACTGCGTTGGATATGGGTTTGGATCATCAGCTTTTCCTCTATTTTCTGGGCTAATTCCATGGCCCGGCCCAAGTTATGAGGATCCATAATTCTTACCTCCACTCTTACTTCGGGCTTCAGCCCATTTATGAAATTTCCAAGAGCTACCTCCTCGGAGATGCCTTCTAGAGGAGCTGAGAATTCAAAAAACTTCCTTCGATAATCTCTCACGCTACCTTCCTGCTTCAATGCCAACCATTGTTCGTAGATTCTAGTTTGGGTTGAACGAAATTGTTTGAGGATTAAAAGCTTCATTTCTTCCTATAGCACAAAGGTACGTTTCTTGTTTTCCCACTGATACCATAGCAGTGCATCCCCTTCAAAGCAAAGCACAGCCACTTCTATTTTCTCCTCATTTGTGAATCGATGGAAGGAGAAATAGCGTTCTGCTTTCAACAACCACCCATCTGGATTACTACCATCAAATATGGGCATTTCTAGCTTCCTAAACCGAAAATCTGGTCGTGACCCCGAGAAGGTAGAATTGCCACCGCTTGTCTGATGCATTCCTACCATTGGACTAAGCACCATCCCTTTTTTAGCTTTTCCGTTAGACGATGAAGCATTCTGGGTAGTATTTTCTTGCAATTTGATGAGTTGATCAAAACGTTTATTCATGTTCTGTAATTCTTCCCCTAAACTTCCCATTTCTTGGTTTAGTTTTTCCTGCACAGAGTCCACTACTTCTTCAATTGCATCCATCCGTTGAGCCACATTCTTGGCTGCCATTTTCCCAGTTTCGTTGCTCTGATACCAACTTAATACAACCTGAAAATCAGCTCACAATTCTCACAAAAACCTGAATAGTTCAATCACAAATATAGCAACCTCAAGGAAATTAGTCGGGAAAATTATTTGTAAGTAATGAGGAGTGATACTATTATTCAATTCCAAACTGAAATTATAAAGATATAACATCAAGCTTTCGAGAGGCTTGAGACTCTCCTAAGAACCAAAACTCACAGTAATTTTCAATACCCTACACGCAGCTTGCAAGCTATTTTTAAAGAGCATTTCCTTCTCTCTCCTTTAACAGAAATCATAACAAAAACATAACAGAATTACACCTCAGCAATTCCCATTTTACCCTTCCTCCTAGAATAGGTAAAATGGACTTGTGGCCTATCATTGTTTACCTGCTCTTGGTTCCAAGCAGAGTCTACAGGAGAAAGTTGGTGTTCATTGGGTTTCAAAGCCAAAGCAAAGTCAGGCAATGTTGGTGCTGTTTCCATGATTCTGCAGCATATTTCCAAAATCACTGAATAAAAATCATTCTTCGGCTTTTTCCATATTAATTAGGCGCACTAAGAAGCAATTATTTAGCCAGGAGTTTTATAACTGATTTGTAATTAAGCATAGAGTATCAAATCTCAAGCTCAACTTACTTTTGATAAGAGTATAGATCACAGTTTATCCTTACTTTGCTTGAAGCATCCTTTGGAATTTTCTCATAAAGATACTTCATTGTTCCCCAAAGAAGTGGATTTCTGTATCAAAACCGATTGCTTAATAAGGCCATTACAAAAATATTAGCATTAGCCAGTGCAGAGAGAAACTAGCTTTATGACTATGACAAGTTCACAACTGCCTGCAAGTACAGACAGTAGCATGGGCACAATACCAACTTGTGGAAAAAAGCATCTATTATTTATAATTTTATTGGACGATAATGGAATAGACAAATTATTATTGTATACACAATCCATGGGGTCACCTTTTGAGAGCTGGCCCATTACAAGCTCCTTATAGCACTATACAAAGAGACGCAGGGTTTGGTCTCTCTTAAGTTTTGTATGTGTTTGTGTGCTGTTGGTTTGTCTTCTGCGAGAATGTAGAGTTCAAACTATCTAGACTAATTTCTTCATCAACAACAATAGCTTCCTCATCTATATCTATCACTCAAGTACATATTTATATACATATATATACCTCTATATATATTTAACATATACCATGTTAGAATGATAATATTCTGTTTCTCTTATAAAATTCATTACATATTCACATTGTTCGTCTAGTAGTAAGTATGTTCATTAAAGTAGAAGAACACAAATAAATGATCTTAAACTAAAATGAAAAAAAAAGAAAAAAAGAATCTTAAACTAAGAGCTTATATCATTCACAAATCTTTAAATACATGCAGTATTGTATTGTAACCCACAAGATCATCAATGAAAAATGGGTTTTGGAGTTTTACACATGATAAAATAGACAATTACAAATATATTTCAGATTATACAATCTCCAGGACTAGAATTCTATGCGTTGATATCAACATCATAATGATCTTTGAGAATTGCTCGTCCAAACCCACATCACACAGTTAAGGTATGTTATGTGTGACTGACTATTTATAGCATAGAAAAAACATGAATAAATATGAACATCATATAACAGTCTCATCAGATTAAGAGACTTGAGATAATACAAGGAACTAACAAATAATGTACCAGCAATCTGAGCATGACTGATCAACTCACAGGCACAGATGGAACATAGGGAGCAGTATTTCACCTTGACAAAGGAGAAGCAGCATTAAATGCCTCGCATGCCCTTTTACTTTCTTTACAGTACTCAACTGTGGCTTGCAGAGCAGCTACTGCCATCCCGTGAGACTTTTCTGTATTTCCTTCATCTAGGATCATACCATGATAATAATACGCAGCAGCCTGGTTCAATTCAACAGAAAAAAAGATGAGCACTTATCACTTTTTGTGCATGCAACCAATATATTAAATATATTAGTAGCAGAAACATTTATATTTAATCTGTCATAGATTCCACCACATTTGGCCACAAGAAGTTCATAAATAAACCCAAATACATTTAGGAAAAAACCTAAGGTATCTCAGCATGTTTTTTCCTTTAAATTTTCATACTCCAACTTCAAAATAAGTTCAAAACAAAAAATATTTGAAAATCATGATTACAACTATTATTTTTAATAGGTAAAGGCTACAGGGTTAAAGTATAATATTTATTCTATTCTTCAAATTAGGCCAATCGTATTGTTTCACGCAGAAGATTTTGGAACATTTTATCTAATCATGTCTAAAATGCCAAAATACTCAAATTCATTGAAGCTCCAAGAAAAAATTCTCAAGGGTGTTATCTGAGAAGTGAAATATATGGTACAAAATTACGAAGCATGTAAGATTCAATTTCACATTGTACCTTTGCTTCAACATATTTCCACTTGACAAAGAGGCAATGCTTTTCACCCCAACCATTTGTTAAGGGAAGGTTCATAACATTATCCTGAGCCTGAAATGTAGTGGCATAAATAAACAATTTAGAGTTGAATTTATTAAGTGTTACTTGACTCAACATACAAATAATGTTCTGCTAAAAAATGTAGTTCAATTAATAAATATGAACGCATGAAAACATGGTATAAATGTTTAGAAATTGAGAAAGAAAAAAATACTTGTATAATACAAATTCATGAAAACAATTAGGAAGAACAGCAACTATGAAACTACAGATCGAATTAGATGTATATTACATGGAATAACAATCCGGTCATCAGAGAGGGAGAGAGAGATATAAATGGAATGAGGGAGTGAGGGAGGGATAGAGAGAGGACACTCTGTAGAAATGTGGACACGATTTGACTAGATTAATGCTTTACAGAAAATGGGCCAAATTTGAAACAGAGAAAGGGAGGAGTGCTATCAACACTCTAAAAATAATAGACCAATTTTGATTCAATTAAAAGCTCACTCTGTCATGACACATGTTGGCAATTGGCATATTAAGTAGGGGAGTCCATAGAAGAGTTTTGCTAGCATTCCTCTTAACTGTCATTTGCTGCAGTGAATTTTTATTAAACAATCTTTAACAATTTGTTTTAGCAACATTTATGAACATAATACTTTTTAGGGAAATTACCAAAAATAGCACCCCCTAAAAATTATAATAACAAAACTAGCACCCCTTGTGTTCAATTAGAATTGAACGTTTAATATTGAACGTTCAATATTCAATTTGAACGTAAAATATTGAACGTTCAATATTAAATAGGTCTAATTATCGTCATTCAATTCTAATTGAACGGATAATATTGAACGTTCAATATTGAACGAGTCCAAATTATTGTCGTTCAATTTTAATTGAACACAGGGTTGCTAGTTTTGTTATTATAATTTTTGGGGGGTGTTAGTTTTGTTATTTTCCCTACTTTTTATGCTTCAAAATATTCAAGTTATAGACCACATATGATAAGAAAGCAGTGGAATAAAGTTTTTAACCGATGGAATTAGTGCAACAGAACGATATAAAACTATCTCACTGTCAAGTTTAATCTCCTCTCTAGTTCTTGCACTGGATCCCATTACACCAATACATAATCTTCAGAGCATTACTATACTGAAATTCCTTTTCAAAAAGACTTCTCAAGAAACTTTATCAGAATTCCCACTAGTTCTCATTTGCATGAATATGAAAGCTGTTGAAGGAGAATGTCCCACATCGGCTAGGTGTTCTGGAGAAGTGCAAGTTATAAATCTGGGCAGTCCTCTAACTCATGAGCTAGCTTTTGGGTTGAGAGTTAGGCCCGTTGGGTTTATTAACTTGGTATCAGAGCCAGGCCCGTAGTTCATCGTGGATTTGTTGGCCTTCGTTGCCCCTGTCCAATGTGAGGCGGGGTGTTGAAGGAGAATGTCCCACATCGGCTAGGTGTTCTGGAGAAGTGCAAGTTATAAATCTGGGCAGTCCTCTAACTCATGAGCTAGCTTTTGGGTTGAGAGTTAGGCCCGTTGGGTTTATTAACAAAAGCCAATGCAAAAAATTTGGTTTCAATGACTTGCCTATGATTTAAAGTAGATAGTAAATTTGAGCTTTAGTAACGCCATTCTTGATAGAACACCAGAGATGATGAGGACTTCCATACCTGCTGCCAATACTTTACCATCTCACATGCTAGCCTTCTCTTCACTGCCAGAGTAGCTTTTGCACTATCAATTGCCATTCCAAGTTGAACATCAACACCCTAAGACGGTTATTGATAGATTCAAGAAATTGGAGGGCAAAAAACCTCAAGAAAAGGAAACTGGAAAGTGTGGTTTGATACATGAGAAGCATTTAGTTAGTCAAACCCAAAAGTTTAGGAACATATGACAAGTGTGTATTTTTATAACAAATATCACAAATTTGAAAAAAATAAAAAATAAAAACAGCACTGAAGTGAAATTACGATCATGTTTAGCTGTTCATGCAACCAAAGGCTAAATAAAAACTCATTTATGAAAAAAGATCAGAAAAAAAATGCATTGTCAAAAAAATTAGGAAGAAGGAAAAAATGAAGTTTCAAATTTTCAAAAATGTTTTAAATGTTTCTATAAGACATCCCATATGTTAAATGCTGGACAGTAAAAGGAGTCTATCACTTGCACAGAGGCATTTTAAGAACTAAATATTTCCTGACCTTCAATAACCATCCAAGACATTCATGTTCATAGAAGAGAAAATGCAACATATGAACCCTTCAACATCAGTTATCTGTCATAGCATTTTATATGGAAAGTGACATTTTACAATAAATTAAGTAAATGCTATCTGTCATAGTATCAAAGTCCTTTGATTTCCTATAGATGATTATTTTAACAAAGCATGGATAATCTTGATATCACATACCTTTTATGGTAAATCTTTTTAGTATTAATTGGATTAGACTGAAGTTCAAGAGGAAACTAACAGAAAATTTTCATTGCAAATTAGTACCTGAAGCTTTAATTGTATTTCCTTAATCAGATAGCCGGTCAAATAAAGAGCATTAAGTCTACTAATAGAAAAAACCTAGCACATTATCTACCAAAGACTACGTGAAGAAGCTAGTACCTGTCCTAATGCTTGGAGGCAAAGTGCTCGTAGAATTCCTTCCGCTAGGTCTACAGTTAGATTTCGCCTATATTGAGACAAAAGAATGAAAATAATAATAAGAGAGTGAATTTATAGCAAGGGTAACACAAATTGGTGGTACTTTTGCCATATTATACAAACCTTTGTTCAGTAGGCAACTGTGGGAGTACATGTCGAACTGCACAATCCAGGTACCCTGCGGCCTTCAAGAAAACATCTACAGAAGCCCTTCTATTTTCTGTCATAGAAGAACACAAGCTGTTGGAAGGACTACAAAGAAGAGAATATTTGTAAAGAACATACAAAAGTTTACACGGCATTGAAACAACTGTAAGTTAAGGAAATGCAAATCAGCACAGAGAGCTCAGGCATCGTTAGCATCAGTTTAATGAAACAAATCCAAAGACAGGATATCTTACTCTTTGTTGGGATAAAGTTATTGAAAGTTTTTAATCACGGATCAAATAAGCCTAGAGGGGGTGAATAGGTTATTTTCAGTTTTTAACAAATATTAAATGTGTAATCTAATCACAACGGCCAGACATGCAATCGCGTGTAAAGATAAATGCGGAATAAAAAACAACACACGATATTTTTAGGTGGAAACAACCTAGGCCACAACAATGACCTAAGAGGAAAACCACCGGTCCACCGGACCACCTAACTATCCACTATGAAAATCAATGTTCAATTACAACCATAGAGTCCAGAACTACCCGTCGCAGATAGATCCCCCTTTCTGTAATTTACTTACGAGCCGTCGCTCCTTTCACAGCCTCCAATAGCTAGATGTCTGGATCCAGACCAACGTTCCGATCTACTTGAGTCACACAAGATCAATCGAACCCGTCACCTTCGGCAATTTCGAGTCACACGAAATACCGAATACCTCACCTGAAACGTTAGCACAATAACACAAGTGCAAAGTGTGTCCTAGAACGGATTTAAACAATGAACAATCCTAACTAGCAGATTCAACAGCATACGATGTAAAATCTAAATCAGCTAGCAAAATCTAGAACAATCATATAAAGCTCAATATCATGAAAGATGAAGAGAAGAAGTTAAAAGCACAAATCAGATATGAAAATATTAGATCAATGTAGTTCAAGTTGTTGAAATATGCACAAACTAACCTCCCTTATATAGAGTCCAACTTTTACTTCAAATAGGATTTGCAATTCACTATAACTCTACTCATATCAGGATTTAGTTCTCAAAAGAATTCTTCTCATACTATGATTCTATTCACATCAGGATTTATTAATTACCATAATTATCCTCAAATAAGAATTCTGTCCTTAACATTAAATGTGGTCATTTAGGTAAAGGAAACATAAGGGTCGAATTAGAAAAGGAGTTTGAGTAGGAATATAATACTGGCTCGATCGATCGAACGACTGTCTCGATCGATCGAGACCATTCTCGATCGGTCGACACTACACTCGATCGATCTAACTCAAACAGAGAAAACCTGGATCGAAGATAGATCTATACTCGATCGATCGATCCAATCCAAACAGAGAGAATCTAGATCGAAGTTGTCTCAGGCTCGATCGATCGATCACTCGATCGATCGAACAATACTCTCGATCGATCACTCGATCGATCGAACAATACTCTCGATCGATCGACCAACATGTGCACAAAACATTTTACGTTACGATCCATACTAAGTGTCGTGCTCAATTGTGTACAGATGTATGCATGATGGAATATTATACCTGTCATATGGGCGTAGAAGGCTTGGTGACTCCATCATCTTGTATCGTCTGATTAATCGTTGAATTCCTATTCTAGATTACAATCAAACATTTTGTCCACGAAAATTGCCAATACAAAATAAACCTTACAGTTATGAAATTTCCTGTTCTTATTTTTAATTTCTTGTTTATTGTAGAAGTATTAGTTTATGATTTTTGTTTAATATTTTACACTTTACATTTTCAAATATGCATATTTTTGCCCGTGTAAGTTGAAAAATGCATGCTGTCAAGTAATTCAGATGGAACATTATCTAGTAAAAGAAATGTTTTGAATGTTCTTTTTTTTTCATACAAGTGCAACAAACATGTCCTTTTCAATCCATGTAAGTTGAAAAACACATGCTGTCAAGTAATTCATATGGAACATTATCTAGTAAAAGAAATGTTTTGAATGTTCTTTTTTTTCCTACAACTGGATCAAACACGTCCTTTTCAATTTATTTTGGTAATGCACGGCATGTATGCTTGGGGTAAATTCCCCTAAATTTTAAATGTGATGGGACTCAACATGATGTTAAAACCCACTAGGTTGCCAAAATTATGTCACTTCTTGTATTCTACCAGTCTGGCAATAGCCAATATGATTTTTGTTTCCAATTTCGATTTTGTGCTTGGGAATGTGAAGTACTGGGCATAAGAGGGTGTAGGGAGCATGTCAATGTGTCTTAACTTCCATTTAGGCCTACTTATTAAAGACTGGTATCCAAATAGGGCAGCAGATCACTATATAATTCATAAAATATGTTCTCATCTTTCCCATATTTCTTTTAGGGAACCTAAGAAAAATCTTTCATTACAATTACTGAGTTTCCAACCTGACACATGACTGAAAGTGTCTATGCAAGTGATGGGTTTCATTAACCATAAAGGACTGAGCTTGTGTAGAGGGAAGATGATTGCTAAAGTCCAAACTTTATTTGTACGCTAAAGAAGTGGAATGCAGATCAAAAAACAAAAACCAGTCACAGAAGTGGAATGAAAAAAGCAACAAGTGTATGAAAGAATTCAACAACTCAATGGATATACTATATAGTACATCTTTTAAATTGCATACTATACATTACAGTTAAGAAGAGCAAAACATGTATAATGGTGGATGATTTCTCCTTTTCAGCATACACATTAGTGTCTATCATGGAAGACCTGCTTCAATCATGTTGTTGTTAACAATCTTTAAGGATCCATGCATAAAAGTCATATAACTTTCACCCATCGATGTAATATGCGACATAAGTAAAGAGAATAAAACAGTCATATAAAAGTCAAAAGAAAATGACCATTAATATGTATCTCTACGGTATTCTTATGAAGTGACACATACCTTCTGATACTTTTGGCTGGTAACCATCAGCAGACGTTTTTGGAAGAAGTAACAAGTTGGCCTGTGATAGCCATAGCATTGCCATCAAATGTAAAACTGACAGCACCTCATACCAAGAATTAAACATGGCTGTTTCCTACAAAATTACTCTTCCAAGTTAAGCCCACATTCCTATGAGAAAATTATTGTGGTGAATGGACAAAAAAAAATATAATACATGAGTTCTACACTCCCACCTCAACTTCATCCTCTTGATTCACCCATACGGCTGCAGCTGTCTTCCTCAACAATTTAGTAAACAAAATCATCACGGCTTCATCACAAAAGTGTATACATTCTAATTACAAGAACATTAAAGGAAAAAATTACCATCTTTCAACAATCCCAAAAGAACAGGCAAGTAATCTTCCAGAGCTTGCTGAAGATCAGTTAATGTTGAACCACCTGAAGATATTATTTAATCCGGTTATTGATATCTGAACTCTGCTAGTAATAAGAAATTAAACAATGTGTTTGAAAAACAAACCATGCTGGGTTGCAGTTCTTCTCCGTGTTCTAGTAATTGTGGGACCTTCTTGGGCGGCCATTACAACTATACGAGTTCTTAGAGCTGAAGGACGTTCCACTAAACTCTTAGATAAGCAATCACCAAGTGATTCAGAGAAATCAACAGGCTTAGGGATCCGTAAACCAGGAACATATACAGAAATGTCTCCGATGTTTCCCGGTCTCCTATTTCCTTCCGAATCTATCGACTTTGACACAAAGCATCCCATATCCTGAGACCCACTAAAAATCTAGTCAATCAGCATAAAACCGTCTTGAACTTCTTTATTATAGGATATACTGATGGATGATGGATCTAATGTATTTGATGTGCATCAGCAGCTAAGGGTATCTAATCCCTCTCTAAGGAGCATACACAAAAAGTGACTTTAAGCAGTTTTCATGAATATGAACCAGAGGTGGGGGATGATTCAAATGTCAAGATACAAGGAATAGAAACAGCATTCACAACCAAGTTTAACCAAAACAAAAATCAGTGAAAAACCATAGAGATGAGCAAGTAAATTCAACTAACAAAGCGCAAGTTGTAGGTTGCTCATGGGCACCATCCAAGTATAGACTTACAAGAATCGATCAGAAATATTGAAGAATTATATTGCTGTTTTAATAATTAATATAACAAATATAATAACGTTGTTCCTCTCCATTTCCAAAACTAGATTGGTTTCCTAACATTCAGATAAAAAATCATGAAAACTCGTTTAACCCACCTAATCTTCTCAGAAGGTTGACTAATCAACCAGAACTACCAGTAATCTCTGCACATAAAATCCTATCACAGGTTTTGACGCTGAAATAGCAAACTTAGTTACTTTTTCTTTTATGTCAAGAAAAATGAAAAGTTAATCACAAGGACAACATGAGCCAAAACTTTGTAGCTCCGTTTGTGTTTTTTTTTTTTTTTTGCATGAATTTTCTCATCATGACAACACAACAAAGCGACTTCAAAACAGAAAACACCGAAATTCAAAGATAGAAACTCCTCACGCGAAACCCAATTGCAGATGAACCCCCATTCTACTAGTAACCCCAAAATTCCGTGAACTAGAATTGTGACAGTCAAACAGAACAAACAGGGTCATTTCACTCCCTAATAGTAAGTAACCTCAAAAACGTGCTAAGAAACCGAAATCTTCTTCAAAGTAAAAGAGCTAAAAATCCTGTGATAAATGAAAATTTTGAGTACAGGTTTTCCAAAGAAGTCAAAACAAGCAACAACTGACAACGACAACGGCATTAAAAAATAAACACGGTTCAGCTTCAAGTAAACAACTGTAAGTTTGAAATTCTCCCCGTACTTTATCATCTAGTTGGGAAATGAAAACTGAAACATGTTTTGTCCAGTACTTATATATATATATATATATATATATATATATATTCTTATAATACTAAAAAAAAAATCAATTACGTTATTAAAAAAAATAAAAATATAATTTTTTCTTAAAAAGTAAAAAATGAACCTTTACATATAAAAAAAAATATTATGTTATATAATTAAAAAAATATAATCTATTTTTTATAATAATATTCTATAAAAATTTGTGTATTCAAGATTAAGACAATTGTTAACCAAAAAATTTTATTGTAATATAATTTTTATATTATTTTTTATTTACTATACTAGATTTTATATTAAAAAAATATGAATTAAAATATTTTTATTATTATGCTTGCACAATCTTTTTTTTTTTTAATCTCCAATCTATTACATTAAATATCAAACTAAAAATATATATTTAAAAAAAATAGTATATGAATAATTTTGTGCTAAATATAGCACAATATTATTTATGGTAATATTTTAGTGTGAACATTTAGAGCTTTTTTAGAATAATTTTTAATTCAAATATTGCATTAAATAATAAGATAGAGTTTTATTAAAGATGCCTTAATTTTAAATAATGTGATCTATGTAGTTATGTTTAATAAAAAAATTAAAAGGATGGTTGTATATTAAGGGCAGGCACATTGCCAGAGCTCAAAAAGCTTCTACCATCATTAATGATATTACATTTTCATATTTTCTTTAACTAATAATAGTATTGATAATCAAATAATAATTAATACTGTTTTGAATTTTTTTATTTTAAAAAATATAATTAAATATAATTTTTTATTAAGTTGTATTTATTATAACAAAGTGAAAATTTGATATTACAATTTATAAAAATATATGAAAGAGTACTCGTAAAACAATCAGTTAATTAATTTGTTAGTTTAGTAAAAAATAAATTTATAATAATAACTATTTTAGAAATTTCTTTTGTACAATAATTTAATACATGTATTAATACACATAATATAATATAATTAACAAATGTTAATAAATAATTTCACAATTACTCTAGCATCTTATTTTTAAAGTTTAACATTTAATCTAATACTAATAAATTACTTGATCCTTATAACTTGAAATAAATAACATTGCTCAATTATTTTATAAGAAGTAGGTGTGATGATCTTAGAATGCAGTTTTATAAACAGTTTTTACATAAAAAATTATATATTAGTTATTTTTTTTTATTGATATAAAACATGAGACTTATAATGATTAGTTCATTGCAAATATGAATGGCTTATAAATAAACTGTAATCTTTTCATTTAATAATAAGTATGAATCATTTATATTATCACCTAAAATAATTATTTAACGTTAATAATGTAAAGTTATTATATAATAAAGCTATCAAATAATTGTTCCTATCAGGGGTAGAGTTAGAATTTTTTTTTAAAAGGGGCTGAAATTTAATTTTTTTTATACAAAGTAGAAAATTAGTAAGAGTTACAGTAGATTGTACTCAATTCAACACAGAATTTTTCATGTTATATTACAATAGAGACATACAGTTAGCACTAAAAAATATAGAGTTAATACATTATAATTAAGTTATAACAAAAATTAAATAAAAATATAACAAATTAATAAGTATTCGTATCATTTATGAATAAAATAAATTTATTAACTAAAAAATCTAAGCAAATAGAAAGCTCAATCAAATGCATCAAAATTTATAGTTGTTAAAACTAAAATTAAAATAAACATATGAAAATATAAAAATTAAATATGATTTAAAATTTTAAGCTTGAGTCTATATTTAAAAATTTATGTTCATAAATAATATAAGAATGACTAATAATAATAAAAATAATAAAATTTTTATATAAAAAATTTCAAATAAAATATAAAAGATTATTAAAATAACATATCAAATAATATAATGTTAAATAAAGTTAAAATTTAGGTTGAAATAAAATATGATAAACATAAACTTAAAAATTTTAATATGAAACTTATCATATACTTATTTTTTTAATTTTATTTTTATAATGTTGAATCTAAAATTAAATATTTAATTTTTTTTTGAATTATCACTTTTAAGAAATTTTTTTTACATAATATAAGACTATAATTTTATTTATGTTACTAATAGTTACTAAATACATGAAAAAAAATTATATATTTAACCACTTTATTTACAATTCATGTTATTTTTATTTACGCATTTGTTAAATATTGCTAATATATACTAAAATATGTACATAAAAATTAGACATAATATATTACTACAAATAAAATATTTATTTAATGTAAAAAATATACATGTAATTAATTTTTTATAAAAAAATTGTTTGGAGCTATAGCTCCTTGCAGCACCTCACATAGCTCCGCCCTGATTCCTATAAAGTGTATTTATTATAAAGTCATTTAATTTTTTCATAAAAATATTGTATAATTAGTTGACTTTCTTAAGACATAAGACACAAAAGTAATTACTTTAACATAAATATGATCCACTCATAAATAAATTATCAAACTTGATTCGCTTATTAAATGATAAGAATGAACCATTTGAATTGTCACTTAAAATAATTATCAAATGATAATAATGTAAAGTTATTATACAATAAAACTACCAAAATAACTATTCATATGAAATATATTTATTATAAAGAAAAAACTATCAAAATAACTTAAAAGAGTCTTAATTTAATGAACAACTAAATTTAGGTGATACAGATACCTAATAATTCATTTTTCTCGTAGAAACAGTGAAATAATAAACAAATAACAGTTAATAGGTAAAAGTAGATAAATAGGTAAGGCAAAAACAAATAATAGAGTAAAGCAGGAAATGCTTTCTAATATCAGTATAGTTTATATATGTTGGCACATATATCGAGGATACTGCAATTGTACTAACTCAAGTAGCAGAATAAGTAAACATAGCAATATAACGTAGTAAATTCACTTAGCAGTCAAATTTACTAAAATTAATAAACAGTTATACATACTCAATAAGATAAATATCAATACCTCTATCAGTCAGGACCATCTATCCTAACTACCTTGGTTAGTTTTACCAATTGATACCACAACTATTTTGATCTACACTGAATCTGGCTCACCTCTAGAACCACACTACCATATAGTGTGATATTAGTATCTGTAATTAGTATGCGTGAACAATATATATAGTTTTTACTAGGGGTGTCAATCGTGTCGTGTTAGTCGTGGTCATGTCGTGTTTGTTCGTGTTGGTTGGCACATTAAAAAATTTACTTGAATTTTTTTTGTGTTACTTATTTATAATAGTAAGAAATAACAAAATCTTTAAGAACATAAAAAAATTATTGATCAATTTTTATTAAAAAAAAATTCGTGTCGTGTTGTGTCAGAAATTACCACCCCTAGTTTTTACCCATAAATGATTTTATAAAAAATCTCTACCTCGTAATAACAATAGATAAATACATTTGATGTATTATTATCGAAATTCCGTTTGATAAAAGAATTTACAAACATCACCACTGCCTTGTATCTTAATACAAAAAAATACTCAATGTATTGAGATTACATAAATTTCTTTTAAAAATAATGTTTCACCAAAAATATCCAAGTGATATTATCAACTCCGAATTACTAATATGAAATAACACTTAACGTGATATGAAAACATAAAATGATTGTTCAAAAATATAGAAAATATTTTCACACAATCGAAAATTTTTAAACGACATAAAAATTAGTTCTAAAGAATATGTAATAAGAAATGTAAGAGAGAGTGTAGTAAAATGGTGCAAGAAATGTGTATTAATAAGAGAGAAAAAAATGGTATTTATAGCATATTTTTTAGCCTCTGCGCCGACCTCTCGCACCTCCATAAGGCCTCACTAACCACTCCAGCGAATCCTTCACGAGATATTAACAAAGTCCAACTAGTCACATATTCACCATGTGTACGTTCGCAAACATTTCGTCGATCACATTGACGAGACACCTATGAGGTCCCAAACAAGCTATCAATAATAAGTTTTTAAGACAAATTTCACAAAATAAAAAGTCATAGACACCCACAAACTCAGAAAAATACATGCAAATAAAACACATTTTAACATGTAAGCAAATGTTCCAACTACCATGTGGTGTATGTGTCATGTAAATATATAAAGTGTTAGAATCTACGTAAATGTGTGCGATACTGATCGCGAGCAAAGTACCGTACAAAAATGTAGACAAAAATATTAAGTAATATAAAATAGACTCCGTATTTTAAATACAAGAATGCCAATAAAGACATAAAAAGTCTTACATGACTTACACAATTGTTTATATGAAGTGTATTTATTATAGAATTATTTTGGTTGTATACATAAAAAACAAACAAAAAACTACTAAAAAGGTGAAGGAAAAAAAATGAAATAAAAATTATGTAAGGTTTGCTGATATGGAGCAGTTTCTTATAGGACATATTGATAATTTTAGGGTGCATAGAGAACGACTAAAACAAGCCATTTTTTTTATATAAAGATAAAGACATTAACATACTCATTTTTATTTTTTTTTTCTCTTATTTGTTGACACACTCAACTTTTTGGTTTGTGAATATTATTGTGACTTTTGTTGGCCAACAAAAGACACACCAAATTAAAAATATTTTTTTCTTATTTTAATTAAAAAAATCTCAATTAATGTTGGAATAGATAGGGACGGGACACTTTGTTTGCTCCACACAAGCTATTATTTAACTAAAAAATAAAATAAAAATAAAAATAAGAATTTAGAATATATTATTTCACATATTAATTTATATTTTCATTTAGTAAACAAAAAGATAAATAATTTCTTTAACAATAGGAAAAGAATAATGCAATGTGCTAATAGCAGTACTATGAATCAAATGATATGGATGAGTTTTATTTATATTTATTGGACTGAGTTGGCATGAATTTAAATCTACATTAATTAATAGAGCATTTATTGAAATTAATGTTAAGTAGGAAATGTCAGCTTTTAAAATAATTATAAAATCAAATTAAATATAATATATATATATATATTTTTTATAACAGAAATCAAATATAATTATGACAAATATATTGGTGCATCATGCATGCATAAAGTTGCTATAAAAAATATCTTTAATTTGATAAAATTTAATTTTTAATTCCATCTAATGCACTAAACATATATTTTTATTTTTATAATATGAAAAGCATATATTCAATGCAATTTATTTATGTGTTAAATATATGTTTATTTTTTATTCATATTTTTTCATTGCATATTTTCAATATTTATTTTATAATATTAATATTGTTTAATCTTAATATTTATAAAAAAAATTAAATTAAAAATATGTTTTGAACATATGTTTAAAATGTATGAAAATAAGGAAATATGTTGTATTTCAAAAGAGTTTAAAAATAAATCAATTAAATGAGTAAGATATATATAAAACAAAGTATAATTTAAATGACACATAACCGATGATTAAAATATCAATATTTGTGGATATATTGATAATTCATACAAAAATATTATTAATATCGACAAAAATTTATTTAGGATTAAAAAAATTATTTAAAAATATTAAAATTTTAGACAATAACTTTATACAAAGAAAATTAAATAATATTGAATTTAATAGAATAATATTCTCAATAAATTAATAGTTAAATACCAAATAAAAGAATAACTTAGAATGAAATTAAGATGCTTCAATATTAAAAAATCAAGAAATTATGTTATAATTAAATCTAAAAGGATATTCTAAGAAGTTCAAAGCACATGTTATCTTGATTTAAGTAATTATATTGGTGACATGACATGTACTTAAAGGCTATTTGAATATAATAATTAAGATGTCATGAGTATGTTGTTTGATTTCTTTCCACAATTGTTAATAAAAGGTCTCATAATTACTATTTCATTACATATTTTTAACTTTATATTTAATCAATAACAAATACATCACTTAATGCACATAGAACTACTCTTTTATATATATATATATATAGGTGACCGTTCTACTGATAAATAGTTTAGACAAATTTATTTAACAAATCATCACCAACCATTGGTTTGAGTTTATCAAACTGTAAATATATGTTTTTGTTTGGGTTGATTTTTTCTTGATTTTAGAATTTATTATTTAAATTCAAATTTAAAATATATAAGAGGATGCATATCATTGATTTGTCATATCTCATGATTATGATAATTTATTAATATTATTTGTAAAATATATTTGTCTTCGAAATGGGCCCATATATATATAATTTAAGAATTGTTGTTATTTTCTATAATCAAATTATTAAAAAATATATAAATTATTAAAATATTGTAATTGTCAAATGCAATTTTGTTTGATGTATTAATAATTTAAAAATTCTATGTTATTATTTTCTACAATAAAATTATTAAAAAAATACGAAAGTATTAAAATATTAATTGTCAAACACAATTTTGTTTCATGTATTAATAAGTGGTACCAACTCTACCCTTTTTTTTTTTTTTACAAAAAAAGCTTATCTAAATTTAGAGAATAAGGTTATTGTCATATATTTTCATACCACTTAGGACCATCGTCGGAGGCTAGAGGAACCTCTTTAAGTTTGCCATACCTTGGCTAGGTACCAACTGCATGATTGAACAATAGGGCTTGCGTTTTAGTTCACACAAAAAGGCATGCAACCTCTAAAGATTAAACTGCATCTCTCTCATCCAAAATGTCGCATACCCCACTCATCTTTAGTAACAATATTTTACCATTGTGCCACCCTTAGTTGGTAACTCTACCCTTATTTTACTTCTTCTTCTTCTTCTTCTTCTTCTTTTTTTTTTTTTTTTTTAAATTTATGAAATACCTTTCCACTGAACTAAAGATTTTTAATTATAACTAGGTTTATTAGCATGCAAATGCATGCTTTGTACTTTTTAACAAAAAATATTTAGTGCCAATAAAAAAATAATACTTAGTGAGTTTAAACATAGTATTTAAAATGAAAGAAAGTGAGTAAACAAACTCTAATTTATTCTATACAAATTAGTACTTTATGTTTTTAATTTAATTAATAAATATTTGGATAAAATGAAAAAACATAAATTAGTAAACTGAAAAAAAGAAGAAGTGGTAAACATCAAAATATTTGAAAATTTTATTATTGAAATATATATACTCTCAAAATAAAATGATGCTTGTTTCATAAATAATCAATTTTCTTTACACTCTTATTTTAACTGTCTATTTACTTTTATAAAATAATAGATTGTGAACAAAATTCATCTGTCTTACTTATAATATATTGTTTAATATACGACAAATAATATTTAAACATATAAACAATTATATATTTTATTTATTATTATTATTGTTGTCATTATTATTGCATTGTTATTGTTATTATTAGAATTGCACTCTTATTTAGTGGGTCGCAAGAAATTGTGAACTTATAATATATTGTTTCATATACGACTAATATTATTTGGAAAACAAGTTTTCCTAACTCATTTTCACTAATCTTATTGTAATATAGACATTTTATTTACATTTTTTATACATGTGAGGGTCACCTTATAATAAGAATAATAAAAATGTGATAACATATTTTTCTTATTATTTAAACATGTAAACTATTCTATATTTTATTTATTTATTATTATTGTTGTTATCATTATAATTTTAATTATTTTTTGTCACATTTTTTGGCCATATTATAAAAGATAAAATGATTAATTAATGCATAAATCATTATATTTAAAATATGGCATCTTTATCAATTATTATATAGTTAAATGATATATATTTTGTTAGTAATAAAGATGTTAAAATATTTAATTTAAAAGAAGAAAAAGGGTAAGACAAGGAAGTTAAAAGAATGAAAAAATAAAGAAAATAAAAGAAAGCAAAAGAAAACGTTAGTGGCCAGAAAACAATGCTATTTTTATATATTAGTGTTAGTCACATGAATTATACGTGATTGTGTCTTAATAATAATAAAAAATTAAAAAAAATTAATTTAAAATTAAAAAATAATAAATATTTTAATTTTTGATACTAATTTATTTTTTAAAATAATATTACATAATTTAGAATGAGATTTGATGCTATTGTCTTACAACTTGCAAACAATAATAAAATTATTTAAAGTTTATATGTTTAAATAATTTTCAAGAATTTAGGAAGTATAATCTTTATTATTTAATTTAAAGACAAAAAAAATGAGTTTTCTATTAAATCAAAACTTCAAATTCAAATAAAAACTTTAATTGAAGTCACTATAAATAATATTTATAAAACTATATTGTACAAGCTACGGTTGTTCATCAAAATTGTTTAATGTAGCATAATAATTTAGAACTTATATTTAGATCTATTCAAATATAATTTCAATACTAAGAAAATGGACTTATATTCATACTTAAATCTATTGTATGAAAACCTCTTAAATTTGAAAAATAGTACATTTATACAAAGTAATATAGATATTTAGGTGACAACTTTTTATATTATATACAATAAATAAAAAGTAGTAAAAAAACTGATGTCAAATAAATAGAATCATAAAGTAAGATTAATAAAAAATAAAAAAATATATAATGAGTAGTGATAAACTGATATGACATATTTAATAATCTATTTCAAGATATTTTTTTTGGAAAAATATATTTTAAATATCAAATAAATAAATAAAAGCAAAGAAAATATGAAATAACATTTTTCATACTTATAATAAAAGTCAAAATACCTAAAAATACAAAAAATATTAAGGTAAGGCCTATTTTATAATTTAACTTATCTTAATTCTATTTTTGGTCATACTTAATGCCTTTCTTATCCCTTTTTAAAAATAATAATAAAGAAATTATCTCTTTAATAATTATTAAAGAAAATATCAAACAAAATTATTGTAAAAATTATTGTATAGCAAATTTCCTTTATGTATAAAGTAGTAGATGTGCTAAAAAAAATATATTATACAAATCGAAAGTATTAAAATAAAAAATATTATTTATTTTAAAATAAATATAAATTATCATATAAATTAAAATATTAAATAAATATTCTTACACTAATTAAAGAAATATAAATTACTCAATAAAACATATCAAATGAATAAAATTATAAAAAAAAAAATTTAAATAAAAATTATTAAATATATACAAAATTATTAATTATATATGTTTATATATGGGTAAAGTTTGAAGTGGAGATCGGTGAGAATTAAAAAATGCAACAAAAGTAATCACTTTATCCAAGGTTTTTTTTCGTTCTTTTTGTTGAGATACCAAACTTTTTACAATGTCATATTTAATTAAACCAATAAATTGATAGAGTTAGAGGCATGGGCTTTGACTTCAAGTTTTTTTTTCTTTGTGTAAGTTTTTGATTTTATAGGAACTGTATAAGAAAGAAGAAAATTATGCAATTCGTAAAAAAAGTTGAAAAACAAAAGACATTTAAAGCAATATTATTGCAAATTTGCAATGATGACTTTATTTGTACCGATTATTGTATTTACAAGAAAGGATAAAATTGTAAGAATAATTAAAACAAAATAACTACAAATTAAAATAATAAATTCAATAAACTAAACAAAATTCATATCAAATAAATAGAATTCAAACTTTTTGGCAGCTCTCTTTTAGTAAAACTTATTAAGACAATTCTCTACCTTTTTTTTTTTTACTTAAAAAGATTGTTAATAAATAATAGCTACATAACTAAAAGCAATATATTTTAATAAAACATGTGAATACAAAATTTTATCAAACAAAATAAATTCAAATAAATATTATGAGAGAAACTCTCATTTTTATATATACTAATGAATCTCTTATCAAAACCAAAACTTTAAACTCAAATAAAACTTGGACATGGCCAACTACAAATAATATATATAATACAACATTATACAAACTGTAATTGTTCGCCAAAAATATTTAATATAGCATAACATGTTTAAAACTATTTATATTTAATTTCGGCAATAAGAAGTATGAGAGTCTTCTTAGTTTGCAAGTAAGTACATTTGTTAAAAAAAATCGACATGTAGATGACAACTTTTATATTATATACCCGTAAATAAAAATTAATAAAAAAAAAATTAAGTCAAATAAATTGAGTCATAAAGTAAGATTAATAAGAAAAAATAAAATAAATTAATATAACCTACTCAACAAATTTTTTTGAAAAAAAAATTATTTTAAATATCAAATAAATAAATAAAATTGTCAATGAAAATATAAATAAAAAATAAAACTCAATAAACTATAGAAAATAAAAGAAAATATGAAATAATTTTTTTTCACATTTATAATAAAGGTCAAAATACCTAAAAATACAAAAGATATTAAGGTAAGACATGTTTCATAATTTAAGTTATCTCAACTTTATTTAGGGCATGCCTAATACATTTTTTGGTTTTTTTTTTAAAATAATAATAAAACAAAAAATTATATCTTTTATAATTATCAAAGAATATATCAAACAAAATCATTATTAAATAAATATCGTGGAGTAAATAAATAAAAATAAAAAATATAAATAATTAATAAAAATTATCAAATAAATATAAAATTACAATACCACCTTAACTATAAAGAGATTTCTATAAATCTGAAAAGACTCTTACTCTCCTTTCTCACTTTCTGTCTGTTTTTTTTAAGCTCACTCTACCGACCACTCTTTTCCTCTAGCTTTTATAAAGTTTATACTTCTCTCTTCTGTGCCCAAGAGTTATATGATGGAGTGTAACAACAAGTAAAGCCAAATCAGATACACAAGTATTCTTCAACATTGAAATCACACATGAAGATCAAGTGAATAAGCAGAGAAGAAGAAGAAGATGAAGAGAAGAAGATGAAGATGAAGATGAAGAGAAAATTGAGAGAGAATTCATGAATGTTCTAAAAGTTTCTGAACTTGTATATATGAAAGTTAACTGAACAATACAATATATTGATGCTTGTATCAGCTATTTATATTTAGTTTATTACTTTTCACTCGTGTATAACCCACATTAGCACACACACACTTTGCGTGACTCAAAACACAAATAACAAACTTTAAAACAAACATCCACGTCATTAATCCTTCACATCTCTTGCTTAGACAACTTTGGCTTGTTCTTGAGCTGCATTAGAATGAGAGTCTACATCCCCCGTAAACTCAGGGGCATGTAAATGATGCTGAGTTTGTTGCGAAGAACCAAAAACAGTGAAATAGGTAATGGTTTTGTAAGTATGTTAGTGGGCTGTTCACTGGAGGGTAGATGATTAACAAGCAACTTGCCGGCTAGTACATGATCACGGACAAAATGCAAGTCTAACTCAACGTGCTTGGTTCGTGCATGACACACAGGATTGGCAGCAAGAGAAATTGTGCTCATATTATCACACCAAATAATGGGAGAACCAGGGAGAGAAATTTATAACTCACTGAGAAGAGATTCAACCCAAATCAATTCGGTAGTCACATTAGCCAAAGAACGATACTCAACTTCTATGCTGGATTGTGAAATAGTATGTTGTTTCCTAGAAGACCAAAAAATTGGATTAGCACCCAAATAGACAATAAGACCGGAGGGGGATCTTCTATCATCAATGCTTGACGCCCAATCGGCATCAGCAAAGCCTTGCAACACTAGTTGAGTTGAAGATTTAAACACAATCCCATGAGACAAAGTTCCTTTAAGATAACGTAGCACACGTTTAACTGATTGCCAATGAGGTTGGAGAGGATTGGCCATAAACTGGCAGACTTTGTTAACGGCAAATGACAAGTCTGGACGAGTGATAGTAAGGTATTGTAAAGCACCAACAATACTTCTATAATACGTGGGATTATCAAACAAGTCTCCAACATGAGCAGATAACTGATCATTAGTAGACATAAGAGTAGCACTAGTCTTACAATTCAACATAAGGGCTTTATCAAGAACCTCAGTTGCATATTTTGCTTGAGACAAGAACATATCACCATTAGAGAGTTGATGACTTCGATGCCCAAAAAATAATGAAGATTCCCAAGATACTTAAGAGAAAACTAAGCATTTTGAACTTCAATATCATTGCTGCCAGTTAAAATAATATCATCTACATAGACTAGCAGATACATTGTAGAAATAGAATTAATCTCTATGAAAAGAGAACTATCTACCTTGGATTTCACAAATCCCATTTTCACAAGAGCAAGACTGAGGGTATCAAACTAAGGTCTGGGAGCTTGCTTAAGCCCATATATGGCTTTGTTCAACTTACAAACATAGCTAGGAAACTCAGGATGCTCAAACCCTTTAGGTTGAGTCATATAAACCTCTTCTTGAAGCATTCCATTCAGAAAAGCATTATTAATGTCAAGTCGATGCAAAGTCCACCCCTTATGAAGAGCAATGGTGAGTATAACTCTGACGGTCACTTGTTTCACAACTGGATTAAAAGTCTGAGAAAAATCAAAACCTGGTATTTGCTTATAACCAAGTGCAACTACTCTGGATTTTCTTTTATCCAAAGAACCATCAGCCAACTATTTTACACGAAATACCCATTTGTGTCCAATGACACTTCTATCTGAACGTGGTGGAACTAATTACCATGTATTATTCCTAATAAGTGCATTGAACTCAAGCTCCATAGACTCTTTCCAAAGAGGATCACCCAAAGCTTCTTTGATAGTACGTGGTTCTTTTACTAAGTGCTTTGTAGCAGCAATGTAACACCCCATTCTTTTTACGAACTAAAATTTTACTCAAACTTATATTTCCAAAATTGTTATGATCTTACCCTTAATAATTAGAAAATAAAATTTATGAGCTTAATTTGTGAGGTGAAGATGTTTTAATAATAAAAAAGTGTTTAAATTAAATTATGTAAATTTGGAGCAAAATTACCAAAATGCCCCTAACTCTTAAACCTTTTATTGTTATAAGACAAGGGTATTTTAGTCTTTTCACCTTAAAAATAATTATCACCAGCAGCCTCTTCCTTGTCTTCTCTTGGTGACACACATTTAAAAAAAAAAAAAGAAAGACAATATCATGAGCTAGTATAAGGGACTATATGATGAGCTAGTAAGGGACAATATGATGTCCTTACTGGCAATTCCTTATCTTCACTTTGGAGAGAATAATTCCAATCCGAGAGACTCAATTCCTTCTTACATTTTCTTTCCTTTCTTCTCTCTTCTTGACATTTCTAAGAGGAAAAATTTAGAAATTGAAATGGGATTTCTTCACTAGATTCAATTTTGCAACCAAACAATTCTTCAAGTGATTTTGGTATGTATACAAAGCTTCTTTCCCCTTTTAAATTCTGTTTATGATCTGAAAAACAGGTTTTTAACATAAAAGGATCAGCCATGGATGAAGTTTTCAAAAATAATTCAAGAACAAGTCATTTGTAATGTTTTGAACTTCATGTAAAACTGTTTTTCAGAAAATTGAAATGAAAACTGGGAAACTTATACAACGAATTATGGTCTGTAAATTATATTTCTAAAAATATCTGGATGTCTAGTTTATCACAAATTTTACGGTTTGTAATTTGGAGTTTTCTACACAAAGTTATACCTATTTAAATGAAGGTTGTTTTATGAAACACAAACTGCAAAAGCTCTCGGTATTTTTAGTATTTTAAATGTTTATACAGCTTGGAATTTAACAAATTATATCTTATTTTAAAGCTTGACATGTCTATTGTTTGAAACATTTTACGGTTTGTTATTTCGATATTTCTATACAAAGTTATGGTTGTTTAATCAAAGATATGTCAAGTGAAAGGGGTGCTGGGAAAACTGTTTGAAAAACCAATCGGATTTATGTAATTTGAAATAGTTTTACTGATTGGAATTGGATGAATAATATGTTGTTTTAAAGCTTAAGATGTCTAGTTTGATATGAATTTTACGGTGTACTATTCTGAGTTTTCTAGACAAATTAATAGTTATTTAACTAAAGGTATGTTTTGCTCCAAGTGTGCTGAAAAATCAGTTTTGAAGTAATTGGTTTTCTAAGGACTTGAAAGGGTTTTTCATTTGATAAGTGAGTGTGTAATATTTGATTTTTAAGATTGAAATGCCTAATTTATGTATGTTTTTACAAAAATAAATTTAGACATTTCTACCAAAAGTTATATATAAATATATAAGGGTAGGTTATGGTATCCTAAAACTACTTAAAAACAACAATTAACTATTAACAATCCCTATTTTGGATATGTTAAAGTGTTTTATTAGTTTGACTTAAGTAAGCAAACTATGTTGCAATTCTTGTTCTAACACAAGTATGATTATCTAGGAAGAGTTGAGCAAGCAGATCCTACAGTACACGTAGAGAACCAACAGTGACATAGTACAGTGAGTGGATATCTAATTATTTCTAAAGCATGGATAGCATTATTTTTGAAAAACATTCATGTTCAAGTAAATTCAATTTGTACAAGTTGCATATTTATGAAAAAGTGCATTCATGTTAACTAATATATCAATTTCAATGCACTTCAAAAACTTGTACACCATGAAAATATATTTCATTTTTATTAACAGAATCAGTCAAGTATATGAAAGAAAATTTACAAGCAAGCTATGATTGAATCAATTTTATTACTTATACTAAGTTTTATACAAGCTTGGAAGTTCAACAAATATTTTACAGTTGCCAGAGTACTTCCCCTCATGTATTCATGATAGTTGGCTATACTCAGCATTCAGATAATGCAGTGACTTCGTAAGACATCGTGACCAACAGATTTGGTCCAATTCAAATTACTATGATGTTTACCAACTCAGTATAATATTACAAGTTCAGTATCATGTTACAAGTTCAGTATGATGACACGTTCAGTTAAGTCAGTGTGCACATGACTCATGTATCAGCAGAGCCAACTGAGCCATTTTAGTGGCTATATCAAGTTCCCCACACGTGTAGTTGAGAGCTAGTGCTAGTACTAAATGTCTCCTTATTGTGCAAATAAATTTCCCACACATGTAGTTGAGAGCTAGTGCTAGTACTACATGTCTCCTCCGTGTACGATCAGATCCCCGAGTGCTCTTGGCAATAAATACGTTTTTCTCATGATTATGCATTTTATTTATATACTAATAATCATAGCATCATTATATTCTAAAAATCATGTACATGTAATTTTATCAGAATGTCATTTCGTTATAAATCATGAACATGTCATTTACAGTTTCTTTTACAGGTACAAAATTATGATGATTTCATGAAACTCATTTATGCATTTACGAGAACATTATTTTATCATAAAGGCTATACGCAGATTATTATTATCAGCATGTATTTCATGATAATTCGTAAACAATTCATACATAGTTTACATGAGTACTATGTTATTTTATAAAACTTATCCACTCACTGAGCTTTCAAGCTCACCCTTTTACATTTATTTTTCCTCCCCCAGATAACAGGTTTTGAGGCCACATCAAGTGAGTTCGGAGGCTTAGGTTCCATCTATTGTTGTGCAGTCTAGGTTGTTTTCATCTCCTTTCCAGTTTGTTTAGTGTATTTTGGCTTATGTTTTGAACTAGTGATCAAAAAGTCTTATGTGGTGAATAGTATGTATTTGACAGTGTATAGTTATGTTTGGCCATGAGCCCCTTTCTGGACATGTAAAATTATGTGAAGTTTGCTGGATTGTGGAATTCTATACTTTAGAAATAAAGTCTTTTATTGCAGGAAAGATAGTTCAATAATTAGGGGAAACTCTGCCAAAATTTTTGTAAATTTCTTACATAAAATTTTCAAGTTAAACTAAGGTCGATTCAGAATGTTAGATATTATGTTCCCTCAGGACACGTCACATGCTCTAGTGTTGAGCTGGGGTGGGTCCTGACAAGCAGCACTGAAGGTTTTGGGTTTGTAAATTCCCATTTTGGATCTTGTTATCATGGGATGAATATTAGTTGAAGAGGTTGAAATATCACATGGTGAAGTAGTGGAAACTGAGGTGGGTATGTAATTTGGGAAGGACGGAGCAAAAGCTAAAGGAGATGACGGAGGAAAAGCTAAAGGCACAACCTTACAATGGACCTGAAAAATTAATAGTTAGCAATGGTAAGGGACTTAATATAGCAAATATTGGATGTAATCAATTCTCTGCAAGCTCAAAGCAGTTGACTATGAACAATATGCTTCATGTTCCACCAATAGCCAAAAATTTACTGAGTGTGTCTCAGTTTGCTAAGGATAATCAAGTATATTTTGAATTTCATCCTTCTTCTTGTTGTGTAAAGGATATGGAGATGGGAGCTATCCTTCTCAAGGGAATCTTGCATGATGGTGGTCTGTACAAGTTTGATCTCAATTTGACTTGCAAAGCTACACCTCAACAAAATATTCAGCCAGGTTTATCAGTTCCTTTTTCTCTTGATATTACTACTCCAACAAGTTTTGTTGCTTCTGTTTCTTTATCTCTTTGGCATCAAAGGCTTGCTCATGCCTCTTATGATGTTGTTAAGAGTGCTTTACATCAATGTGATATATCATTTTCTGAAAATAAAGATAATATGAAAGATGCTTGTAATGCGTGTCAAGTTAGCAAGAGTCATAAATTGCCATTTTCCATTAAAGAAAATTATGCATCTGAACCTTTGCACATTGTGCATTATGATGTTTGGGTATCACAGTATCATCTAATGGTCATTGTTATTATGTACATTTTATTGATGAGTACTCACGATATAAATGGATATATTTTCTAAAAAATAAGGCTTCTGTTTATGAGGCTTTTGTTCAGTTTAAGGCTCAGGCTAAATTACAAACCGGCTATAAAATCAAGATTTTACATAGTGATTGGGGAGGTGAATTTCAAGCATTTGTTTCTTTACTGTCTAAGTTTGGAATTGTGCATCATACTTCTTGTCCACACTCTCATGAACAAAATAGACTAGCTGAATGCAAGCACAGACATATAGTGGATTTAGGCATGGCAATGCTTAGTCATGCATCTCTTCCCTTACAATTTTGGGACGAGGCTTTTTATGCTAGTGTTTTTGTTATTAATTGATTACCTTCGAGATCAACTGGTACAAGTTCCGTTAATTCCAAAACTCCTCTTGAGTTGCTTTTTCAGCAAATTCCAGATTACACTTTTTTAAAGGTGTTTGGGTGTCTCTGTTATCCTTGTGTAAGACCCATTAATAATAACAAGTTGGAACCTAGAAGTGTGCCTTGTTCTTTTTTAGGCTACAGTCCTAGGCATAAGGGTTATAAGTGCTTGTCTTCACATGGAAGGATGTATATTAGCAAAAATGTTATTTTCTTTGAGCAGAGTTTTCCTTTTGCAGGGAGGTTGTCTACTGATGGTGACAAGGCTATGACACCATACAAAACTGTGTTACCTTTAGTTCAAAATACTAAGCCAAAGTCAAGTATTCTTCCCCATACAGCTAATGTCAACACTTTTCCTATCCCTCAATTACCTTTATCATCTAATGAGACTCCACCCACTCATATTACTGTTGGCACAGTTCCCTTGGAATTATCTTCTAATACTCCACTTCATTCAAAATTAATTCCAATTAAACCTTTTGACCCTTCCTTTTCTGTATCTCCTATGCCAAATTATTTGGATCAGAAGTCATATGGTGACTGGCACTTGAGTCAGGATACCAATGAGCTTCTGGTGTGACCTGAGAAAAATGAGATGGAGTCTGAAAATTTTGTTGTGCAACTGGCATAGTTGTAGGAGGAAAAGCTTGCACATGTGGTTGATAGTCTGGCAAAGAAGTTGATGCACTATGGAGAATAATGTACGACATCACAGTCTGCATAGGCATATAGCTAGGAAATTGTTGATAGCCATGTGGACTAGCATGCATAGTTTGCAGAGGTGCTTGCATAGGTTGCACAGGACGTTGTAAAAAATTACCACTGGCATGTAGTTGCTGTGAAGGCACTCCAGTCTGTCGAGGACTTGCAACATTATGAAAATTGGGAACATAATTCATGTCAAATCGAAACCAGCAAGCAGATACCACATGTCCTAATTTTCCACACAACTGACATTGAACTCGTCCATTTCCTCTACCACAACCAAAGCTTCTTCTTCCACCTCTTCCATCTGATGAATAATATTGATGATTTTGATGAGGTAGAAAGGAATCATAAAATTATTGTTGATTAACAACAGTTTGTTGTGACCGTCCTGATATTTCACCACTATTACCAGCACCATCTTGCAGTTTGTTGTTACTTTGTGCCAAGCTATTACCACTTTTCACGCTGACATTAACAGAAGGTAGAGGAGAAATAGAAACAGTTCGTCACCTTTCAAGTGGACACTCGTGACTTTGCAATAATGTTTTGGCATCATCTAAAGTTACTTTCTCATTCATCATTCTTTTTGTAAGTGTGGAAAACACACTGTCGTAGTTTTCATCTAAGCCTCCAAGCACACTCATTAATTTTTCCTCTTCGCTAATGCCACATCCAACGGCCTCTAGTTCATCTAAGCAACTTAACTTTCAACATATAATCATTCACCGACATTCCTCCTTTCTTTAATCCTTGAAGTTCTTCTTTAACTTGTATCACCTTTGCTCTAGACTTAGACGCATAGGATTTTTCCAGTTTGATCCAAGCATCTCTTGCTGTATCGAATCCAGATACTTGCTTTAACACATCATCAGTCATGCTTGCCATAAGCCAGCATCCAAGCATTTCATCCTGCTTCTCCCAAAATTTGTAATCAACATTAACTGATCCATTAGCCAGAAACTGAGAACAAGCCTCACTTAGTACAAATGATTCTAGTTCCAAACTTCTCAAAATTTTGAGAATCTGATGTCGCCAGATTGTGTAATTTTTATTATCAAGTTTTATCGCAACTAATATGTTGTGAAAAGTAAAGATCTCTCGATCAACTTGATTCAAGAATCTAGTATTTGTGACTTGTTGATGATCCACTTGATCAACAACTTGTGGAATGTTAGGGATCACTCTTGTATTTGATGTTTCCTCCTTGAAAAACAAACTTGAAGCTCACTGAGACAGATGCTCTGATACCATAACAGCAAGTAAAGCCAAATCAAATACACAAGTATTCTTCAACATTGAAATCACACATGAAGATCAAGTGAATAAGCAGAGAAGAAGAAGAAGATGAAGAGAAAATTGAGAGAGAGTTCATGAATGTTCTAAAAGTTTCTAAACTTGTATATATGAAAGTTTGTTGGAAGAATTTGAATAAAAAGAGAAAAGAGAAAAAGTGCATAAACTAAAAGAACCACAAGTCCCACATTGCTTTTTCATTCCTCCTTAGAAGCATATATATAGAAAAAAATATGCTAGTGGGATTGGGCCCCAAGGGGCACCCAATTTTATGGAAGGGGGGAGGACCTAGGCAATTGTGGGTCCACCACACACGCGCGCGCCGTTGCCGCCGTCCGTCTGACCGGCCGGCCGCGCCGTGCCTAGCCGAGCTGAGCCAAGTGCGTGTGTGAGGTGAGGTGGCATTTTATTTTTTGATAAAAATTTATTTATTAAAATTAATTTTTCCAACAGTTCCGTTACCCAAATGTGACCGTTATTTTTTTTAACGTTCCGTTCCGTTGAGACCGAGTCTCACGGAATCCGTTACCCCACGTCGTGACCGTTGCGTGTGACCATTCCGTTCCGTTCCGTTCCGGACCGAGTCTTACGGAACGTTCCGCACGACCGTTTCTGAATGTTGCACGTTCTCCACGACCGTTTTGGGTCCGTTATTTTCGTGACTCCCTCAGCTATAAATAGAGCTCTCAGCTCTCAGTTTCAAAACACTTCAAACCCTTCAACTCTCTCATTCCTTCTCTCTCTCTCGCTCTAACAATTGAGCAACACAGAAAAGAAAGCCAGAAAACTAGAAATATTTACCAATATATAAATTAATATAATTTCTAGTTTCCGAGCAACAAAAATATATTTTACAGGGTGTAGCATTCCTGAGTTCATCAGTGCAGTGTAACTCCGAAACAGAATTTGCTGGGCTATTTTATCCTGGGGACGACGAGGCTGTGTTTGCTTGCACAATTTTGGGCAGAGCCGCGAAACGTCTTAAAGAGAGCGACCTAGTCCGCGACTCAACCCAAGCAGTGTTATTTCAGTAATTTGGTAACTTCGTTTCTATCAGTTATTTACGCAATTGTTTCAACAATTTTAAGACATATTTCATCTGCCATGTCTACTGAATTTTTAACTGCTGACCTTAACAAACCTTTTCGTTTTGAGGGGCTACATTTTAAAAGATGGAGACAAAAAATGTTGTTTTTCTTAACAATGAAAAAAGTAGCCTCTGTTCTTACTACTGAAAAACCAACACTTCCAAATCCTCCTACTGAAGATACAACTAAGGATTTAAACACCTGTCTTGAAAATGATTTTCTATGCAAAAATTTTATTCTTAATGGTTTAGCTGATGATCTGTATGATTACTATAACTCTGATAAGACAGCTAAAGAAACTTGGGATGCACTTCAAAAGAAGTATGATACTGAGGAAGCTGGAACCAAGAAGTATGCTGTCAGCAGATATCTGAAATACCAGATGACTGATGACAAATCTGTGGAAGCTCAGTCTCATGAACTGCAGAAGATAGCACATGAAATAACTTCTGAAGGTATGACTTTAGATGAACAATTTCAAGTAGCTGTTATTATAAATAAATTACCCCTGCATGGAAAGACTTTAAAAATATTCTGAGACATAAAACTAAAGAATTCTCCCTAGAATGTCTAATAACCCGTCTAAGAATAGAAGAAGAAGCCCGAAAACAAGACCAAAAAGATGAAGTGCTTGTTGTCTTAAATAACAGTGCAAATAAAAAATCCTCTTCTGTAATTCTGAAACCTAAAGGAAGAAACATGAAATTTCAGAATCGTAATATTAACCAGAACCGTAACAACCCGAATAAAAATAGAAATCCTCCACGGAATGGACCTGGACCTGGAACTCAACCCCCCTTAGGAAATAACACATTTATGTGTTATAGTTGTAACAGGCCTGGCCATTTGGCCAGGAACTGCCGGAACAGGAATCGTCCTACCCCTCAGGCAAACCTTACCGAAGATCAGCTTATAGCTATGATATCTGAAATCAACTTTGTTGGTGGATCTGAGGGGTGGTGGGTGGACACTGGTGCTTCTCGCCATGTTTGCTATGATTGTGACATGTTCAAATCCTATTCCGTGTATGAGGATAAGAAAGTGCTGCTGGGCGACTCCCACTCCACTAAAGTTGCTGGTACTGGTGAGGTGGAATTAAATTTTACCTCTGGAAAGACTGTCATCTTGAAGGATGTTCTGCATACTCCAGAGATGAGAAAGAACTTAGTTTCAGGCTATCTTCTCAACAAGGCTGGGTTTACTCAAACTATAGGGGCTGATTTGTATACAATTACTAAGAATAATGTATTTGTTGGGAAAGGGTACGCCACTGATGGCATGTTTAAATTAAATGTTGAAATTAATAAAGTATCTTCTTCTGCTTACATGTTGTGTTCTTTTAATGTTTGGCATGCTAGACTTTGTCATGTTAATAAACGAATAATTAAGAACATGAGTAACTTAGAACTAATTCCTAAATTATCAATGAATGATTTTGAAAAATGCAATTTTGTAGTCAAGCTAAAATAACCAAAACTTCACATAAATCAGTAATTAGAGAATCAGAACCATTAGATTTAATACACTCTGATATATGTGAACTAGATGGAACTCTAACAAGAAATGGAAAACGCTATTTTATAACTTTTATAGATGATTGTTCAAATTATACTTATGTATATCTAATGAAAAATAAAAGTGAAGCGTTTGACATGTTTAAAACATTTATGACTGAAATTCAAAATCAACTTAACAGAAAAATAAAAAGATTTCGAAGTGATAGAGGCACTGAATATGATTCTAACATTTTCAATGATTTTTATAAAACCAATGGAATCATACATGAAAAAACTGCACCTTATTCTCCTGAAATGAATGGCAAAGCTGAAAGAAAAAATAGAACTTTTACTGAATCAGTTGTTGCAATTTTATTAAACTCTGGTGCTGCTTCCCATTGGTGGGGATAAATTTTACTAACTGTTTGCTATGTGCTAAACAGAGTGCCTAAATCTACTAGTCAAATTTCACCTTATGAAATTTTGAAAAATAAGAAACCTAACTTAACTTATTTAAGAACTTGGGGCTGTTTAGCCTATGTTAGAATCCCTGATCCAAAAAGAAATAAACTTGTTAGTAGAGCATATGAATGTGTATTCATAGGATATGCAGTAAATAGTAAAGCTTATAAATTCTATGACTTAAAAGATCATGTAGTTATAGAATTAAATGATGCAGACTTCTATGAACATAGGTTTCCCTTTAAACTAAAGAATAGTGGGGGCTCGTCTTCTAGTAGTTTACCCATAGCTACATCTAGTGAACAAAATGAGGAATTAGAAACTGAACTTAGGAGAAGTAAACGAGCTCGAACCTCTAAGGATTATGGGTCTGACTTCTATGCTTATACCTTAGAGGAAGATCCCCAAACCATTCAAGAAGCCTTATCTTCTTTAGATGCCAACTTATGGGAAGAAGCCATAAATGATGAAATGGACTCTCTTGAGTCTAATAGAACTTGGCATTTAGTTGACTTACCTCCTGGTTGCAAGACCATAGGATGTAAATGGATACTAAAGAAGAAATTAAAACCCGACGGTACTATTGAAAAGTACAAGGCTCGCCTTGTAGCCAAAGGGTATAGGCAAAGGGAAAATGTGGACTTCTTTGACACATATTCACCTGTCACAAGAATAACTTCCATACATGTGCTTTTTTCCCTAGCTGTAATCCATGATTTAGTGGTACACCAAATGGATGTCAAAACTGCCTTCTTAAATGGTGAATTAGAAGAAGAGATTTATATGGACCAACGTGAGGGCTTTGTAATCCCAGGTCAAGAAAACAAAGTATGTAAATTAGATAAATCTCTTTATGGTACCTAAACAATGACATGAAAAATTTGATAATCTAGTTATCTCACATGGATTCAAATTGAATAAAAGTGACAAATGTATTTATCATAAAATAGAAAATAACATTTGCACTATTATATGTTTATATGTGGATGACTTGCTAATTTTTGGGTCAAATATTCATGTTGTAAATAATGTGAAAAACATGTTGTGTGCTAATTTTGACATAAAAGACTTAGGTAAACCGAGTGTAATCCTAGGTATAAAGATTACTAGGTCTGAAGAGGGACTTTCTCTAGATCAATCTCATTATATTGAGAAGATCTTAAAGAAATATAATTACTCTAACTGCAAACCTGCATGTACCCCTTATGATCCTAGTGTAAAGTTGTTCAAGAACACCGGAGACAGTGTTAGACAAACTGAGTATGCGAGCATCATTGGTAGCTTACGTTACGCTACTGATTGCACTAGGCCCGACATAGCTTATGTTGTGGGATTACTATGTAGGTTTACCAGTAGACCTAGTATAGAGCATTGGAATGCAATTGAAGGGTCATGAGGTACCTTAAGAGAACAATGAACCTTGGATTACATTATAAGAAGTTTCCCGCTGTTTTAGAAGGATACAGCGATGCTGATTGGAACACTCTTTCAGAAGACTCCAAAGCAACTAGCGGCTATATATTTAGCATTGCTGGTGGAGCTGTTTCTTGGAAGTCTAAGAAACAGACAATTTTGGCTCAATCTACGATGGAGTCTGAAATGATAGCACTAGCTACTGCTAGTGAAGAAGCAGGCTGGTTAAGAAGTCTGTTAGCTGAGATCCCTTTATAGGAAAGACCGATACTAGCTGTCCTGATCCACTGCGATAGTACCGCGACTATTGCAAAGATTCAAAACTGTTATTATAACGGCAAGAGACGACAGATACGTCGTAAGCACAGTACTGTTAGAGAATTTCTCTCTACAGGAGCTGTAAGAGTGGATCATGTACGTACTAATGACAATTTAGCTGATCCTTTGACGAAAGGATTAGCAAGAGATAAGGTTTTCAAAACCTCGAAAGGAATGGGACTAATGCCCTTAGAATGAAGAGTCACTCGTGATGGTAACCCGACTTATAGACTGGAGATCCCAAGAAATAAGTTCAATGGGTAATAACAAGTCATGAAGTGATAAGAGATGAATCATGCTATCATGGGTCCCATCCTATACTGTTAGAAGCATGAATTCCTGAAGCGACAGAAGGATGAGTTAATTGTTAAACTCTTAATGAGTTCTATACTCTATGTGGAGTGGAGTACATAGCTACAGGAGTACTCTTGATAGACTCACCTATGTGAATGTGGAAGTGTGGCCGCTTTCTATGAAATTTTGGGCAAATTTTACTAGAGCATGCACTATACTGGGATATACGTGCATGGCCGTAAAGCACGGGCTTTTCGAACTACACCTTGGAAAGGTTGTGTGTGTAATGTTGTTAGAGATAGAGTTCAAAACTACGAGTTACTCTAGTATATTCTAAAGCATCAACACTATGCAAAGGTTCAAGTCGAAAGACACCTTCTGCTTATGCATAATCTTATATCTTTGATTAATCGGTTGTTCGATAAAAAACTATTTTTATATAAAATTCAAGTGGGGGATTGTTGGAAGAATTTGAATAAAAAGAGAAAAGAGAAAAAGTGCATAAACTAAAAGAACCACAAGTGCCACATTGCTTTTTCACTCATCCTTAGAAGCATATATATAGAAAAAAATATGCTAGTGGGATTGGGCCCCAAGGGGCACCCAATTTTGTGGAAGGGGGGAGGACCTAAGTAATTGTGGGTCCACCACACACGCGTGCGCCGCCGTCCGTCTGACCTGCCGGCCTCGCCGTGCCGAGTCGAGTGCGTGTGTGAGGTGAGGTGAGGTGAGGTGGCATTTTATTTTTTGATAAAAATTTATTTATTAAAATTAATTTTTCCAACAGTTCCGTTACCCAAATGTGACCGTTATTTTTTTTAACGTTCCGTTCCGTTGAGACCGAGTCTCACGGAATCCGTTACCCCACGTCGTGACCGTTGCGTGTGACCGTTCCGTTCCGTTCCGTTCCGGACCGAGGCTTACGAAACGTTCCGCATGACCGTTTCTGAACGTTGCACGTTCTCCACGATCGTTTTGGGTCCGTTATTTTGGTGACTCCCTCAGCTATAGATAGAGCTCTCAGCTCTCAGTTTCAAAACACTTCAAACCCTTCAACTCTCTCATTCCCTCTCTCTCTCTCGCTCTAACAATTGAGCAACACAGAAAAGAAAGCCAGAAAACCAGAAATATTTACTAATATATAAATTAATATAATTTCTAGTTTCCGAGCAACAAAAATATATTTTACAGGGTATAGCATTCCGGAGTTCATCAGTGCAGTGTAACTCCGAGACAGAATTTGCTGGGCTGTTTTATCCTGGAGACGACGAGGCTGTGTTTGCTTGCACAATTTTGGGCAGAGCCGCGAAACGTCTTAAAGAGAGCGACCTAGTCCGCGACTCAACCCAAACAGTGTTATTTCAGTAATTTGGTAACTTCGTTCCTATCAGTTATTTACGCAATTGTTTCAACAAAGTTAACTGAACAATACAATATATTGATGCTTGTATCAGTTATTTATATTTAGTTTATTACTTTTTACTCGTGTATAACCCACATCAGCACTCACACACTTTGCGTGACTCAAAACACAAATAACAAACGTTAAAACAAACATCCACGTCATTAATCCTTCACATCTCTTGCTTAGACAACTTTAGCTTGTTCTTGAGCTGCACTAGAATGAGAGTCTACAGAGTGTGGAGTTTGAATCTCATTAAGCTCATTTTCTCTTAACAGACCCAGAACATGGTTTCTGGTAAATTTTCATACATGTCTCATTCTTACTTGGGTTTCGGTTTTTATCTTCTCGTTTTATATGTACGGTGATGATCATGAGTTCGGAGTAGACAATGAAGTTATGAATGGGATCACCGCTTTATTATTTTGTTATTCTTGTTTTAAGATTGATACTCTGTTTTTCTTTTTCTTTTTTGGAATTTGTGAATAACATTCGTCATTTTCCATTTAAAGCAAGATGTTTACTTATTCAAATTAAAGGTTTTTGCTTATTGTTTTTGTTTTTTTTTGGAAGATTAGATTCCCCTAATAGCATGTGAAATCCCAAAAATAGAAGAGGAAAAAAAACAGCCTATCTGCATTTGATACACTTTTTTTGTTTGTTACATATGCTATTTATAATTATTTCTTACCTATTTTGTAACGTGTTATGTTTTAAAGTTTTATTTTTTAATTCATTTCAAGAAAAATAACTCGTTATTTACAACTTCATATAATTATATCATTTTTTATGTCATTAATTCCTTATATAATACTAAAATCTAATATAAATGAAAGAACTATATGCACTAAATAATAAAGATATCATTATTGGCTTATTGCTCAAATTGTTAAAAATTTTATGCTAATTTGGATCGTTAATTTTTACTTTTTCTTCATAAATACGTTTAGAAACTTACACGCTCATACAAGGTTGAAACTATCTATTTTTTTTTAATTCAATCAATAAAAATTCTTTTTGTTTATTTGAAAGAAGATTATATTAGTAGAGTTCGACAATGCTCTCTAGATATGTTAATGTTTTGAGATAAAATATACTTAATTAACTAAGATATAGAATAATTCTCAAACATTCCTACATAGTTGCTTATAAGAATCAAATATTATTAAATTGCAAGTAAAATATATACAAGTGAAAATTTCATGTGACGAATAATGATATAGTTAACACATACAAAATAACAAATCGCATACAAAAAGGAAAAAAACCCAAATAACGTAGGATAAATAAAGATAATTAATTTTTCGATCCTACAATAAAGATGAATATTATACTATCCTCTTTGCTCTTTGCATGCATGGATAACTACATACAAATTTGTCGTTTGGGTAAGGCTTTAATTCCTCTTTAAAAGTTGCTCCAAGCTCGAATATTGGAGTATTGAAATTAGATAAAATTTTTTGGGTAGTTTAATTGCTTCATTAGGCTTGCTAAATGATGTCTTAAGTTGATAAGGTGTGACTTATATAGAATTATGAATCACGAGTAAGTTAGGAGAAAAATATCTTAAAAATATATATATTAAATGCAGGAAATTTAGGTTTAATTGTATGGTACAATCTCTTTTATATATGAAGTTTCATATTTAATTCTCAGTAAAAAGAAAAAAAAAACATAAATTCATTTCCCTTATTACATAGATCAACATATGTTTTTTTAGTGTTAATAGAAAATAAATATATGTTTTTTATAGAACGAAAGTTAAAATAAAACCAATTTAATAATTTAATTATTTATATACGGAAGTAAGAATTTATAGTAATATTGCAATGCATTAATGAAAATTAAATAAATTGAATAAAGAGATTACTCTTTTTAATTTTCCTAGCGTTTGGTGCATACTTTATAATAATAAATAAAATTTTACAATTATTTTTTTCTTGTTAAAATCAAAGTTTTAGTTTAGACCATAAAAAAGATGGCAACAATGTATACCAATTTTGTTAAAGCTGAAAATGTTTATGTATTGTTGAAAAAGAAATATGGTTTAGGATATCAGCTTCCTTATTGTGAGGAAGAGGCATGGCTATTATATATTCTAATTATCAATTGAATTTAAAAAATTCATATATTGCAGTTTCTGTTATACAATTATGGTATGATGTGCGCAAAAAAGAAGCTTTTGAGAAGGCAAAAGAGTGGATGTCTACTGTGACAGATTTATAAAAACAGTTGGCACATGAGCAATTGAAGATAACTTAAGGATTATTGTTAAATATTTATTGTAAATAATTAAATATATCTCAATCTACTTATATATAAAATTAAACTTTATAATTTATAATAAAACCTCTAAAATAAGTAGCTTTTATTGCTTTAAGAATTAGAAACTTTTTTTCCTTAGGATCATGTTAATTAATTATCGGTTGATCTTCAACTTAAAACTATGAGGTTATTTTTCTTAAAACTTGAAGCAATATATTATTTGAGAAAAAAGATTTAGAAAGTTATTGAAAATATTTTCTCAAATCATGGGTGATTTGAAAATATGTGAAAATTATTGTAAAATGCTATTGAAAATATGTGGCAATAAAATATGTGAAAAGTACAAATCATGGGTGAAAGGAATTGGGAAGTTAATATGATACAATTGATATTGAGAGAAAGAAGGGGTAATTATGTCATCACTAAAAATGGTTTTATGACTCTCTCTCTCTCTCCAATCAGCCGGAGATAAAAAAAAAAAAAAAGATAAAAGTATAAACTAAAAATGGTTTTATGACTTTCTCTCTCTCTCCAATCAGCCGGAGATAAAAAAAAAATAGATAAAAGTATAAAATGTTTTACAAATAAAATTCATCAAAAAAATGAAAGGTGACAAATATAATGAAGAGAAAAATGAAAATTTTAATTATCGATATTATTAGAATCAAAGAAAGGAGAATTAAAAAATGGACAAAAGTACTTTTAAAAATATTTAAACTCTAAAATATTTCAAAACCTTCGGACTAACAATACTACACATAAAAAAATTCTCGTAAAAAGAACGTATACCCACAAAAAAGTATTAATGTACACTTGAATTATGATTGCTTAAAATAAGAAAAGAAAAATAATAATAATAAAGACGATCATGAATGATAAAATCATATATAGAAATATTTGTATAGATCTTAAAGAGGAATATGGTATGATGTTGAATGAGCAATATAGAAATATGTAGATTTTTTTTGGGTTAAAAAAAGCACTTCGCAAGGAGACAATATAACGTTGATATTTCTCTATTCAGTGAATAACATCTCTATTTAAGGGTATTAAAATAAGCTAGTATCAGAAGTTATCGTAAAAAGACTTTAATAACCATTACATATATTTTTATTTTTAAAATATATGATCTCATATTTATATAGTCTAACCACTCGATTTGTATTATAGGTACAAATAGAAAGGATAAATAAAGTGATACGAATTTACCTATTAATTTATTAACAGACCTTTATTCTTCTGTATTCCACTCTTTTATGGAATATTATTTTGTTATAATTAAAGTGCAAGCGTTTTGTGTTATACTGTTTGTATTAGAATGAATTAACTAATAAATATTCAATCAAATTTAAGAGTTGACATAGGCTATATATGAGTCTTTTACTTCTCTTTTTTCTCGTAACACTCGACCACATTTCTATTATTTTGTTATTAGTATTTAGGTGAAATTATTATTCAACTTAAATGCAAAACGTTTTTTTTTATTTTTTCTCTCAATGAAAACGTTAAAAAATAAAATTGGGTATGTTCTGTTAGATATAATAGTATATTTTAATTAGTATAATGATATTATAATAATTAATTTTATTGTTGTCACAAAAAAATATGTAAAATATTTATTTATATATATATTATTAATTATACCTTAGTGTTATCAATATTAAATAAAGTGTTAATTAATAAATTATTGTTGTAGCAATAATATTTAAGTTGTGTCAATATCTCACCTATATTTTAATAAAAAGTTTATTTATCATAATTCAAATTAAATGTAAATATCAAAGAGAATTTAATTATATGTAATAAATTCAATCAAATTTATTCTAATATATATACATTTATTAAATGATTAAATTTTTAGTAAATTACAATTAATTGGACAAATCAAATAAGCGAAACAACCTTAATCTTTTTTATGTTTTAGTTAATTCTAATACTGAAAAACCGAAACAAATAATAAAACTGACATATAATATGAAGTTAACAATTAGTGAAACTCTAAATAATTTTAGTAGTTATTATCTCATCATTAAGTAATGGCAATTATGTAATATTATCAAAAGTAATGGTAATAATGTATTTTCCTTTTGATGGAGCAAATTTGCTCATTTAGAAGAGAAATAGATAGATAGATAGATAGATAATGATAATTACAACCTGACATTGTGCAAAAATTTCGACCACTTAACCTCTCAAAATAATGCATTTATTAATAAGTGTCAAGAGTGCCGGCGTCATTGACAGGGAGTGGAATAGCTAATTAAAACTTCTTAATGACTGGTGTTAGTTTATTGTTAATATTCTTAAATATAATGAATAAGTTTTTTTTTTGTAAAAAAATAATAATAATTATAACATTATTTATCAAATTTATAAAAATTTCATTTCCATCTTAACTTGTATGTTTGAAAGAGTGTCATAAAACAAGTCAAAATACTATTTTTTTTCCTACTTGACGCCCATTTCATGTAATCTTTGCACAGCATAAGATGGTGTTGAATCTTTGAAAAATATTCGTTATAATTAACTGATTTTTAAATAATATTACATAATTTATATATATTAAAATTTGATTTTATATTTAATATTTAAAATATTATTAAGTGTGTTTTTAGTATTATGTATCAAATGAAAAAAATATAAATTTATATCTATAGCTAGCTCTATACTTAGATATTCGAAGCGCATTTAAAATAATTTTGAAAAAAATGGTATTTTACCTTAAAATAATACCATATGTACCTTTTATATTTTATTTTAATTTTTTTTAAAAAATTAAGCTAAAACACCTTTCATAAAAAGATAATACAAAGTTTATGAGAAGTTATAAAAAATAACACTATTAAAATTTATAATAATAAAAATACTATTTCAATAATATTGAACGATATTTAATTAGAGGACGTTCAATATTAAATGGATCTAAATTGCCGTAGTTTATTTTGAACGACGTCCAAGAAAAATGATGTAACAATTATTTTTTTAATTGTATAAATATATAATTTAAACATAATAAATATTATTTTTGTTATTACAAGTTTTAAATAATGCTATTTTTTTGTTATTTTCTTAATTTTTTTTTTTTTTTAGTTTTAAGACTTATTAGAAAGAAAAAAAAATGAACATGATGGAAAAAAATAGAATTTTTTATTCTTTAATTTAGTACAATTTTAGGATTTTTTTAAAATAAAATTATTCAATTTAAATAGAAAAATTAAAAAACTAATTATATTATACGATTTAAGTCCACTCAAACGTCTTGGTAATAAAAAGACAATTCTAACCTTTGATGATGTGCATATAATAGCAGTAAATCAGCCACGAAAAGATTCAGCCAGTACTCCGCCCAAAGATTCCAAAATCAATGGATCCCGAAAATCAAAGGGAGTCTAACAAGGTTGGCAACAACAATGGATGGGGTATACAGACTTCTGATGATGAGGATCCAAATCAGAAGAACAGAGAGTCAAAAGAGCAAATTTCAGCAGAAGAACAAGAGCTTATTATCTCCACAGAAAGAGACTTTGAGAATCAAGTGGTACCTTCATGGAGGAATCAATTGACAGTGAGAGCCTTTGTTGTGAGCTTTGTGCTCAGTGTTTTGTTCAGTTTCATTGTAATGAAACTCAATCTCACAACTGGGATTATACCTTCTCTTAATGTCTCTGCTGGTTTGTTGGGTTTTTTCTTTGTGAAAACTTGGACCAAATTCTTGGAAAAAGCTGGAATGTTGAAGCAACCCTTTACAAGGCAGGAAAATACTGTAATTCAGACCTGTGTTGTTGCTTCCTATGGAATCGCCTTTAGCGGTAAGATTTGAGTGAACTTTTATGAATTTTAAAAGTTCATGGTATTCATTCATGACTTAAATCTTTAGCTGTATTTAATTATAAACTTAAATTTTTTTTTTTTAAATTTTACGTGTATTTAATTATTATTTTTTAAAAATTTATAAAAATATTAAAGTATTTAAAATATCAATAATTTTTAAAAAATTTAGATATTTTTGAGAATTTTTACTAGTTTTTAGGTGTACTTTTTTTAAACTCTTTTTCTTAACTTGGTCATCTTCTCCGTTTATAAATTTTAACATTATTGTTTTCATCAATAAATATTCCTGACTATAGAGGAGAGAGAATTATTAAGAGCAATATTTTTTTCTTATTTATTTATTTTCCTTTTATGAAAGTGAAAACATAAAAATTTTATTACAAAAATAAAATAAAATAATATATTTTATAGTTGATAAAAACGTCGTAAAATTTGATATTATTAGTATAAATTTTTTCTTTTTTAATTTATTTCTAAAAGTGTAAGAATTTACTTAAAAATAATTTTTTTATATAATTAAGTTTGACTTTTATATGATTTTTAATTATTAATTTTATTAACATCTATTTGTTTCTTTCTTTATTATTTTTTTTTATTTTATTGCATATACTTAATATGAAATAATTTCTTTATTGATTTTTTAAATATTTTTTATGCATTATATTTTATATTTTATTATAAAATATAAATAATATGAATTTTTTATTTGAATGTAAAGTTAAATGTGATATTCTTTTGAATTTTACTTACTAATATTAATATAATTAGTAATATATTATAGATGTGAATATTTTTAAAAAATAAAAAAAAAATTGAAAGATGTAAAAAAATGATAATAAAAATATATGAAGTTATGTAAAAATTAATGGAAGTCTATAAAAGTTTACGAGAGTCTTAAAATAAAAAGTTTAATAAAATTTATTAAAATTTTAAGGGAAAATAACAAAATTAACACCCCCTAAAAATTATAATAACAAAACTAGCACCCCTGTGTTCAATTAAAATTGAACGACGATAATTTGGACTCGTTCAATATTGAACGTTCAATATTATCCGTTCAATTAGAATTGAATGACGATAATTAGACCTATTTAATATTGAACGTTCAATATTTTACGTTCAAATTGAATATTGAACGTTCAATATTAAACGTTCAATTCTAATTGAACACAAGGGGTGCTAGTTTTGTTATTATAATTTTTAGGGGGTGCTATTTTTGGTAATTTCCCAAATTTGGATTTATAAAAAAATTATAAAAAAATTAGGATTTAAAATTTATAAAAGTTTAAAAATTAGGATTTAAAATATTTATATAAATTTATAAAAAAATTAGGATTTAAAATTTATAAAAGTTTAGACCGAATACATTGCTGTCGTTTTCTTTTTCTTTTCGAGTTTGTATTTTTATTGAAAAGAACAAACTTTTCACTATTCTATTGGTTTATTGTGATTTAAAAATCTCTTTTGTACTTTTATTTCATAAGTTTTTTGAAGTTTGGGTTGATTTCAGATTCTGGGTTCTGCTAATTGGTCATAAAAAAGTGGATTTCAAAAAACCATCTTTTGAATAATCTAGTCTCATAATTTTTGATTATGTAGAGTAAGAATATTAATTTTTTTAAATGTACAGTTTAATCTTATAATTTTTTTTATTAAGAAGAATAAGTACAATAATTTTATAATGGTTCCAAAAAAGTGTCAAAGTAATAGTCTAAATAAGATTTTTTAGACTTATTTAGAACTTTTATAAAATTAATATTTTTATTCTGTTTAATCAAAAAATTATAAGACTAAATTGCATCTTAAAAATAATTAGTGTTCTTATTCTGATTAATCAAAAAATTACAAGACTCAACTAGACTTTTAATAAAATTACAAGACTATTTCTACATGTTATCCATTATTTTTTATTCGTGAAAAAAAGGGTTATTTTGAAATTAATATATTTTGATCATATTTTTGTAACTACATTGAAAACAATTGTTTTTCCTTTTAAGATATCTCACCTTTTTTCCCTCTCAAATAAACAAACACACAAATGAAGTGGAATAGCTCAACTAAACCACGTGCATGAGGACGTGAATTCAAGGTGAAAAAACACTTAAATGTGCACAAAAACCTCTTAACTACTTGTTTTTGGTGCTAGCTCATAACGATATCTTCTTCATATTAAATAAATTTGGGAAAATAACAAAACTAACACCTCTAAAAATTATAATAACAAAACTAGCACCCCTGTGTTCAATTAAAATTGAACGACGATAATTTAGATTCGTTCAATATTGAACGTTCAATATTATCCGTTCAATTAGAATTGAATGACGACAATTAGACCTATTTAATATTGAAAGTTCAATATTTTACGTTCAAATTGAATATTGAACGTTCAATATTAAACGTTCAATTTTAATTGAACACAAGGGGGTGCTAGTTTTGTTATTATAATTTTTAGGGGTGTTATTTTTGGTAATTTCCCAATAAATTTGGGGATGAAAGGTGGTGACTCTCCTTCCTCAAGAGAGATTTTTATTGAACCAAAAAAAGAAAAAAGAATAAACAAACAAACAAATAAAATAAGAGAAAAATAAATCCTACATCTTAACTAGCCTATTTCTCTTAGTATTTTGCTATGTCACATGAAGTCCAAATGATAAGACATGAACATTGCCCTGGTATTGGATCCTCGAAATCAATAAATACAAAAATTTATGATAAGATTTTGATTCAAGCATTTTATTTAATAGTGAACACACTTTGCCTGTCAACGCCAAGTAAAAACAACCCGAAAAAAACAACCATTAAACCTTGGGACACAGTCAGAAGTGAGTTTCTAGCTTCAAATGCTATTTCACTTTATAATTCAATCTGTAAATCTAAAATGAAAATCGTTCACTAAGGATGTTAGGAATTCTGCTATTGATCCTTCAAAATGAAATTAGTGGTTTGGTTGGCTAGTTTTTGGAATGATGCATAAAGAGCAGAATCCAAGGAATTACTTATTTATCTATCAGCTCTGAAGCTCACTGTGTTTTAAGATGAAATCACATAGTTATGTAAAAATTCAAAATGTGAAGAAAACGTTGACTTACTTTGTGATTTGAAGTTTAAAATGAACAACAAATATATATGACATTCTTTTTGTTTTTGTTACTCTATATGTACAAATAAGGTGGTTTTGGATCGTACCTCTTTGCTATGAGTGCACAAGTTGCAAAGGCAATCATCAGACATCAAGTGATGTCAAGAATCCAGGATTAGCATGGATCATTGGATTTCTGTTTGTTGTCAGTTATTTGGGTCTCTTCTCGGTGGTGCCTCTTCGGAAGGTAATGCTTTGATTACTTAGAATTATCATTTCATTTCCTTACATTTTCTGATTGAAAATGAGCCAAAAATAGAAAGAAAGGGGAAACAAATAGCAAGCAATGCTTATAAGTCATTTGGGTTTGTTTCAGATCATGATTATAGACTTCAAATTGACCTATCCAAGTGGTACTGCAACTGCTAATCTCATAAATGGCTTCCAACACTCCTGAAGGGATCTAAGCTTGCAAAGTAAATGCACTTTCAATATTTTTCCCACCTCATATAATTTGGATATTATGACTTTTGAGTAATTACATAACAGCTCAACTCTTCTAGGAAACAAGTGCGGAAATTAGGCCAATTCTTCTCGTTCAGTTTCTTGTGGGGTTTCTTTAAATGGTTCTATACTGCTGAAGAAGGATGTGGATTTGCAAGCTTCCCTTCATTAGGTCTCGAAGCCCTTAAGAACAAGTACTCATACTGGCTCCTTCCTTTTTCTTGTTAGAAAGTATTTGCTATGTTTTTTTTCATTTTTCTTTCCTTTTATTTTTCCAAATTCTCATTTATATTCAGTGATTGATGAGCTTTTCCAATATATGCAGGTTCTACTTTGATTTCTCAACATTATATGTGGGTTTGGGGATGATTTGCCCCTACAAGTGTAAACATATCACTGCTGCTTGGCGGCATTCTTTCTTGGGGTATAATGTGGCCTCTTATAGAAAAGCAAAAGGGTAATTGGTTCTCTGTAGATGATGGTGTAGATAATGCAGCCTCCGTGCGTGGACTTTACGCTTACAAGGTCTGTTTATTTATACTTCAAACAGAGAGCTCTGTATTATTATGAAACCCCCTTTAATTATCTATTCTTCATCAACTTTTGTTTATTTCTTACATATTTGTATCTAGTTGGAAACTTACATGAATACATTCATTTAGGTATTCATATCCATTGCCTTGATCTTGGGTGATGGACTGTATAACTTTTGCAAAGTGCTTGGTAAAACACTTTTGGGATTGTATGCTCAGCTTCAACACAAAGCTACTCACCGAGATCTTCCCTCTCCTCCGAGCACTTATGACGATGAGTGCAGGACCATTTTCTTCTTAAAAGATCAAATTCCAACATGGTTTGCTGCTGCAGCCTATGTTACAATTGCTGCAATATCTACTGCTACTCTTCCACATATAATCCCCCAACTTGAATGGTATTACATAATAGTAATCTATATCCTTGCACCCAGCTTGGCCTTTTGCAATGCATATGGTTGCGGACTCACTGATTGGTCTCTTGCTACCACTTATGGAAAGCTTGCCATTTTCACAATTGGAGCATTGGCTGGTTCTTCCCACGATGGAGTTCTTGCTAGTCTAGCAGCTTGTGGAGTCATGATGAATATTGTCTCAACAGCATCTGATCTAACACAAGATTTCAAGACTGGCTATTTGACTTTGGCTTCCCCTAGAGCCATGTTTGTGAGTCAAATTATTGGCACAACAATGGGTTGCATAATTTCTCCTTGTGTTTTTTGGCTCTTTTACAAGGCTTTTGACGACCTGAGGCTTCCTGATAGCCAATTTTCAGCTCCAAATCCAGTTATTTTTCGAAACATGGCCTTACTTGGAGTAGAAGGTCTCTCATCTTTGCCTAAGTATTGTCTCTTGCTTTGTTGCATATTCTATGCAGCAGCTATTGTGATAAACCTGATTAAGGATTTAATTGACAAATTAAGTGGAAAAAAGTTGGCACAGTACATTCCAATTCCAATGGCAATGGCCATAACTTTCTATCAAGGATCATACTTTGCCATTGACATGTGTGTTGGAAGCTTGATCTTGTTTATATGGAGAAAGAGAAACAAGCACAATGCAGATGCTTTTGCGGGTGCAGTTGCTTCTGGTTTGATCTGTGGAGATGGAATATGGGCTTTGCCTGCTACTATTCTTGCTCTTGTTGGGGTCAAGCCTCCAATTTGCATGAAGTTTTTGTCAAGAGCAAGAAATGCCAAAGTTGATGGTTTCTTAAGTACTTCTTAGAATTAAGCTTATTATTATTATTATTATCATTATTGTTGTTGTTGTTGTTAATGTTAATGTTTCAAGTCTTTTAAAAGGTACATCCATATGTGGGCAATTTCATATTCCAAATACTTGTTATATTCTCTCTATTTTTTTCCCTTATTTTTATTTCCTATTTTGCTTGTAATTTATTGGTATAGTATAGTAGTTTTTACAAACATTGTGATGAAGAAAACTTCGGTTTAATTCTTGTTAATGTACCATACTATGTCAAAAATTGGATATTGTTCTTGTAACGTCTCAAAATTTTCTATACGTAAATAAACCAAAAGAGGGTCATCACTATTAAGAACGTGCATATAGAGTAATACTTGTAATGAATTTATTTCTCTTCGAGAACATGCTTATGTTTATGTAGTAAAGCTTACAATGCATTTCGATTTATTATATAACATGCTTATGGTTATTGGATAAAGCTTGCAAAATATTGCTATTTCTTAAAAATACTTTTTGAAGCGCTTATTTCTTTCTTTAGGAGTATCATGAATCATCCTTTAAATCTATCATAGTGGAGCCTTATATAAGTCAGCCGTCGGCAACTGGCACGTGCGAAAGGCATATGCAAGTGAGACTTAACTTATAACTTAGCAAAATTGGAATTCCATACATAATTCTCACATGCACACATCCGTCCAAACCAACGGTAAGGACTCTTTAGTCTTCGGGTACCCTAACTTACATGAGAGATACTTCCAGTACATGGCCCTTAAACTAATTATAACTTATTATATTGTGTTGCTCCAAGAGGCTTAACTTATGTTTGGAAGATTCAGGCATTTTATCAAAACATATACTTATTTGAAAACTTTCCTTAAAAAGACCTTATTTCTTTTGAAGGGCTTCATATAAATAAGAGCTTTTATAAAACTTATGCTTATGATGACATGCATGAAATAATGTATATGTTAAATAATGCTCAATTGTACATAGGAAAACTTGAGAAATAGATCATAAGCATTCATAAAACATTATTTCACCCCAAACAATAACATAAACACCTTTTTTAATAACAACAAACATATAATCAGACAAGCAAATAAACATATACTTAATATTTTAGGTAAGGTCTATTTACTTACATCAAATATGTTGCAAAATTTTACAATATCATATAATCTAAGCACATCTAATATTATCCTATAATTTTCAAGAATAAAAGAATCAACTTATAATCTTAACTATAAGGATATAAATATTTATTTTTCTTTTATTCGTTCTTAAATCTTATTCCTTTTATGATTTCATAAATTATGACACTTTTGATAAATAATTTATGTTCTAAAATTTTCTTTACACTTGTAGAAGATTATCCCAAGGAAAATATAGGACACTTGTTATAACCTAAAAATTTGAACTAACCTAAACATGTCTTAATACATGATTTGTTACCAAACATAAAAAATTAATTTCTTCGTAATTTTTTTTGAGTCAAACTAGACATATGTATCTATTTGTATTAAAAATTTCATATTCAAATGATACATAAATCATATTCAAAACATACTTAAAAATCAGTTTACGAAATCTATCAGAAAATTTCCTAGTCAAAGTACCCCTTATTGAAAAATATCTCAAATATTCTATAAAAATAATTTGACTTTGAAATTTTCATAAACAATCAATAACATATATGTAAGGTTGTAGTTAAAATTTTGGATTAAAATAATAATAATAATAATTATTATTAATATTTTTTTTTGGATCGTTACAGTTCCTTTCTTTCTCCCCCCTTCCACCTACATTCATAACAACAAAAATAATATTTCTATAACATTGAATGGGTTTTAACTAGACGAATTTCAACATTGAAGAGGTCTAAATGACCGAAGTTTAATTTGAACGACATCCAATTAATCGGTGTTCAATGTTAAATGTTGAGCACGAGTTGGACATAATAGTACTATTGTTTTAATTACGAGTTTTAATAAAGAATATTATAAATATTATTTTCCAAATAATTTTCCATGATTTAAACATAGGATTTAACATAACATCACGCAAATTGAAATTTTAACGAGAAGAAAATTTCATATTAATTATTTTCCACAACTAGACCTTTATAAGAAGCTTGAAAACAAAAAGAAAGAAAAGGAAGGCAAAGGAAAATTTAGTCAACTAGCTAAATAACAAATCAATTTAATACCTTATTTTGTATTATACTATTTTATTCTTAACGTGTATTAGTGTATATGTCACAAATAATAATAGCTTCTAAAATGAAAAATCATTTTGAAAGGGAAGGTGTGTGAGACTGTGATGAAATTTAGAAGTTGGCTATCATTCTATTGATTTATTAGAAAAATATAGTGAATGAGTGGTTGTTTGTATATATGGCTTGAAGTAATAACTGGTAGTTTGATAATTGAAAGCATTACGGGGGGAGTAATATTAGTAATAAAGTAATATTGTATTATTGAGGATGATTTTTATAGCTAACCAAGTAGGCTCAACACAAACCAACTTATTTTAATTATTGATTTTAGAATTATAAAAATGTTTTACTTGGACTAGGGTTGGACATAGTCATATTTTTGTTAGTTTTTATCTAAAATGATAACTGAATAGACATATATCGGTGTGCTGACTTTGGTGGTTAGAATTTTTGCGATATTATTTTCATTTGTATTAATGCTCATTGAAGAGAAACTTGCAGTTATGTTTAGCATATTTTTGTATCCTCCATTATATCTCATTATGTATTCCTTTCTAATATCACCTATGCATGGATCGACAACTCTACATCCATGGTTTTCATCTTGTATGACATCTGTATAGTTAGCTTCATAAATGAATGGAATTAAAAGTTGATTGTATTTAGACACAAATGTTATAACAAGACAAAACTAAAAGTCATAGAAGTTTTTAAAAATTAAATTATTTAGAATGTACATAGCAATTAGAAAGAAGAAAAAAAAATCAAAAAATCACACTACAAAAATTTCAACTTTTTTTTTTTTATAAAATCGTGGATAATATTTAATTTTTTTTTAAAAAATCATATCGCAAAAAGTGATATAATTATATGTAACTACTCATGAATGTCATACTTATTTAACTACTTATAAATATTATTCCTAAAATTAATGGTTAATTTTTCAAAAAAGAAGAAACAAAAATTCGGATTTCACTTTTCAAACTTAATTTATATGGACTTTATAAATAATTGAAAAAATAACATTGTAAGAGTATTAACTCGATAAACAATTAGGGTAAGATGATAGGAAATTTAGGGACTCATTCTACTCGTACAAAAAGTGGAAGAGAAACACAAGCAGTAAAGGAACAGTAGCAAGCAAACAATATAAGAACATAAACAATAAAAGTTCCTTCAATTACTAAGTAATTTTTATATGTTGGCACATTCCAAAGTAGCAAGCCAATCCAATCAACAGTCTGACAGATTCAAGACGAGCAACAAAAGAGAAGGTTTCTTCAAAATTAATCCCCTCAATCTAATTGTAACCTTGAGCGACGAGTCATGATTTATTTCTTGAAATAATTCCATTCTCATCTTCTTTATTATTAGACAATCAATGTATATCAATGACATGTTTATCTTCAGGTCTAGGAACTAAATACCACAAGTTATTTCTTTAAAATTGGAGTAATTCTTCTTGCATAGAGTTGACTTAGTGTACACTAGCAAGGCTTTTTTAATATTCTTAGGAAGGATGATAGAAGTGTAGAATATATAGTTGAGTTAATCTTAAAATTGTCTTCGAATTTTAACACCTCCTTCAACATTTCCAATGATGCTGTTAGGGGGATGAGTACATTTTGCCCATTTTGGTAAAATTTCATTTTCTTCATCAGAAACTTTAGAGGAACTAGTAGCATCAGAAGTAGAAGTAGAGATAGTAGGAGGAGCAGCACAATCAATAGTAGGCAGGTCTTAATTAACCGAAAAAATCTCAATTGAACCCCAATTCTCAAACAGGTTGCAATCATCAGTCTTAACCATCTCAGTATAACTTGACTCATTAATCACCACATTGATCGATTCCATAACCACAAAAGTCCTTAGATTGAAGACTCTATAAGCACGACTATTATCAAAATAGCCTAAGAAAATACCGAGGTCAGTCTTGGCCTCAAATTTATCCAAATTTTCTCTGTCTTTGAGAACAAGTTCTTCCAAACACTCTAAGATGCTTGACGTTGGGTCTTTTGTAGTTGAACAATTCATAAGAGGACTGTCTGGTGCCAGGTCTTAAAAAGAAACAATTTAAAGTATAATAGGCAGTGTTGATTTTTCTTATGTTGACTTTTACTTTGCTTACCCAACTGACAAGTTCTGCACACATGGTCTTGTAGGGAAGAGATCTTAGGAAGTGCTTTGACAGTCTCAAACTTAGAAAGTTTCTTCAGCATTTTGTAGTTAACATGACTAAGACATTGATGCCATAATTCTTCAACATTCAGGTTGGCCCTATTATAGAGGAGAGGAGGAGAAGATGAACCAACACATTAATAGTTATTACTAGATCTAATACCCTTAACAACGACACTCCTTGAGTCGTCATACACAGTATACTCTCTATCAAAGTACTTAACAAAACAATTATCATTACAAATTTGACTAATGCTAATTAGGTTAATTTAAGTCCGTTGACAAGAACGTTTTGAAGTTTTGGAATCCCCGTAGCACGGATAATACCTTTTCCACGAATTCTAGCTTTATTACCATTATCAAAAGTTACTGATCCTTTATCAATCTTTTCGAGAGAAGTAAAGAATGATATGTCCCCTATCATATATCTAGAGAAACCACTGTTGTAGTACTAAAGATTAGAAAGTTGAGCCTTGAGAGCAGTATGAACAACATTGCAAAGGTGATTTGGAGAGGGATTAAGGATATCTTTAGAAATTCTAAGTTATTCTAGGTAAGAAATGGCTTCATTTTAGAGTGAAATGGCTTCGGAGGTTAGGGAGAGAGAATGATTCAAAAGATCTTAAACACGACTAAGGGTGTCAGTATCAGACAGAGAAAGGATATTAAGGGTAGGAGAAATAGATAGAAAGTTACAAAAATTAACCTCAGAACTCAGAGAGGAAGGTTCATATATAGGGATAAGAACGTTAGGAGAATCTTTAGGTAGGATAGGGGGTACAAATTTGTTGGCTTGAGCAAATAGAGGGAAAGAAGGAGAAAGAGTAGTCACCTTATTAATGTAACCAAGGCCTTTTATATCACCATGAGATTTACCACATTTCAACATTTCATCAAGTTGTTGAACTCTAAGTGTTAATTTTCGAATAGTACTTTGTGTTTCAAAAAGTTTCTTCTTCAGATCAAGATGAACTTATGAGAAAGAGTAAAACATCTTAGTTTTTTCCAATAAACGAGATTCTAAGAGTTTAATAGAGTTCAAATCAACCTCAAACTGTTTCTTAAGTTTAGAAATTTATGTCTCTATCATCCAAAATAGATCCTAGACAGGCTTTTTCATTTTCCAAAATAAATATTTCGTGCTCCAACTAAGCACTGTCTTTAAAATTAACAGAAGAAGTGTTGAGAACTACAGGATCAAAAGATTTATGAGTTCTTCTTTATGAATTGCTTGATCAAGTTCACCAATATGAGAAATTTTATTAATTGTTTGTTATGTGCTTAATAGAATGCCTAAATCTACAAGTAAAATTTTTCCATATGAAATTTTGAAAAATAAGAAACTTAATTTATCTTATTTTAAAACTTGGGGCTGTTTAGCCTATGTTCATATTCCTGATCCTAAAAGAAATAAACTTACTAGTAGAGTATATGAATGTGTGTTTATTGGATATGCTATGAATAGTAAAACTTATAGATTCTATAACTTGAATGATCATATAGTTATAGAATCAAATGATTCTAATTTTTATGAACATATGTTTTCTTTTAAATTGAAGAATAATGGGGACTCATCTTCTAATAATTTACCTATAATTAGAATTAATGAACTAAATGAGGAATTAGATATGAACTTAGGAGGAGTAAACGAGTTAGAACCTTTAAGGATTACGGATCAAATTTTTATACTTTTATCTTAGAGGAAGACCCCCAAACTCTGCAAGAAGCTTTGTCTTCTCTAGATGCCAACATATGGAAAGAAGTCATAAATGATGAAATAATCTCTCTTGAGTCTAATAGAACTTGACATTTTGTTATAAATTGGCACTAGCAGAAGTGAAGTTAGAGTCCAATTTATTTGCACAAATAATTAATTATAGGTAATAGAAAAATAATAAGCAATAAGAAAAATAAATGGCACACAATGATTTAAATGGTTCAACATTTCAATGTGAAAAGTCTATTCCACTGACAACAGCACACTGAAAAAAATGTACTATCAAAATCTAAAAGAAGAGTACAAACACCAATATTCAATAGCAATTGAAAATACTAAACTCCAAATACACCCACATATTATCTTTATCTCATACAATATAATCAACAAGCAAGAATAAATAACAAATCTTGCTAAATATAATTACCATAATTGAATGAAGAAACCAAGCCCAATATTTATTTGCTACTTGTGATTGTGATTAATGCCGAATAGTGATTAATGTTCTACTACTTTTCAAAGTGGCTGATGGTTTTATATATCCTCACCAACAAAATTGAAGAAGGATGGTGGCTTACACTTTTTCTTCACAGATCGGCTGGTAGAGAACAAACAAATACATATATGTGATGTGTAGGGCTTCGTGTGAGGTAATATTGATTTGAAGATAAAAAATTACAAATATGCCCCTTTTAAAAAACCACATTTGAAGCCACACACAAATCACAAATCTCCACCTTGGCTCAAAACGGAATCAAGTTCTTCAAATACGAAATTTCTTGAAATATCAAAATGGCCGTCGTCCAAAGCCCCAAAGGGTGATCACTTACTGCAAATGTAACACCCCATTCCTTACACGAACTAAAATTTTAGTCAAATTTATAATTCCAAAACTTTTATGATCTTAACCTCAATATTTAGATGTTTCAATAATCAAAAAGTGTTTAAATTAAATTTTGAAATTTTTGAGCAAAATTACCAAAATGCCCCTAACTCTTAAAACTTTTCTTGTTACGAGACAAGGGTATTTTAGTCTTTTTATCCAAAAATGATTTATCACCAAAAGAAAAGAATAAAGTCTGTCATGTTTTCTTCTCTTCTTCTTCCTCCTCTTCTATAGAGAGCACAATAATTTTTTTTTGAAATAGAAATTTCCACCATTTTCAACAAGAAAATCCAAACTACCATTCAAGATATTTTGGGTATGTATTCAAACTTCCTTCTTTTTCATTTATTTTGATTGAATTATGTTTATGATCTAAAAAATATTATATTAACACAAATATATCAGCCATGTATGAAGTTTTCAAAAATAATCCAAGAACAAGTCATTTGTGATGTTTTGAACTTCATGTAAAACTATTTTCCCAAAATTGAAATGAAAACTGGGAAAATTTCACAACGAATTTGGGTTTGAAATCATATTCTAAAAATATCTGAATGTCTAGTTTATAAAAAATTTTACGTTTCATAATTTGGAGTTTTCTACGCAAAGTTATTCCTAATCAAATGAAGGTTGTTTTATGAAACACGAACTGCAAGAGCTCTTGGTATTTTTGATATTTTAAATAGTTATATAATTTGGATTTAAGCAAATTACATCTTGTTTTAAATCTTTACATGTCTAGTATTTGAAACTTTTTACGCTTTGTCATTTCAATATTTCTAAACAAAGTTATGCTTGTTTAACCAAGGATATGTCAAGTGAAAGAGGTGCTAGAAAAACTGTTTGAAAAACTAATCAGATTTTTGTTAATTAAAATAGTTTTATCGATTGGAATTGGACATTTTTTGTCTTGTTTTAAAGCTTAAGATGTCTAGTTTAATATGAATTTTACAGTATGTTATTTCGAGTTTTCTAGACAAATTTATAGCAACATAAATAAAGGTACGTCCTACTGCAATTTTGGAGAGAAAAATTGTTTGAAAGTAATTGGTTTTTATGAATTTGAAATGGATTATATATATATATGATAATTGAGTGTGTAATAACTGATTTTAAAATTTGAAATGTCGATTTTTCGTATGTTTTTACAGAAATTAATTTAGACATTTCTACCAAAAATTATATATGATTATACAAGAGTAGGTTTAGGAGTACCCTAAAACTATTTAGACTGCAATGATCAAAGTCAAATAATTATGAACAACCCCTATTTTGGTTATATTAAAGTACCTTTTAATTTGAATTAAATAAGCAAGCTATGAAATTATTTTTATTCTAATACCAGTGTGGTTATTTAGGAAGCATTGAGCTCGCAGAACCTACAGGACAAGTAAAGGGCCATTAGAGACATTTTACTGTGAGTGGATATTTAATTATTTATAAAGCATGGATAGCATTGTTTTAAAAAATATTTATGTTCAAGTAAATCTAATTTATACAAGTTGCATATTTATGAAAAGTGCATTCATGTTAACTAGTGTTAGAAAAATATATGTCAATTTCAATGCACTTCAAGAACTTTTACACCATAAGAATATATGTATACATATATTATATGTATATATGTATATATATACATATAATATATGTACATATATTCATATATATATGTATATATACATATATACATATATATATACATATATATAATTCTAGAATTCTATGCCATAATTTTCTAAAATAAAATTATTAAAAACATACAAAAGTATTAAAATATTGTAATTGTCAAACACAATTTTGTTTAATGTATTAATAATTTAAAAATTTTATGCTGTTATTTTCTATAATAAAATTATTAAAAAATTACAAAAGTATTAAATATTGTATTTATCAAACGCAATTTTGTTTAATGTATTAATAAGTGGTACCAAATGTACCCTTTAGAGATAAGACTATTGTCACATATTTTTATACCACTTAAGATCATTGTCGGAGGCCAGAGGGACCTCCTTAAGTTTGCCATACCTTGGCTGGATACCAACCGCATGATTGAACAATAGGGCTTGCATTGTAGTTCACACAAAAAAGCATGCGACCTCCAAAGATTGAACCCCATATATTTCGTCCAAAATGCTGCATACCCCACTCATCTTTAGCAACAATATTTACCATTGTGCCACCCTTAGTTGGTAACTCTACCCTTATTTTACTTCTTCTTCTTCTTCTTCCTTTTGTTTTTTTTTTTTTAAATTTATGGAATACCTTTTCACTTGACAAAAGATTTTTAATTATAACTAGGTTTTTTAACATGTAAATGCATGCATAGTACCTTTTTAACAAAAAAAATATTTAGTGTCAATCAAAAAATAATAATACTTAGTGAGTTTTAACATATGATGCATGTTTATTATGATTGAACATAATACTTAGTGAGTTTGAACATACTTAGTCAGTCAAAAAGTAAATATCAAAATAATTGAAAATTTTATTATTGAAATGTACATACGCTCAAAATAAAATGATGCATGTTTTATAAAGAGTCAATTTTCTTTGCACTCTTATTTTAGCTGTCTATTTACTTTATAAAATAATAAATTGTAAACAAAATTCATCTGTCTTAGTTATAATATGTTGTTTTATATACGATAAATAATATTTAAATATGTAAATAATTATATATTTTATTTATTATTATTATTGTTGTTATTATTGTTGCATTGTTATTGTTATTATTATTATTGCACTCTTATTTTAGTGGGCTCAATAAATTATAAACTTATAATATGTTGCTTCATATACGACCAATAATATTTAGAAAGCAAGTTAACATAACTAATTTTTACTAATCTAACTCTAATACAGACATTATATTTACATTTTTTATACATGTAGAGCCACCTTATAATAAGAATAATAAAAATAGGTTAAGTTAACATATTTTTCTTATTATTTAAACATGTAAATTATTATATATTTTATTTATTTATTATTATTGTTGTTATCATTATAATTTTAATTATTTTTTATCACATTTTTTGGCCATATTATACAAGATAAAATTATTACTTAATATATAAATCATTATATTTAAAATATGATATCTTTATCAATTATTATATTGTTAAGTGATACATATTTTGTTAGTAATTAAGACGTTAAAACATTTAATTTAAAAGAAGAAAAAGGGTAAGATAAGGAAGGAAAAAGAATGAAAAAAAAAAGAAAGAAAGAAAATAAAAGAAAGCAAAAGAAAACGACGCTATTTTTCTATATAGTGATTGTGAATTGGTGACCACCTGACCACTTGACCTTATGCAAAAATTTCGACCACTTGACCTTTCAAAGTAATGCACCTTATTTCAAAATAAATGCCAAGGTGTGACTACAATTTCGGCGTTATTGACGCGCAATGAAATCATAATTAAAACTTCTTAATAACTGGTGCTCATTTATTCTTGACATTCTTAAATATAAAAAATAAGTTTCATTTTTGTCAAAAAAAAAATAATAATAATAATAATTAAAATATTATTTATCAAATTTGTAAAATTTCATTTCCATCATAACTTCTTAATAACTGGTGCTATTTTTATATTTGTTTTGAGTAAAATACTATTTTTTTTCCTACTTGACGCTCATTTCACGTAATCTTTACACAGCATGTGATGTGTTGAATCTTTAAAAAATATTCGTTATAATTAACTGATTTTTTAAATAATATTATATAATTTATATATATTAAATTATGATTTTATATTTAATATTTAGAAGATTATTAAGTGTGTTTTGAGTATTACAAATAGATTGTATCAAATAAAAAAAATATAAATTTATATCTATAGTTCTGTACTAGATATTCGCAGCACATTTAAAATAATTTTGAAAAAAATGATATTTTACGTTAAAATAATAGCATATGTACCTTTTATATTTTATTTTAATTTTTAAAAAAATTTAAGCTAAAACACCTTACATAAAAATATGATAAAAATTTATGAGAAGTTATAAAAAAATAACACTCTTAAAATTTATAATAATAAAAATAACACTTTAATAATATTGAATGATATCTAATTGAACAACGTTCAACAATGAACGAATCTAAATTGTCGCAGTTTATCTCGAACGATGTTCAAAAAAAATGTTGTAACAATTATTTTTTTAATTGCGAAAATATATGATTTAAACATAATGAGTACTATTTTTATTAATACAAGTTTTGAAATATGCTATTTTTTGTTATTTTTTCGAAGTTTATTTTCCTAACTTTTTTTTAAGTTTTAAGACTTATTAGAAAGAAAAAAAAAAAAAAAGACTCTGATGAAAAAAAAAATAGAATTTTTTATTCTTTAATTTATACAACTTTAGGATTTTTTTAATAAAATTATTCAAATTAAATAGAAAAAATTAAAAACTAATTATATTCTACTATTCAAGTCCACTCAAAAGTCTTGTATAAAAAGACAATTCTAACCTTTGATGATGTGCATATAATAGCAGTAAATCACCCACGAAAAGATTCAGTCGCTACTCTGCCCAAAGATTCCAGAATCAATGGATCGCGAAAATCAAAGGGAGTCTAACAAGGTTGGCAACAACAATGGATGGGGTATACAGACTTCTGATGATGAGGATCCAAATCAGAAGAATAGAGAGTCAAAAAAGCAAATTTCAGCAGAAGAACAAGAGCTTATTATCTCCACAGAAAGAGACTTTGAGAATCAAGTGGTACCTTCATGGAGGAATCAATTGACAGTGAGAGCCTTTGTTGTGAGCTTTGTGCTCAGTGTTTTGTTCTGTTTCATTGTAATGAAACTCAATCTCACAACTGGGATTATACCTTCTCTTAATGTCTCTGCTGGTTTGTTGGGTTTTTTCTTTGTGAAAACTTGGACCAAATTCTTGGAAAAAGCTGGAATGTTGAAGCAACCCTTTACAAGGCAGGAAAATACTGTAATTCAGACCTGTGTTGTTGCTTCCTCTGGAATCGCCTTCAGCGGTAGGATTTTGAGTGATTTTTATGAATTTTAAAAGTTCATGGTATTGATTTATGACTTAAATCTCTAGCTGTTTTTAATTATATATTCTAAAGACTTTTTAAAAATTTTATAGGAGTTTATGTGTATTTAATTACTATTTTTAAAAAATTTATAAAATTATTAAGGTCTTTAAAATATCAATGTCTTTTAAAATTTTTAGAGATTTTTGAAAATTTTTAATATTTTTTATGTATAAATAAAATTTACCACAAATAACATCTTATTTCATAAGATTTTGAGATTTTTGAAAATTTTAAATATTTTTAAATATTGTAATTCAGACCTGCGCTGTTGCTTCCTTTGGAATCGCCTTTAGTAGGGATGGGCATAAATTAAAAAAATCGACCAAACTGACTGGACTGGACCTAAATCGAACCTTCTAGGTCGGTTTTTATTAGTTCAGTAGGTTCGGTTTGATAGGTTCAACTTTCTAAAAATTGATTATATGGGTTCGGTTAAGGTTTAGATGGAAAAAAAAATCTATTTAAACTGAACCGAACCTACATATTTAAAATAATATTTTTTTTAATATAAAATGACATGTTTTCTATTTTTATTAGCATTTATATATGATAATATTCACATATTATGATCATGATATATTTTTATAAGCTTAAAACTTATTACATGACTTTAATTTTGGTGATTTTATTCAATTAATGTTATATTATAATGCGGTTGATATTATTATATGTATATTTTTTTTAATAAAGATAGTAGGTCCAAACCGATTAACTGAACCAAACAAACCAATTAAATAGGTTGGTTTGCCGTTTGATTATTTTGATAAGTAGGTCGGTTTTAATTTATAAAAATGACTAACTAATTAAATCGATTCGGTTAGTTTTTGAGTTAAAAATCGAACCGAACAACCTACTCTCATCCCTAACCTTTAGCGATAGGATTTGAATGATTTTTAAGAATTTTAAAAGTTCGTGATATTCATTTATGACTTAAATCTTTAGCTGTATTTAATTATAAATTTTAAAGATTTTTTAAAAAATTTATGTGTATTTAATTACTACTTTTAAAATTTTTTAAAAATATTAAGGTATTTAAAATATCAATAACTTTTAAAAAATTTAGAGGTTTTTGAAAATTTTTAATATTTTTTATATGTAAATAAAATCTACCAAAAATAATATATTATCTTATAAAATTTTTGGAGATTTTTTTTAATTATCTTTCTTAACTTCATCCTCTTCTCCGCTCATAAATTTGAGCATCATTTTTTTCATTGATAAATATTCCTGCTATAGAGGAGAGAGAATTATCAGCTATAGGAACAATGCTTTTCTCTTATTTATTATTTTTTTTTCTTTTAGGAATGTAAAACAAACAATTTTATTATTAAAATAAAATATAATAATATACAGTTGATAAAAGTATCGTAAAATTCAATATAATTGGTATAAATATTTTCATTTTAATTTATTTTTAAAAGTATAAGAGCTTATTTAACAATGATTTTTTTATTATTGAATTAAGTTTGAGTTTAATATGATTTTTAATTATTAGTTTTATTAACATGTATTTATTTTTTTCTTTATTATTTTTTATTTTATTGCATATCTAATGTAAAATAATTACATTATTGATATTTTTAAATATTTTATATTTTATTGTAAAACATAAATAATATAAATTTTTTATTTGAGTATAGAGTTAAATGTAAGAGTATTTTAAATTTTACTTACTAATATTAATAGATTGTATATGTGAATATTTTAAAAAAATAAAGAAAAAAATTAAAAGATGTAAAAAAAAAAATGATAATAAAAGTATATGAAGTTATGTAAAATTATTGTAAGTTTATGAGAGTCTTAAAATAAAGGTTTAATAAAGTTTATTAAAATCTAAAAAAGTCTATGAAATTTCATTTAAATTATTTAAAAAGGTATATAAATTTATAAAAAAATTGGGATTTAAAATTTATAAAAATCTAGACCGAATATACCACTATCGTTTTCTTTTTCTTTCTGGGTTTTGTATTTTTATTGAAAAGAACGACAGTTTTCACTATTCTATTGGTTTATTGTGATTTAAAAATCTCTTTTCAACTTTTATTTCATATATTTTAGATGTTCGGGGTTGATTTTCGATTCTGGGTTCTGCTAATTGGTCATGAACACACTTTGCCTGTCAACCCCAAGTAAAAACAACCCAAAAAGAACAACCATAAAACCTGTAAATCTAAAATGGAAATCATTCACTAAGGATGTTAGGAATTCTGTATTGGTCCTTCAAAATGAAATTAGTGGTTTGGTTGCCTAGTTTTGGAATGATGCATAAAGAGCAGATGAAGAAAATTGTTCTCATTTACTTATTTATCTATCATCTCTGAACTCACTTTGTTTTAATATGAAATCAAATAGTTATGTAAAAATTCAAACTGTGAAGAAAACGTTGACTTACTTTGTGATTTGAAGCTTAAAATGAACAACAATATTTGTACAAATCAGGTGGTTTTGGATCGTACCTCTTTGCGATGAGTGCACGAGTTGCAAGCCAATCATCAGACATCAGTGATGTCAAGAATCCAGGATTAGCATGGATCATTGGATTTCTGTTTGTTGTCAGTTTTTTGGGTCTCTTCTCGGTGGTGCCTCTCCGGAAGGTAATGCTTTGATTACTTAGAATTATCATTTCCTTCCTTACATTCTCTGATGGAAAATAAGCCAAATAGCAAGCAATGCTTATAAGTCATTTGGGTTTGTTTCAGATCATGATTATAGACTTCAAATTGATCTATCCAAGTGGTACTGCAACTGCTAACCTCATAAATGGCTTCCACACTCCTCAAGGATCTGAGCTTGCAAAGTAAATGCACTTTCAATACTTTTTCCCTCTCATATAATTTGGAAATTATGACTTTTGAGTATTTACATATGTGCTCAACTCTTCTAGGAAACAAGTGCAAAAATTAGGCCAATTCTTCTCATTCAGTTTCTTGTGGGGTTTCTTTCAATGGTTCTATATGGCGAAAGAAGGATGTGGATTTGCAAGTTTCCCTTCATTAGGTCTCAAAGCGCGTAAGAACAAGTAATCACACTGACTCCTTCCTTTTTTCTTGTTAGAAAGTATTTTCTATGTTTTTTTTTCATTTGTCTTTCCTTTTATTTTTCCAAATTCTCATTTATATTCAGTGATTGATGAGCTTTTCCAATATTTGCAGGTTCTACTTTGATTTCTCAACATTATATGTGGGTGTTGGGATGATTTGCCCCTACAGTGTAAACATATCACTGCTACTTGGGGGCATTCTTTCATGGGGTATAATGTGGCCTCTTATAGAAAAGCAAAAGGGTAATTGGTTCTCTATAGAGAACGCAAGCTCCATGCGTGGAATTCAAGCATATAAGGTCTGTTTGTTTCTACTTCAAACAGATAAGGCTCTGTATTATTATGAAACCCCCTCTAATTATCTATTATTCTTCAACTTTTGTTTGTTTCTTACATATTTGTATCTAGTTGGAAACTTACATGAATACATTCATTTAGGTATTCATAGCCATTGCCTTGATCTTGGGTGATGGACTATACAACTTTTGCAAAGTGCTTGGTAAAACACTTTTGGGATTGTATGCTCAGCTTCAACCTAAAGCTACCCATCCAGATCTTCCCTCTCCTCTGAGCACTTATGACGATGAGCGCAGGACCATTTTCTTCTTAAAAGATCGAATTCCAACATGGTTTGCTGCTGCAACCTATGTTGCAATTGCTGCAATATCTACTGCTGCTCTTCCACATATATTCCCCCAACTCAAATGGTATTACATAATAGTAATCTATATCTTTGCACCCAGCTTGGCCTTTTGCAATGCATATGGTTGTGGACTCACAGATTGGTCTCTTGCTTCTACTTATGGAAAGCTTGCCATTTTCACAATTGGAGCATGGGCTGGTTCTTCCCACGACGGAGTTCTTGCCGGTCTAGCAGCTTGTGGAGTCATGATGAATATTGTCTCAACAGCATCTGATCTAACACAAGATTTCAAGACTGGTTATTTGACTCTAGCTTCCCCTAGAGCCATGTTTTTGAGTCAAATTATTGGCACAGCAATGGGTTGCATAATTTCTCCTTGTGTCTTTTGGCTCTTTTACAAGGCTTTTGACGACCTAGGGCTTCCTAATAGTCAATATCCAGCTCCGTTCGCAGTTGTTTTTCGAAACATGGCCTTACTTGGAGTAGAAGGTCTCTCATCTTTGCCTAAGTATTGTCTCTTGCTTTGTTGCATATTCTTTGTAGCAGCTATTGTGATAAACCTGATTAAGGATTTAATTGACAAATTAAGTGGAAAAGAGTTGGCACGGTACATTCCAATTCCAATGGCAATGGCCATACCTTTCTATATAGGACCATACTTTGCCATTGATATGTGTGTTGGAAGCTTGATCTTGTTTATATGGAGAAAGAGAAACAAGCACAATGCAGATGCTTTTATGGGTGCAGTTGCTTCTGGTTTGATCTGTGGAGATGGAATATGGGCTTTGCCTGCTTCTATTCTTGCTCTTGTTGGGGTCAAGCCTCCAATTTGCATGAAGTTTTTGTCAAGAGCAACAAATGCCAAAGTTGATGGTTTCTTAGGTACTTCTTAGGATTATGCTTATTGTTGTTGTTGTTGTTGTTAATGTTTCAAGTCTTTTAAAAGGTACATCCATATGTGGGCAATATCATATGCCAAATACTTGTTTTATTCTCTCTATTTCCTCCCTTGTTTTTATTTCCTTTGTTGCTTGTAAATTCTTGGCATAGTACAGTAGTTTTTACAAACATTGTTATGAAGAAAACTTTGGTTTAGTATTGTTGATGTACCATACTATGTCAAAAATTGGATATTGTTCTTTCTTTCTCCCCTCCCCCCACCTACATTCATAACAACAAAAATAACATTTCTATAATATTGAATGAGTTTTAATTAGACGAATTTCAACTTTGGATGAGTCTAAATGATCGGAGTCCAAAGTGAAATGTTGTGCACGAGTTGGAGATAATAGTGCTATTGTTTTAATTACGAGTTTTAATAAAGAATATTATAAATGTTATTTTCCAAATCATTTTCCATGATTTAAACATAGGATTAAACATAACATCACGCAAAATGGAAATTTTAACGTGAAGAAAATTTTGCATTAATTATTTTCCACAACTATACCTTTATAAGGAACTTAAAAACAAAGAGAAAGAAAAGGAAGGCAAAGGGAAACGTAGTCAACCAACTAAAGAACAAACCAATTTAATACCTTATTTTGTATTATACTATTTTATTCTTAACGTGTATACATCACAAACAATAATAGCTTCTAAAATGACAAATCACTTTGAAAGGGAAGGCTGTGAGACTGTGATGAAATTTAGAAGTTGGATCCCATACTATTGATTTATTAGAAAAATATAGTGAATGAGTGGTTGTTTGTATATTGATAAGTGCTTGAAAAGCACTAACATTTCGTGATTTATTGTGCTTAAATTGCTAAAAATAGATTTGTTATATCTCGTTTATATGATTATTTTTATAAATCTATCAATTCGGAATTGATGAGTGCTCGAAAAGCACTAATATTTTGTGATTAATTGTGCTTAATTGTTTAAAATATAGATTTGTTATGATTGTTTATTTGATTATTTTCATAAATCTATCCATTCGAAGTCACGGGTATATTTTAGTGCATTTCAGGTGTTTTTAGCGTCAAATGAGTCAAATAATGAAAACACGCAAAGACGGAACACTTACGGCGCTCGGATCACGAGTTACGGGCTAAACGAGACAAATATGTAAGCCTTACATAACGAGCCATCACATATGTAAGGGGGTAAACGTGAAGAAACTGAAGACAACGCGCGCCGCGGCGAGAAAAAGTCATGCCGCGGCGGGGAGCTCTCGGGTTTTTACATTATTTTCAGAATTTGTGTTGCGCCACGGCGGGGAAAATGCATGCCGCGGCGCCCCTATTCCTATGGCAATCAGGATTTGTGTAAACCCTTACATCTATAAATACCCCCTTAGAGCCCCCCTTACAAAGAACTAGAACAACTTGTACACAACTTTACACATTACAATTTTGTGACCAAACAAGAGATTCATTCAATTTTGGGAGCTTTGCCACACTCAAACGAAGTAAGAGAAACCATTCTAAGGATTCAAGGAAGCCGTCGACAATCGAAGATAAAGCTTTTGGAGAAGAACGCTATCCCATCCATAAGCGGTATTTAGATCTAGGTTTTCCTTGTTGTTATAGAATTCTATTTTCTTCTTCTTTCGTTGAAGTGTATGTTCATATTTTATTTGTCTATGAATATTAATATGAACATGTCTGGCTAGTTTTATTATGGATGTTTAGTTTGTGTTGCCATGTTTGCTAAAACTGTGTATGGTGTATGTTTTATTGATTTAATATAAACAAATTACTTTTTGATTAAGAGCATGTTTAGATATTTAATTATGAATTATCATGGGCCCATTTGAGATTCGTAGTTAGGTTGAAATATCTTAGAAGTTTAGTTATAGGAACGTCACCTTAACTTTATTCCGAAACACTTAATCAAAGCTTCAATTTAGTGACTTAGTCATAGCATTAATTTGATTGGCATGTTTTTCCTTGCGCGTAATTTGATTACTATTTGATTTACCCCGACCGAAGGCAGTTAATTAGTTAATCAATAAAGAGATTTACCCCGATCGTAGGCAGTCTCGTAATTAAAAGGAAAGCCGGTAATTTTGTTTATATAGAACGTTCATGTTATTTCACCATACCTTTTCGATGCAAGCATGGTCAACCAAGCTAAACGTCCATACATCCTCCATTGATCTTCAAATCTATTTGAATTGATTGTGAACTTGCGATCTTGTTTTCGTTTAATTGTTCGTATGATTGTTCCCGTCACAAAACAAACACATTTTTACAATTTTACTAGCTTTAGGATTCTAGTTGCTTAGAGTTTTAGTTTCACTAGAACTCTATTTAATTAGTGTTTTATTTTTATTGGAACTCTATTTAGATTAAGAAGATAGTTATTTAAGACCACTGCAATTCCTTGAGAGACCGACCTTGGAAGTTGCTTATCACTTTACTACGAGTGATTCGTACACTTGCGAGTACACAATTTAACACATCAGGAATCACGTGTATGTTTTAGTGTATTTCAAGTGTTGTGATGAGTGCTCGAAAAGCACTAATATTTCGTGATTAATTGTGCTTAATTGATTGATATATAGATTTATTATGATTATTATTTCGATTATTTTCATAAATCTATCCATTCGGAGTCACGGGTATATTTTAGTGCATTTCAGGTGTTTTTAGTGTCAAATGAGTCAAATGATGAAAACACGCAAAGACGGGACACCTACGGCGCTCGGATCACGAGTTACGGGCTAAACAAGAAAAATATGTAAGCCTTACATAAAATGCCATCACATATGTAAGGGGGGACATGAAAAGAAGGAAGACATTGCGCGCCGCGGCAAGGGAAATACATGCCGCGGCGAGAGGCTCTCGGGTTGAATCCTGGAAAACATAGAAACATTGCGCGCCGCGGCGGGATAATTGCATGCCGCGGCGGGGAGCTCTCGGGTTTTTGCATATTTTTCAGAATTTGTGTTGCGCCGCGGCGGGGAAAATGCATGCCGCGGCGCGCCTATTCCTATGGCACATAGGATTCGTGTAAACCCTTACATCTATAAATACCCCCTTAGAGTCCCCCTTACACAGAACTCGACCAATTCGTACACAATTTTTATTTTTCACAATTTTGCGATCCAAACACTACATTCAATCAGTTTTGAGAGCGTTGCCACACTCTAACGAAGCGAGAGACACTATTCTAAGGATTCAAGGAAGCCAACGACGATCGAAGATAAAGCTTACGGAGAAGAACGCTATCCAATCCATAAGCGGTATTTAGATCTAGGATTTTCTTGTTGTTATAGAATTAATTCCTCTTCTCTTTTTGTTAAAGTGTATGATCATATTTTATTTGTCTATGAATATTAATATGAACATGAGCGGCTAGTTTAATTATGGATGTTTAGTTTGTGTTGCCATGTTTGCTAGAATTGTGTATGGTGTATTTTATTTGGAATAAACGAATTACTTTTTGATTAAGAGCATGTTTAGATATTTGATTATGAATTATCATGGGCCCATTTGATGTTCGTAGTTAGGTTGAAAAATCTGAGAATTTAGTTATAGGAACGTCACCTTAACTTTATTCCGAAACACTTAATCGAAGCTTCAAGTTAGTGACTTAGTCATAGCATTAATTTGATTGGCATGTTTTCCTTGCGCATAATTTGATTACTATTTGATTTACCCCCGCCAAAGGCAATTAATTAGTTAATCAATAAAGAGACCTACCCCGCCAAAAGGAGTCTCGTAATTAAAAGGAAAGCCGGTAGTTTAGTTTATATAGGACGTTCATGTTATCTCACCATACCTTTTCGATGCAAGCATGGTCAACCAAGCTAAACGTCCATACATCCTCCATTGATATTTGAATTGATTGTTTGCGATCTTGTTTTCGTTTGATTGTCGTATGATTGTTCTCGTCACAATTCCAACTTGTTTACAGTTTTACTAGCTTTAGAATTCTAGTTACTTAGAGTTTTAGTTTTACTAGAACTCTATTTAATTGGTATTTTATTTGCTTTAGGATTCTAGTTACTTAGAGTTTTAGTTTCACTAGAACTCTATTTAATTAGTCTTTTATTTTCATTAGAACTCGATTTAGATTAAAAAGTTAGTTATTTAAAACCACTGCAATTCCTTGAGAGACCGACCTTGGAAGTTGCTTATCACTTTACTACGAGTGATTCGTACACTTGCGAGTACACATTTTAACACATCAAATTTTTGGCGCCGTTGCCGGGGAATTGGCGTTTTGAATAATTTTCTTTTTTAACTTTTTAGAGTTTCTTAATTATTTTTATTTGTTTATTTATTTTATTTTTATTTGTTATCTTTTATTTGTTTATTTATTTTATTTTTATTTTTATTTTATTCAAAAAAAAAAATTCAAAAATACAAAAAAATTCAAAATTCAAAAAACCAAAAAATAGTGCTTTTATTTGCTTAATCTGTGGTGCTTTGATTTCTCTGTTGTTTTTGTTAGTTTTTGAAAGGTACCGTTCATAGACAACATCAACAAATTTTAAAATGCACCTAATCAGGCTGGATACTGAAATCCATGAGCCAATACAAGGCCCTTTGAAGAGCTACATGATATGACAGACATGGAGGTATGTAGCATTTGTGGTTTATATGGGCATTATGCTAATGTTTGCACTTTTGCAGGTGATTATTATGCATCCACTAATTCAAACTTTGATCTTAATGAGGGATGCCACCCACCTTGGAATGATCCTTATTTCAGTACCTATAGTCCTGAGTGGGAAAATCATCATAATTCTTCATGGCAAGCAAACTCTACCCCACCTTATGCCCAATACAACATGCAAAGCTCAAATTTTCAACCATATGACCCACCTTATGCACAATACCAAATGCAAAGCTCAAGTTTTCATCCATATCCATCTAGGGCCACCTTTGAAGAGAGCTTGAATTCTTTCATACAAGGAAGTAGAGATTCTAAGCCAACCTTAGAGGAAACCTTGAATTCTTTCATACAATCTACTAATGAAAGGATGGAGTCTATGGAGGCATCAATGAAAAGAATAGAAATGCAAGTTGGGCAATTAGCGGAACAAATTCAAAAACAAGAAGAGTTGCCCACTCAGATTGAGCAAGTGAAGGATGACACAATCCTTCAAAGTGGTAAAAATTTTGAAAATATTTATTTTTCCTGAAACTTTTGATGATTTACCATTTTGTGTAGAAAATACAGATGGGGAGCAACCAATTCTCAAAGAATGCCAATCTAAGGAATATCAAATTCTACAAACTTCTATGGAGAACAAGGAGGAATTATCTTCACCTCCCATGCCGCATAAGGGACCTAAGACTTGCAAATCCCCAAATCATTTTCCATACCACTTCCACAAAAGAGTGTGTGCTGTACTTCATAGGAAACAACTACCGAGATGGAAGGACAAGCTTAATGACATATTAACTCGGAAAATTGATATCACACACTTCAAGATCTTTGATGATGGTGGATAGAAATGAATTATCAACGTCTTGCTAAGACGTTAAAGAAAGCGCTTGGTGGGAGGCAACCCACCATATTCGGTAGTATCAACTTATTTTCTTTTCTTTATTTTCTTTTTATTTAGTTTAATTTTCTTTTTCAGTTTTTCTTTTATTTTATTTATTTTGGATTGTTTAACTTAGTTTAATGTTTTTCTGTTTTCATCTGACTTAGTTATAATCTAAAATTGGGTTTGAGTTTGAATTGTGTTGCATACACTTTGAGGTTTAATATATGTTTATACACATAAATTCTTCATGAGAAAAGCGAGGAACAGTGAACCGGAGCATAACGAGTAATGACACAATCTCATACGAAAGGGGGGTAACTTCTCACACTTTTTTTTTCTTATTTCTTTTGTTATTCTTTTTCAACATTGAGGACAATGCAGAAATTAGGTTGGGGGTGGGAAGGATATTCCATGAGCATGAAATATGACCAATTTTAAATTTTTAACTTTGTCACTTGAATTGTTTTTAGTTAGTGTCGTGTCTACTTGATTTAATCCGAAAATCTATGATATTAACATGATTGTAATGAAGATGACATATGAGAGATGTTAGATTTTTACCTAAGCAACGAAGCACACAAATGTTGGATTCATCTAATTTGAGAATTTTGTGGTACTTGTGGTATTTGCATGGTTAGTATAACTATTCTGATTTGTGGAATGTATGCATGTTCATGATATGTTTTAAGTCTCAACAATCTCTAGAACTCATTTGAAAACACGTTGAAGCGAAATAATAGAAACAAACACCACTTAGAAAATGATTTAGGCCATCTTTGGACCGTTTGAACTTTTCATGCTTCCCCGCAATATTTTATCAATAGCACACCCTTGAACTCAACATTGACATACATTGAACTACCCTTAGTGATAAGAGTACTTAATGTAATATTTGATTTTCATGAGCAATTATGTTGTGTTTATCTTGCTTCATCATAAAAAAAAAAAAAAATAAATAAATAAATGATGATGATTGAAACAGTAAGCAAGAATAAAAAAAAAAAAAAGAAGAAGAAAATCAAGCAAAAGATCCAAAGGACATTTGAATTGAAGGGAGGATGAAAAAGCGCAATTAGTGGAAAAAGTTGAAAATATGTTTGTGAAATAAAAAGTACTCTTATCATATGAAAACATCATTTTCGTACTTTCATAATCACACACCTAGCCACAACTTTACAAGCTTAATGAAGTCCTATTGATTCTAGGTAGTTTAGTTTCTATATTAGTGGAGATGAGTTTGAAAAATGAGCATATGGAGTTTGCAAGTGCAAAATTCACATTCATATTTTACTTGCACATTTATGAGACATTGAAATGTAATCTATGAATATCATGCATGACACGGTCAGATAGTATAACTAACGGGTTTGTGGTTTGATTGGTTGTTCAAAATCCGATTACCATGATGAGTTTGATGTTTGGACTGTTTTTGAGCTTAGGGGATGTTTAACTATTTCATGTGCCATTCGTTATTAACAATTTTTGAGACGTATGCATGGATTGATTCAAGTATTTTTTTTTAGTCTTTATTTGTGTCAGTTACGAGTATCATCACTGGAAACCCTCACGAGACTATAACTCGTCCACTAGAGCCACCTAGGGGTTTAAAGGCTTGTTGCATATGCTAAATGCAACCGTGACAATTTACGGAAGTGATTTAGGTTAGGTTAGTTTATTTGTTTGTTTTTAATTTTATTTTAGATCGCTTCACTTGCTAGAGACTAGCAAGAAGCTGGTTGGGGGTTGTGATGAGTGCTCGAAAAGCACTAATATTTCGTGATTAATTATGCTTAATTGATTGATATATAGATTTATTATGATTATTATTTCGATTATTTTCATAAATCTATCCATTCGGAGTCACGGGTATATTTTAGTGCATTTCAGGTGTTTTTAGTGTCAAATGAGTCAAATGATGAAAACACGCAAAGACGGGATACCTACGGCGCTCGGATCACGAGTTACGGGCTAAACAAGAAAAATATGTAAGCCTTACATAAAATGCCATCACATATGTAAGGGGGGACATGAAAAGAAGGAAGACATTGCGCACCGCGGCAAGGGAAATACATGCCGCGGCGAGAGGCTCTCGGGTTGAATCCTGGAAAACATAGAAACATTGCGCGCCGCGGCGGGATAATTGCATGCCGCGGCGGGGAGCTCTCGGGTTTTTGCATATTTTTCAGAATTTGTGTTGCGCCGCGGCGGGGAAAATGCATGCCGCGGCGCGCCTATTCCTATGGCACATAGGATTCGTGTAAACCCTTACATCTATAAATACCCCCTTAGAGTCCCCCTTACACAGAACTCGACCAATTCGTACACAATTTTTATTTTTCACAATTTTGCGATCCAAACACTACATTCAATCAGTTTTGAGAGCGTTGCCACACTCTAACGAAGCGAGAGACACTATTCTAAGGATTCAAGGAAGCCAACGACGATCGAAGATAAAGCTTACGGAGAAGAACGCTATCCAATCCATAAGCGGTATTTAGATCTAGGATTTTCTTGTTGTTATAGAATTAATTCCTCTTCTCTTTTTGTTAAAGTGTATGATCATATTTTATTTGTCTATGAATATTAATATGAACATGAGCGGCTAGTTTAATTATGGATGTTTAGTTTGTGTTGCCATGTTTGCTAGAATTGTGTATGGTGTATTTTATTTGGAATAAACGAATTACTTTTTGATTAAGAGCATGTTTAGATATTTGATTATGAATTATCATGGGCCCATTTGATGTTCGTAGTTAGGTTGAAAAATCTGAGAATTTAGTTATAGGAACGTCACCTTAACTTTATTCCGAAACACTTAATCGAAGCTTCAAGTTAGTGACTTAGTCATAGCATTAATTTGATTGGCATGTTTTCCTTGCGCATAATTTGATTACTATTTGGTTTACCCCCGCCAAAGGCAATTAATTAGTTAATCAATAAAGAGACCTACTCCCGCCAAAAGGAGTCTCGTAATTAAAAGGAAAGCCGGTAGTTTAGTTTATATAGGACGTTCATGTTATCTCACCATACCTTTTCGATGCAAGCATGGTCAACCAAGCTAAACGTCCATACATCCTCCATTGATATTTGAATTGATTGTTTGCGATCTTGTTTTCGTTTGATTGTCGTATGATTGTTCTCGTCACAATTCCAACTTGTTTACAGTTTTACTAGCTTTAGAATTCTAGTTACTTAGAGTTTTAGTTTTACTAGAACTCTATTTAATTGGTATTTTATTTGCTTTAGGATTCTAGTTACTTAGAGTTTTAGTTTCACTAGAACTCTATTTAATTAGTCTTTTATTTTCATTAGAACTCGATTTAGATTAAAAAGTTAGTTATTTAAAACCACTGCAATTCCTTGAGAGACCGACCTTGGAAGTTGCTTATCACTTTACTACGAGTGATTCGTACACTTGCGAGTACACATTTTAACACATCATGTTTTTAGCGTCAAATGAGTTGAATAATGCAAACACGCAAAGATGGAACACTTATGGGGCTCGTATCACAATTTAAGGACAACACGAGTCAAATTATGTAAGCTGTACATAACGAGCCAGTACATATGTAAGGGGTACATGTGAAGAAACTAAAGACAACACGTGCCGCGGCGAGCACCTCTCGGGTTTTGACCATTGTTTCCAATTTATTGTTGTGCCGCGGCGGAAAAAATGTGTGCCATAGCGCACCTATTCCTAAATCAATTAGGATTCTATGTAACCCTTACATTTATAAATACCCCCTTAAGAGTCCTATTTACATACACTTCAATTTTGCGAACCAACAAGAGACTCAATCAATTTTTTGGAGCTTTTCCACACTCAAAGAAGCAAGGGTAATTCTAAGGATCCAAGAAACCATTGAAGATCGACAATCAAGCTTTTGGAGAAGAATGTCATCCCATCTAATTGTGGTATTTAGATCCAGGGTTTCTTTTGGTTATAGAATTTCCTTTTCTTCTTATTACTTCTTTGAGTGTATGTTCAAATTGAATTTGTTTATGAATTTTAATATGAACATGAGTGGCTAATTTTATTATGGATGTTTAGTTTGTGTTGCTGTGTTTGCTAGAACTATTGTGATGAATATTTTATTGCTTTGAAATAAATTAAATTACCTTTTGATTAAGAGCATGTTTAGATATTTAATTGAAGATTTTCATGGGTCAATTTGAGATTCATAGTTAGGTTGAAAAATATTAGAGTTTGGTTTTAGGAACGTCACCTTAACTTTACTTTGAAAAACTTAATCAAAGCTTCAAATTAATGACTTAGTCATGGCATTGGTTTGATTGACATATTTTCCTTGTGCATTATTTAGTTGCTATTTGATATACCTGATTATAGAATATTGTTTAGTTAATCAACAAAGAGAATTACCCGATCGTAGAAATTTTCGTAATTAAAAGGAAAGCCGGTAATGTTTGTTTATTAGAACGTTCATATTAATTCACCATAACTTTTCGATACAAGCATGGCCAACCAAACTAAACGTCCATACATCCTCCATTGATATTTGAAATCTTTTCAAGTTAATTCAGAATTTGCATGATTGTTTGTTCGATACCATTGATCTTGCTCACAAATCCACTTTGTTTACAGTTTTATTAGATTTAAGATTCTAGTTATTTAGAGTTTTAGTGTTACTAGAATTCTATTTAATTAGTGTTTTAGTTACTTTAGGACTCTAATTAGATTAAGAAAAAGATTGTTTATAACCATTGCAATTCCTTGAGAGATCGAACTCAGAGGTTTGCTTATCACTTACTACAAGTAATTCGTACACTTGCGAGTACTATAAAATACACATCATATATATGGGTTGAAGTAATAACTGATAGTTTGATAACTGAAAGCTTTACGGAGGAGTAGTATTAGTAATAAGACAACATTGTATTATTGAGGATGGTTTTTATAGCTAACTAAGTAGGCTCAACACAAACCAACTTATTTTAATTAATGATTTTAGAATTGTAAAAAAGTTTTTCTTGGACTAGGGTTGGATGTAGTCAAATTTTTGTTAGTTTTATCTAAAATGCTAACTAAACCGACATATATCGATGTGCTAACTTAGGTGGTTAGAATTTTTGGAATATTATTTTCATTCGTATTAATGCTCATTGAAGCTTACATGATATTTCCTTGTGTATTCCTTTCTAGTAGCATTGGATTGACAACTCTACATCCATGTTTTTCATTTGTAAGACATGTGTATAGTTGGCTTCACAAATGAATAGAATTAAAGGTCGATTATGTCTAGACACAAACATTATAACAAGACAAAACTAAAAGTCATAGAAGTTTAAAAAAAATTATATTATACATAATGTACATAGCAATTAAAAGAAAAAAAAAAATCCAAAAATCACACTAAAAAATTTCAATTTTTTTTATAATATCGTGGATAATATTCAAATTTTTTTCAAAAAAATCATACCGCAAAAATTGATATAATTATATCTAACTAGTCATGAATATCATTGTTATTTAACTATTTATAAATATAATCTCTAAAATTAACGGTTAATTTTTCAAAAAAGAAGAAAAAAAAATTATGATTTCACTTTTCAAACTTAATTTATATGGACTTCATAAATAATTGGAAAAATAATATTTAAAGAGTACTAACTTGATAAAAAAAAAAAATTATGGTATGATGATAAGAATATTTAGGATTCATTCTACTTGCACAAAAAGTGAAAGAGAAACACAAGCAATAAAGGAACAGTAACATGCACACAATATAAAAAGATAAACAGTTAAAGTATTTTCAATTACTAAGTAATTCTTATACGTTGGCACATATCAAAATAATTCAATAATTGTACTCACACAAGCATCATTACATTCAAACACAACAATATAACTTGGTAAACTTACTTAGGCTCAAATCCTAAGTGGTAACATTCATGGGTTGTTTAAGGCAACCATTCAGTAGCCAAATTCACTAAAAGTAATAAACAATTATACAAACTCGATAAAGTAAACCTTCAATATCTCTATCATTTGAAACCACTTTGTGAGCTACCTATGAGCCCATTGAAAGGTCTAACGGGCAGAAAAATGAATAAAACAACATCGTCGATCCCTTGCCGACTTATCTCGACGAACATGTTATGGGACCACAGCGAGGACCTCAACGAGCATAAGAAAAATGAATTTTCAAGTTTAGAATGAAGAGAGAAAAAATCCCATAGATATCCAAAATTAGAAAAATAAAAATAAGGGTAAAAATACACTTAAACATGCAAACTACGTGCTCACAACCACCCCATGGTGTGTGTAGCATTCAAATATACAAAGTATTAGAATTTACTTGAGTGTGTGCGATACTGATTACAAGCAAGTACCTTACAAAGAGGTAGACAAAAATACTAAGTAAAATAAAACAGACTTTGTGTTTTGCCCACTGAAACACCAACAAAGACTCAAGTGACTTACAATCTCCCTATTTGGCTTTTCGTGACAGAACACTACATAGCCTCAAGCATTAAACACAATATATTCATGCAAGATAATTTAAAGAAGTTCATTCCCATGAATAAACTCCGACACAAACAACACACTTCCCAATACACTTACGCTCCAAGTGTGTCCATCTCGTAGTTCTCCATCCATCTTCATGAATAAACACATCCATCTTAAAGCTAACTCTAGCTTCATAACTATAATAGTATCTTGCACACATGTAACAAACACATACCATGAACGTATCATGGAGACCTATGGTATTTTAATCAAATACTATCGTGTTACCCCTACACAGGTAGACACTGATAGGCTAAGCATAAAAAGTCAAATAACTCCTACTGAAATCATGCAATACTCCCCTTGAATGCATGCAAGTCAGAAAAGATGATGTAATGCAAACCTGCACTCACATATCAAACAAAGCAGAACATAGAAGTAAACAAGTTGTGCAATACTCAAACTTCTTCCTCTTTTTAACACAGAAAGTCAATGGAACACCTTTATATGAAAGAGAAGGCATACAATATGCAATAATCATATACACTCATGCAACACATGTAGAGAAGAAATAAAGCATAAGTAAAGGAAATAGCAAAGACAAAACCTAACCAAAGGTCAACCATTGCAACTCAAAGAGAGAGGTAGACACCAATATCCTTTCTCAGAGTTTCAAATTTGAGAGAGTCTAAAGGTTTCATGAACAAATTAGCTAACTGTTGATCAATACTGATATGTAGGGAGGAGCAACACAATTAGTAGTAGGCAGGTCTTCATTAGCCAAAAAAATCTCAACCAAACCCTAGTTTTCAAACAAGTTGCAACAACAATCTAAACCATCTAACTAGAACCTGACTCATCAATCACCACATTGATCGATTCCATAACCACAAAAGTCCTTAGATTGAAGATTTTGTAAGTATGACTATTATCATAATAGCCTAAGAAAATACCGAGGTCACTCTTGACCTCAAACTTATCCAAATTCTCTCTATCTTTGAGAATGTAACAAGTGCTTCCAAACACTCTAAGATGCTTGATGTTAGGTCTTTTGTAGTTGAACAATTTATAAGAGGACTGTCTGGTGCCAGGTCTTAAGAAGCAACAATTTAAAGTATAATAGGCAGTGCTGATTTTTCTTATGTTGACTTTTACTGTGCTTGCCCAACTGGCAAGTTCCACAACATGGTCTTGTAGGAAATAGATCTTAGGAAGTGCTTTAACAAACTCAAACTTAAGTTTCTTCAGCATTTTGTAGTTAGCATGACCAAGACATTGATGCCATAATTCTTCAACACTTAGGTTGGCCATGTTATAGAGGAGAGGAGTAGAAGAAGAACCAACATAGTAATAGTTATCACTAGATCTAATACCCTTAACAACGACATTTTTTGAGCCATCATACACCGAACTTAACAAAACACTATCATTACAAATTTGAGTAATGCTAACAAGGTTAACTTTAAGTCCATTGAAAAGATGACTTTTTGAAGTTTTGGAATCCCCGGAGCATGGATAATACCTTTTCCATGAATTCTAGCTTTATTGCCATCACCAAAAGTTATTGACCCTTCATCAATCTTTTCGAGAGAAGTAAAGAACGATTTGTCCCTTGTCATATGTATAGAGAAACTACTATTGTAGTACTAAAGATTAGAAACTTGAGCCTTGAAAGTAGTGTGAACAACATTGCAAAGGTGATCAAGAGAGGGATTAAGGATATCTTTAGAAATTCTAAGTTATTCCAACTAAGAAATGGCTTCATTTTAGAGTGAAATGACTTCAAAGGTTAGGGAGAGAGAATGGTTCAAAAGATCTTCAATATGACTATGGGTGTCAGTATCAGATTGAGAAAGGATGCTAGGGGTAGGAGAAATAGATGGAAAGTCTCAAAAATTAACCTCAGAACTCAGAGAGGAATGTTCATAAACAGGGATAAGAACTTTAGGAGAATCTTTAGGTAGAATAGGGGTACAAAAGTGTTGGCTTGAACAAATAGTGGGAAATAAGGAGAAGGAGTAGTCACCTTATCAATGTGACCAAGGCCTTTCATATCACCATAAGATTTACCATATTTCAACATTTCATCAAGTTGCTACACTCTAAGAGTTAATTTCTGAATAGTACTTCGTGTTTCAAAAATTTTCTTCTTCAAATCCAGATGAGCTTCTGAGAAAGAGTCAATCAACTTGACTTTATCCAATAAATGAGATTCTAAGAGTTTAACAGAGTTCAAATCAACCTCAAATTATTTCTTAAGTTTAGAAATTTATGTCTCTTTGTCATTCAAAACAAATCCTAGACAGGCTTATTCATTTTCCAAAATAAATATTTCTTGCTCCAATTGAGCACTATCTTTAAAATTAACAGAATAAGTGTTAAGAACTACAGGGACAAAAAATATCTTGAGTTCTTCTTGACGAATTGCTTGATCAAGTTCACCAATATGAGAAATTTTATTAACTATTTGTTATGTGCTTTATAGAGTGCCTAAATCTATAAGTAAAATTTCTCCATCTAAGATTTTGAAAAATAAGAAACTTAATTTATCTTATTTTAAATTTTTGGGCTTTTTAGCCTATGTACATATTCCTGATCGTAAAAGAAAAAACTTGCTAGTAGAGTATATGAATGTGTGTTTGTTTGATCTGTTGTGTATAGTAAAGCTTATAGATTCTATGACTTAATGATCATATAGTTATAGAATCAAATTATTCAAATTTTTATGAACATAGGTTTCCCTTTAAATTGAAATGTTATGAATAGTAAAGCTTATAGATTCTATGACTTGAATGATTATATAGTTATGGAATCAAATGATTCAGTTATTTATGAAGATAGGTTTCTCTTTAAATTGAAGAATAGTGGGGACTCGTCTTCTAATAATCTGCCTATAATTAGAATTAATCAACTAAATGTGGAATTAGATATGAATTTTGGAGGAGTAAATGAGGTAGAACCTTTAAGGATTATGGATCAAATTTTGCTTATATCTTAGAGGAAGTCCCCCAAACTCTACAAGAAGCTTTGTCTTCTCTAGATGCCAACCTATGAGAAAAAGCCATAAATGATGAAATGGACTCCCTTAAGTCTAATAGAACTTGGCATTTAGTTGACTTACCCCTTGGTTGTAAGACAAGAGGCTGTAAATGGATACTTAAAACGAAATTGAAACCCAGCAGTACTATTAAAAAGTACAAGGCTCATTTAGTAGCTAAATGGTATAGGCAAAGAGAAAATGTAGATTTCTTTGATATTTTTTCAACTATCAATAGAATAACTTCCTTACAAGTGCTTTTTTTCCTTGCTGCTATTCATGATCTTGTTAGGCACCAAATAGATGTTCAAACTATATTTTTAAATGGTGATTTAGAAGAATAGATTTATATGGACCAACCTCAGAATTTTGTTATCCCTTGTCAAGAAAATAACATTTGCAAACTAGATAAATCTATGTATGGTTTAAAATAAGCACCTAAGCAATGATATAAAAAATTTGATAATCTTATTATCTCACATGATCTCAAAATGAATGAAAGTGAGAAATGCATTTATTATAAATCTAAAAAAATGACATTTGCACTATTTTATGTCTGTATGTAGATGACTTTCTTATTTTTTGTTCTAATATTCATGTTGTGAATAATGTGAAAACTTTGTTGTGTGCTAATTTTGGCATGAAAGATCTCGAAGAAGTGAGTGTAATCCTTAGTATAAAGATTACGAGGTCTAAAAAGAAAATTTCATTAGATCAAACTCATTGCATTGAGAAGATCTTAAAGAAATATAATTACTTTAACTACAAACCTGCATATACTCCTTATGATCATAGTGCAAAGTTGTTCAAGAACACTGAAGATGGCGTTAGACAATCTTAGTATGCAAGCATCACTGGTAGCCTACATTATGCTACCAATTGCACTAGACCCGACATAACTTATGTTGTGGGATTACTATGTAGATTTACCAATAGACCTAGTATAGAGCATTTGAATGCTATTAATAGGGTCATTAAGTACCTAAAGAGGACAATGAACCTTGAATTACATTTTCATATGCTTTCCGCTATCCTAGAAGGTAGGGGTGAGCAAATAATCCGTTGGATTCGGATCAGATTGGACTGAAATATTTTATAGTCAGATTAGATTCAGATTGAAAAATATACAATCCATTCAGATTCAGGTCGAATTCACATTGACAAATTTTATAATCATCTACAATCTGATCTGGATTAAATTACTGTTAAAATTATAAGTAAATGCATATTTTATTTTTAATATGTTATATTTAAGTATTATACATAAAATAATTATATTAAATTACTATTTTAGTTTTAAAATAAAAAAGATGTTAAATGCTCTATAATAATTTAATAATATTCAATAGCATACTTTTTATTATTTTGATTCACATATTTGTTACTATAAATAAATAAATTTACTTAATGATGTACTAATTTAAAATTTAAATGTTAATATATATTGTGTTTTATATATAACAATAATTTAAAAATAAGCTATAATCTAAATCCAACCTTATCCGATCCAAAAAATTCGATATGTTCAGATTTGGATGGGTTCAAATTGAGTACATCATCAGATCGGATTCAGATTGTATATCTTCAAATCTCCTTCAGATTGGATTAGATTCGGATTAGTGAAAAACAATCAGTTTTGATCTGCTCCTTAGCCCTACTAGAAGGATACAGTGATGATGATTGAAAACACCCTTTCAGAAGACTTCAAAGCAATTAGCGGCTAGATATTTAGCATAGTTAATGGAGCTATTTCTTAGACTTCTAAGAAACATACTCTTTTGGCTCAATCTATGATGGAGTCTACGAGGATAGCACTAACTACTGCTAGTAAAGAAGTAGGTTGGTTAAGAAGTCTATTAGCTAAGATACCTTTATGGGAAAGACCGATTCCAACAGTTTTGATCCACTGCGATTGTTCTGTAGTTATTGCAAAGATTCAAAATCATTATTATAATGGAAAGAGATAACAGATACGTCGTAAGCACAGTACTATTAGAGAATTTCTCTCTACAGGAGTTGTAAGAGTGGATCATGTACGTACTGATGATAATTTGATTGATCCTTTGACGAAAGGATTAGCTGGAGAGAAGGTTTTCAAAACCTTGAAAGAAATGAGACTGAAGCCCTTAGAATGAAGAGTTACTCATGATGATAACCTAACTTATAGATTGGAGATTCCAAGAAATAAGTTTAATGGGTAATAACAACTCATAAAGTGTTATGAGATTAATCATGCTATTATAAGTCTTATTCCATATTATTATAAGCATGAAATGCTGAAGCGATAAAATTATGAGTTAATTATTAATTCTTAATAAGTTCAATACTCGATGTGCAATGGAGTACATAGTTACAGGAACACTCTCGATAGACTCACTTATATGAATGTGGAAGTGTGGCCGCTTCTTATGAAATTTTTGGGCAAAATTCACAAAAGCATTCACTATACTAGGATAGATATGCATAGCTGTAAAGCACGAGCGTTTCAAACTACACTTTGGAAAAGTTGTGTCTGTGATATTGTTAGAGATAGAGTTCAAAACTACGAGTTACTCTAGTATATTCTAAAGAATCTCCACTGTACAAAAGTGACATGAAAATTTGCAAGTGTACTGGTCATGTACAAGTGATAAGAATTTAAAAAATAGGATTATCATTTCCAAGAGGATTGAATTGTTGCATAAATGAGTACCAAAATTGGGTCATGCTATCACTATTTAGACTTTGACAATAGGATTATAAATAAATGAAATAAAAAACTAAGTAAAAATAAGTAATTAATTTAAAGTACTTAAAACTATTCGCAAATAGATAATTAATGAGATTAGAGCGTCCTAGAGTCCTATGCCTATTAATGTACATGTCTATATAGTTCTTTTTAATTAAACACAAATATGGATGATCAACTTACATGTACTTATTTGATCCATGTGTCTTTTTCAAGCACTTAAGAAATTAACAAATTTAATTAATCATAGTTACAAGTTCCTTTAATCACAAAAGGCACATTAAGCACACCTGTAAATATATCATACATAATTAGTCATGCTTTTGCCCTCTTTTAATTATATGTTACTTAATCATGGACTAATTCATTATCAACCCAGTCTTTCAAGCAAGGTTAATTAATCTCAAAACAATCAATTAATAACAAATTAATTTAAAACATTAAATTATGGGTTATTAAATTATCCAATAATGTGTAACAAATTAGAAAATTATGAAGATTCAATCATGTATAAATGTGTTCAACATAAACCCTAGAACAATGGCTCTAGTTCATCATTAATGTATACATTAAATTCATAAAAAGAAAGTTTAGCATATAAATTAATACAAATAAATAAAAAGAAAAGTAATAGAAATCAAAACCCTTGAAGACTCCCCAATTTCTTCCATCTTCTTGTAAAAAATTCTTCGAGCTTTCCCTTTTTCTTCTAGTAAAAACTAAATTTCTATCTTCAAAAACTATCTAATTGGGATCTAAACTAAATAAAATTAATAATATATAATAAAAATGGTATATGTAAAAGTGGAGAAGTAGAAAAGATGAAAAATGGTGTAAAAATAGTGTAAAAATGGGGGCTATCAAATTTTGATGTGGGAAATAACTTAAGACCCTTGAAATAGGTTTAAATTAAATCTCAGCTATTGATCAAGCTTCATCCAATGGGTGGCATGTATCCACATGTTGCTTACTGGTTCATGAAACTGAGGACATTGTAGATAGCTGACAAGGCGCGAACTAATTAAGCAGATGGGGATCACGTGGATGATTTGGCAACAGATGATTGGCGAGCATAGATGATGTGGAACAAAGTAGGGGCGTTGTGCTTTCCACTGAGGCACTTCGCTTTTGACACATGGTGTGCAAGAAGACGACGAGTGGAATTGTTGGTTGATAGGGTGACACATGGCAAGCTTGGATTGGTGTTGACAAAGTTTATAAACACACCGACATGTATTTCTAAGCACATCTACCTTCACCAAAAAATTCACCACAAATCCTTAAAAATTTCAAAAAAATATATTTTTACCCCATTTCATTCATTTGACCTAACAATGTCATATTTAAGTATTTTATATCCAAAAAAAATCATTTGTTTAATAAAAGAAATAAAAATTAAGTCGAAAAGTATAATGATAACTCTATTTTCATAGAGTCATCAAAAAGTTCAAGTCGATAAACATTTTTTGCTTATTCACAATCTTATAGTTTGATTGATTGGTTGCTCAATGAAAATTATTTTAAAAATTCAAGTATGAGATTGTTGGTAATAAAATATTAATTTTGAAAAAAGAGAAAAAGTGTCCATATGAGTTTTACTTCCTCATTGTTTATCTTATATTACTTTTTTACATCTCTTTAGAGGTGAATATAAGCTATTGAGATTTGACTTGGGGTTGGGCCCTAAGAGGTACCTTATTTTGTGGAGGAGATAAGAGATAAAAAAATTGTTGGTTGATAAGTGCTTGAAAAGCATTAACATTTCGTAATTTATTGCGCTTAATTGTTTAAAAATAGATTTTTTATATCTTGTTTATTTGATTATTTTCACAAATCTATCAATTTGGAATCCCAGATATGTTTTAGTATATTTCAGGTGGTTTTAGCATCAAATGAGTTGAATGGTGCAAACACGCAAAGACGGAACACTTACGGCGCTCAAATTACAATTTACGAGCAAAACGAGTCAAAATATGTAAGCCGTACATGACGAGCCAGCACATATGTAAAGGGGTACATGTGAAGAAAGGAAAAACAACGTGCGCCACGGCGAGGAAATTGTATGCCGCGGCGGGGACCTCTCGGGTTTTGACCAATAATTCCAATTTTGTGTTGCGCCGCAACGAAAAATATTGTATGCCGCAGCGCGCCTATTCCTATTTCAATCAGGATTTGTGTAACCCTTTACATCTATAAATACCCCTTTAGAATCCTCTTTCAACACAACTTTTATACACTTCAATTTTGTGAACCAATAAGAGATTCAATTAGTTTTTAGGAGTTTTTTCACACTCAAGTAAGCAAGGGAATTAATTCTAATGATCCAAGAGACCATTGAAGATCGATGATCAAGCTTTTGGAGAAGAACGCCATTCAATCCAATAGCGGTATTTAGATCTAGGGTTTATTCTTGTTATAGAATTTACTTTTCTTCTTCTTACTTCTTTGAGTGTATGTTCAGATTATATTTGTCTATGAATTTTAATATGAACATGAGTGGCTAATTTTATTATGGATGTTTAGTTTGTGTTGCCATGTTTGCTAGAACTGTTGTGGTGAATGTTTTTATTATTTTGAGATAAATAAATTTACCTTTTGATTAAGAGCATGTTTAGATATTTAATTGTGAATTTTTATGGGCCAATTTGAGATTCATAGTTAGGTTGAAAAATCTGAGAATTAAGTTTTAGGAACGTCACCTTAATTATATTTTGAAAAACTTAATCAAAGCTTCAAATTAATGACTTAGTCATAGCATTAGTTTGATTAGCATATTTTTTGTGCATAATTTGGTTGCTAATTGATAGACCCGATCGTAGGATATTGTTTAGTTAATCAATAAAGAGAATTACCCGATCTTAGAAATTTTCGTAATTAAAAGGAAAGCCAGTAAAAAGTGTTTATTAGCACGTTTATGTTAATTCACCATAACTTTTCGATGCAAGTATGGCCAACCAAACTAAACGTTCATACATCTTCCATTGATATTTGAAATCTATTTGAAGTTAATTCTGAGTTTGCGTAATTGTTTTCATTAATTGTTCGACACCATTGATCATATTCACAATTCCACTTTATTTACAGTTTTACTAGGTTTAAGATTCTAGTTATTTAGAGTTTTAGTGTTACTAGAACTCTATTTAATTAGTGTTTTAGTTGCTTTAGGACTCTATTTAGATTAAGAAAAAGGTTGTTTAAAACCATTGCAATTCCTTCAGAGACCGACCTTGGAGGTTTGCTTATCACTTTCTACGAGTGATTCGTACACTTGCGAGTACTATAAAATACACACTCGCCGCTGTCGACGCCATCTGTACGGTCTGTTGTGCCATGCCAAGCCGACCATGAGTTCGTGAGCGTGTGTGTGGGGTGACACTTTATTTTTTAAATAAAGATTCATTCATTTAATTATCCTTTTTTTATAACCATTTTCAATTAATAAGATGAGACTCGGTCAATTAAAATAGTCGTTATTCTTATTCACTAGCGACTCTCTCTCTTATTTATTCTCATGCACGACTCCCACTACTGACTTTTTTTTATGACAGTTATTAGCATTTTTCCATCTATAAATAGAGGCCACTACCTCAGTTAATACCTATAACTCAACTCATATAAGAACTACTCTAAAAGACCTCTCCAGTTCTTTCTATCTCACTTTCTTCAAAAATCTTTTTTCAACACAAAAATCCAGAAATTACTTTTTTGAGTTAAAAATAAAAAAATATATATTTTGTTCTTTTCGTTTTTTTTTTCGATTATGAGCAACAACAATTTTTCATGTGTAGCATTCCAGACTTCAAAAGTGCAGTGAAGATTTGAGATAGAGTTTTGATTTATGGGTTGTTTTATTCTAGGGACGACGAGACTATCACTGCTTGCACAACTTGGACAGAGATATGAAACATTTTAAAGAGAGTCATCTAGTCGGTGACTACACCCAAATAGTAACATTTGATAATTTCATTTCTGTTTTATTTTTCTGTATTGACCTGCATTGCCTTTTTACCCAGAAATTAACATGTTTAAATGTGAGTGCGTAAGAGAAGATCTAGTTTCTAAAATGGGGATGCCATTAATCAAATACACAGGTAGGTTTAGTCACTTGCAGAAAAAACTCTTCGAATCATAACAATGCAGCATCTGGGCATTTCAAGGGAGACAAAATTGTTAGAAGACTTTAGAAATTCTTTGAAGCATTTATGAAGTAGTACAAGAACTGCATAGACGCTGAAAATACTCAAGTTTTGTGGCGGAGCCATAAATTTTTTTTAGGTAGGGCTAAAATTTAATTTTATTATTTATATAAAGTACAAAATTAATAGGAGTTAGAGTCAACTATATTTAATCCAATACTGAATTTTTCATGACATATTATATTAGAGACATAGAGTTAACGCTTTATAATTAACTTACAATAAAAATTAAACAAAATATAACAATTTAATAAGTATTAGTGTAACACCCCATTCCTTACACGAACTAAAATTTTAGTCAAACTTATAATTCCATGTCAAGACCCGCCCCAGCTCAACACGAGTGCATGAGACGTATCCTGAGGAAACATAATAACTAACATTCTAAATGGACCTTGACTTAGCTTGAAATTTTTTTTTTTGTAAGAAATTTGTAAAAATTTGGGCAGAGCTTCTCCTAATTATTGAACTATCTTTCCTGCAATAAATGACCACAGTTTTAAAAATATAAAATTTCACAATCTAGATAAAACCTCATTTAACTTTTACATAACTAGAAAGTAGCTCATGGTCAAGTATAACTAAACACTGTCAGATACATACTATACACCACATAATACTTTTGTTCGCTAGTCTAAGACATAAGTGCCCAAAATATACTATAAAAACTGGAAAGGAGATAAAAATAACCTAGACTGCACAACAATAAAAGGATCCTAAGCCTCCAAACTCACGTGATGTGGCCTCAAAACCTGTTACCTAGGGGAGGAAAATAATATAAAAGGGTGAGCTTAAGAGCTCAGTGAGTAGATAAGTTTTAAAAAATAATGTAATAATCATGTCAACCTCATATTAAATATTTATGAATTATCAGGATATATAAATATATGTTGACAACAATATTCTGTACATAATTTTTATGATAATTAATGTACTCAAACATCCATAACCTGAATTTCATAAAATAACTATTATTTGATACATGTGAAAACTATGAATGACATACTCATGACATAAAGAAATAATATTCTGATAAAAATATATGTTCATGATCTTTAAAATATATTAATGCTATGATCAGTATATGAATAAAGTATATAACCATGAGAAATGTATTTTTATTGCCAAGAGAACTTGGGGATTTGATCGCACACGGAGGAGACATTTAGCACTTGCACTAGCTCTCAACTACACATGTGTGATATTAATCGCACACAGAGGAGACATTTAGCACAATTGCTAGCTCTCAACTACTCATGTGGGAAACTTGCTTGATACATGTCATAAAATGGCGCAATTGGCTTTGCTGATACATGAGTCATGTGCAAACTGACTTAACTGAACTTGTTATCATACTGAACTTATAATATCATACTTAGTTGGTAAACATCATAGTAAGCTGAACTGGACCAAATCTGTTGATCATGATGTCTTACCAAGTCACAGCATATCTGAATGCTAAATATAGCCAACTATCATGAATACATGAGGGGAAGTACTCTGGCAACTGTAAAATATTTGTGAAACTTGCAAGCTTGTACAAAAATTATTATTATTAATAAAATTGATTTAATCATAGCTTGCTTGCAAATTGTCTTTCATTTACTTGATTGATTCTATTAATAAAAATATATATATATATATATTCTCATGGTGTAAAAGTTCTTGAAGTGCATTGAAATTGACATATATTTTTCTAACACTAGTTAACATAAATGCATTTTTCATAAATATGCAACTTGTATAAATTGGATTTACTTGAACATGAATGTTTTTCAAAACAATGCTATCCATGCTTTAGAAATAATTAAATATCCACTCACAGAAAAATGTCTCTAATGGTCCTCTACGTGTCCTATAGGTTCTGTGTGCTCAACTCTTCCTAAATAACCACACTTGTGTCAAAATAAGAATAATTTCATAGCTTGCTTATTTAATTTAAATTGAAATGTACTTTAATATTTATAAAATAGGAAATGTTGATAGTTATTTGACTTTGACTATTGCAATTTAAATAGTTTTAGGGTACTCCTAAACTTACCTTTTTATAATCAAATATAACTTTTGGTAGAAATATCTAAATTCACTTCTGTAAAAACATACAAAAAATAAATATTTCAAATTTTAAAATCACTTATTACACACTCAATTATCATATATATAACCCCTTTCAAGTCCATAAACAGAAATTACTTTCAACCAATTTTTCTCACCAAATTTGCAGCAGGACGTACCTTTAATTACGTTGCTATAAATTTTTCTAGAAAACTCGAAATAATACACTGTAAAATCCATATTAAACTAGACATCTTAAAATTTAAAATAAGACATAAAACGTCCAATTCCAATCAGTAAAACTATTTTAATTAACAAAAATCGGATTGGTTTTTCAAATAGTTTTTCCAACACCTCTTTCACTTGACATATCCTTAGTTAAACAAGCATAACTTTGTCTAGAAATATTGAAATGACAAACTTAAAAGGTTTCAAATACTAGACATGTCAAGCTTTAAAACAAGATATAATTTGCTCAAATCCAAATTGTATAACCATTCCAAATATCAAAAATACCGAGAGCCTTCGCTGTTCGTGTTTCATAAAACAACCTTCATTTAATTAGGTATAACTTTGCGTAGAAAACTCCAAATTACGAACCGTAAAATTTATTATAAACTAGACATCCAGAGATTTCAAAAATATAATTTTCAAACCCAAATTCATTGTAGAAGTTTCTCAGTTTTTATTTCAATTTTTGGAGAAACAGTTTTGCATGAAGTTCAAATAAATAAATAAAAAGCCTTAGATCTTCTTTCCAAAAATTTCCAAATATACTAGAGATACATTTGAAGACATAGCAATCATAAAACACTTAGAAAATCATTCATCCAAATTAAAATACAATAATAAATTACCATGTGGATTGAAGAGTATAAGAAGGAGAACAAAACTAATACCTAAGGCCATCTTCTTCTTCTTCTTCTTCTTCTTCTTCCAAATCCTTGTACTTTCTTTCTTCTCCTTATTCTCCCTTTTGTTTTTTGTTTTAGTTTTCTCCGGTTGTTTCCAGCGCAAAGACAAAAAGAACAACACCTTTTATTAACCATTCTTCATGCCATACCCACGTGTATCTCAATCCTAATAAGGGCAGCTTAGGTGCTGCCACAAGGTGCTCCCCTAACCAATACTTATAAGCACCTTAGGAGCTGCCACATAAAGCTTCCTTGACACTAATCATCTATATAATTCGTTTAATCAATATATATATATATATATATATATATATATATATATGTCCCCTACGTATCAAACAAAATATTGGACATGTGTCCTCCAATTTTCTTTTCTTTTCTATTATTATTACTTTATATAAATATATATAGGACATTTTCATTAAATTATTAAAATATTCTTGTCCTCTAAATTGTACAATTTTTTTTTTTAAGAGTTAGGGGTGTTTTGTTAATTTTGTTCAAATTTACAAAAAAATTAATTTAAATATAATTTGATTATTCAAACATCTTCAATTCTAAATTTAAGTTCGTAAATTTCGTTTTATAAATATTGAGGGTAAGATCGTAAAAGTTTTGAAATTATAAGTTTGACTCAAATTTTAGTTCACGTAAGGAATGGGGTGTTATAATCCAAAACTTTTATGATCTTACCCTCAATATTTATAAAACGAAATTTACGAACTTAAATTCAAAAGTGATGATGCTTTAATAATCAAAATATATTTAAATTAAATTTTGTAAATTTGAATAAAATAATCAAAATGCCCCTAACTCTTAAAAAAAATTTACAAATTAGGAGACAAAAATATTTTAATAATTTAATGAAACATTTCTTATATATATATATATATATAAAGTAATAACATTAAGAAAAGAAAAGAAAAAGTGAAGGACACATGTCCATCTTTTTGTTTGCTACGTAGAGGATATATATCTATATATTGATTAAAGGAATTATTTAGATAATTATCATTAGGAAACTTTATGAGGCAGCTGCTTATGACCTCCTTGTGGCAGCATTGTGATAACACCTAAGCTGCCTTTAGTTGAATGTAAGAAACCACGTGTAGTGGTTTTGAAGCACTTGGGAATAAAAGTGATGTTTCCCTTTTAATCTAGTATGATGTTCCTTACTTCTCTTAAGAAGAGAAAACAAAAGAAAACCAAGCTGTTTGACGAGAGAAAACTAAAGAAAACAAAAGGGAGAAGAAGGAGCTAGAAGAAAGAAAGTACAAGGAATTGGAAAAAAAAAAAAGAAGAAGAATAAGATGGCCTTAGGTATTAGTTTTGCTCTCCTTCTTATACTCTTCAATCCTCATGGCAATTTATTATTGTATTTTAATTTGGATGAATGATTTTCTAAGTGTTTTATGATTGCTATGTCTTCAAATGTATTTCTAGCATATTTGGAAATTTTGGAAAGAAGATCTAAGGCTTTTTATTTATTTCTTTGAACTTCATGCAAAACTGTTTCTCCGAAAATTGAAATAAAAACTGAAAAACTTCCACAATGAATTAGAGTGTGTAAATTATATTTCTAAAAATCTCTGTATTTCTAGTTTATTACAAATTTTACAGTTTGTAATTCGATGTTTTCTACGCAAAGTTATACCTAATTAAATGAAGGTTGTTTTATGAAACACTAACTGTAAGACCTCTCGGTATTTTTGATATTTGAAATGGTTATACAATTTGGATTTAAGTAAATTATATCTTGTTTTAAATCTTGATGTGTCTAGTTTTATAAAAAGTTTACGGTTTGTCGTTTCAATATTCCTAGACAGATTTATGCCTGTTTAACCAAGGATGGGTCAAGTGAAATGGGTGCTGGAAAATTGTTGGAAAACCCAATCAGATTTTTGTTAATTAAAATAGTTGTACAAATTAGAATTGGACGTTTTATGTCTTATTTTAAAGCTTAAGATGTCTAGTTTAATATGGATTTTACGGTGTGTTATTTCGAGTTTTTTAGACAAATTTATAACAACTTAACTAAAGGTGAGTCCTGCTGCAATTTTGGTAAGAAAAATTGTTGAAAGTAATTGATTTCTATGGATTTCAAAGGGGTTATATATGAGATAATTGAGTGTGTAATAATTGATTTTAAAATTTAAAATATCTACTTTTCGTATGTTTTTACATAAATGAATTTAGACATTTCTACCATAAATTATATATGATTATACAAGGGTAGGTTTAGGAGTACCTTAAAACTATTTAAATTGCAATAGTCAAAGTCAAATAACTATCAACATTCCCTATTTTATAAATGTTAAAGTACCTTTCAATTTAAATTAAATAAGCAAGCTATGGAATTATTCTTATTCTGACACAAGTATGGTTATTTAGAAAGAGTTGAGCACGTAAAACCTACAAGATACGTAGAGGACCATTAAAGACATTTGACTGTAAATGGATATTTAATTATTTCTAAAGCATGGATAGCATTGTTTTGAAAAACATTCATGTTAAAGTAAAGCCAATTTATACAAGTTGCATATTTATGAAAAGTGCATTCATGTTAACTAGTGTTAGAAAAATATGTGTCAATTTCAATGCACTTCAAGAACTTTTACAACATGAGAATATATTTCATTTTTATTAATAGAATCAATAAAGTAAATGAAAGATAATTTGCAAGCAAGCTATGATTAAATCAATTTTATCAATAATACTAATTTTTGTACAAGCTTGCAAGTTTCACAAATATTTTACAGTTGTCAGAGTACTTCCCCTCATGTATTCATGGTAGTTAGCTATACTTAGCATTCAGATATGCTGTGACTTGGTAAGACATTATGATCAACAGATTTGATCCAGTTCACCTTACTATGATGTTTACCGACTAAGTATGATATTACAAGTTCAGTTAAGTCAGTATACACATGACTCATGTATTAGCAAAGCCAACTGCGCCATTTTATGGCATGTATCAAGCAAGTTTCCCACATGAGTAGTTAAGAGCTAGAAATAGTGCTAAATGTCTCCTCCGTGTGCTATTAATATCACACATGTGTAGTTGAGAACTAGTGCAAGTGCTAAGTGTCTCTTCCGTGTACGATCAGATCCCCAAGTTCTCTTGGCAATAAAAATACATTTCTCATGGTTATATACTTTATTCATATACTGATCATAGCATTATTATATTTTAAAAATCATGAACATATATTTTTATCAGAATATTATTTCGTTATGTCATGAGTATGTCATTCATAGTTTTCACATGTATCAAATTACAGTTATTTCATGAAATTTAGGTTATGCATGTATGAGTACATTAATTATCATAAAAACTATGTACAAAATATTGTTGTCAACATATATTTATATATCATAATAATTCATAAACATTTCATATAAAGTGACATGAATATTACATTATTTTATAAAACTTATCCACTCACTGAGCTTTCAAGCTCACCCTTTATATTATTTTGTTCCCCCAGGTAATAGGCTTTAAGGCCATATCACATGAGTCCAGAGGCTTAGGATCCATCTATTATTGTGCAGTCTAGGTTATTTTTATCTCCTTTCCAGTTTTTTATAGTGTATTTTTGGGCAGTTATGTTTTGGATTAGTGAACAAAATTTTATGTGGTGTATAGTATGTATCTGACAGTATATAATTATACTTAGCTATGGGCCACTTTCTAGTTATGTAAAAGTTAAATGAAGTTTGCTAGATTGTGAAATTTTATATTAGAACTGTGGTCATTTATTGCAGGAAAGATAGTTCAATAATTAGGAGAAATTATGCCCAAATTTTTACAAATTTCTTACAAAAAAATTTTCAAGCTAAGCCAAGGTCCATTTAGAATGTTAGTTATTATGTTTCCTCAGAACACGTCACATGCTCTAGTGTTGAGTTGGGGCGGGTCCTAACAATTAGTATTATTCATGTAAAAAGTAAATTTATTAACTAAAAAATCTAAAAAAATAGAAAGCTCAATTAAACACATCAAAATTTATAGTCGTAAAACTAAAACTAAAAGAAACCTAGAAAAATGTAAAAATAAAATATGATTTAGAATTTTAACCTTGATACTATATTTAAAAATATATATTGATAAACAATATAAAACTAACTAATAATAATAAAAAAAAAAAAAAATTATATAATTTTTTAAAATAAATTCTTAAAGATTATTAAAATAAAAGTCAAATAATATAATATTAGATAAAATTAAAATTTGGGTTGAAATAAAATATAATAAACATAATCTTAAAGCTTTAATCTGAAGCTTATCATATACTACTTCTTTTTTTAATTTTTTTTTTATAATATTGTGTCTAAAGTTAAATATTAAAAAAAAAAATTAGATTATCATATTTAAGAAGAATTTTTATATAATATTTAACCATAATTTTATTTTTGTTACTAATAGTTACCAACTACATGAAAAAGTATATATTTAACTACTTTTACAATTTATGTCATTTTTATCCACGTATTTGTTAAATATTGTTAATATATACCAAAATATGTATATAAAATTAGACACAATATATTACTACAATTAAAATATTTATTTAATACTAAAAATATACATATAATTAATATTTTGTAAAAAAGTTGATAGGAGCTGCAGCCCCGCCCATCCCCAAGAAGATCTGCCTATGTGCCTTGTTGCTAGTCTTTCATCTTCTAGGGTGGTGGTGCGTCGAAAGCTGATGCCTATGGAAGAAGCTAAAGCACTTGTTAAGCAATTAAAGTCGAGGCTTTGGGACCTTGCTACAAAATTCATTATCTTTCTGAAATGCTAGATGGGCCCATTCTTGTTCAGGTAAATAGTGAATCGATTCTTGAGCAATTGTATACGTTTTACCTATATAATGAAAGTCATCTTAAACAATTTTCTATAACTTAGTGTATAATATTTAAGTTATCTGAAGATGGAGCTATCTGTATCTACTAAACACAGATTTAATTTTCATGAATATCATTGTAGCCTTGTAGAAAATAGAGTTTTTCAGGCTTTAATGTGATCTTAATTATCATTTTATGCTTAATTTTTATTTTAGTTTTCATATTTTTGGAACTCTTAATTGACATTTCTCAATCTCCTCATACGAAACTGTCTAGCATTCTATTGCTTTCATGATTAGTTTAGTTTTCATTGAAAGAAAATAGTGTAAGAATTAATGTAAATAATTGTATTAGGCAAGTGCATAATTAGCTTCCATAATTGTATTAGGCAAGTGCATCATTAGCTTCCATAATTGTATTAGGCAAGTGCATAATTAGTTTCTATATATATTTTTTATTAGTCAATGAAATTCACACGGAATCATCTTCCTTTATGGTATCAGAGCTCTAGGCGCGTTTCCTCTCCTTCAAGCTTCCGCCGCGCCTACTGTTGCTCCGCCAAACACCACCCCTTCTTCCTCCATCAGCCCCTATGTCTAACTCAAAATCATCCTTTCATCCCGCTCTTGTTGTTTCCAACATCAAGACCCACATCTCCATTACTCTTGAGATGGAGAACGTCCAATACGCGACGTGGGCGGAGCTATTCAAAATTCATTGTCGATCACACAAGGTTATCCACCACATCATCTCACCGGAAAAAGGCAAGGAGAAGGTGCCAACAACCGATGATGAAAAGGAGCTATGGTCGACACTCGATGCAACAGTTCTCCAGTGGATTTATGCCACGATTTCTAGTGACTTGTTGCACACAATTCTTGAACCCGACTCAACGGCAATGGAGGCTTGGAATCGATTGCGTGACATCTTCCAAGATAACAAAAACTCACGTGCCGTAACCCTTGAGCAAGAATTCTCTCACACAAACATGGAGGATTTCCCGAATGCCTCTGCGTATTGTCAAAGGCTCAAAGTACTGTCGGATCAACTCAAGAATGTCGGAGCACCGGTCTCGAATAACCGGCTCGTTCTTCAAATGGTTGCCGGTCTCACCGAAGCCTATCGTGGTGTTGGAACACTCATACGGCAAAGCAACCCGCTTCCTCAATTCTACCAAGCCCGATCTATGCTTACTTTGGAGGAGGCGGGCATGGCAAAACAGGTGGCTATCGGTCCTGGTGCAGCAATGGTAGCTACGGAGTCGGTTGATGCATCCTCATCTGGAGACAACTACCATCAAAACCGTAACAACGGTGGTGGCAAAAAGGGTCAAAACCGCAACCACAAAGGTCAAAACCGCGGTGGTGGCCGCAGCGGTGGCAAGAACGGTGGACGCATTGGCAGCGGCACCGGCCGTGGTGGAGGGCAGCAGCAACCTTGGCAGGGAGGTGCCTTGGCATTGGATGCCTTGGGCTATCCCCCCTTGTCCTTACCCATCCACTCCTTGGGCCAAGCCTAATGCTCAACAACGCCCACCCTACCCAGCAGCAGGGGTTCTTGGGCCCAGACCTCAACAAGCTTTTTCCGCCACCACTCCTACACCAACTGACATCGAGCAGGCAATGCACACTCTTGGGCTTCCTCCTCCGGACCCGAACTGGTATATGGACACTGGTGCCACCTCTCACATGACGTCATCGCAAGGTACTCTCTCGTCTTATTTTAATTTGAGCAACAAAAATCGTGGTATTATTGTCGGAAATGGTCATTCAATTCCAATTCGTGGTTATGGTCACACAACCTTGTCTTCCCCGTACCCTCCCTTATCTCTCAAAAATGTCCTTCATGCTCCTCAACTTATTAAAAACTTAGTGTCAGTTAGAAAATTTACTACTGATAACTTTGTTTCTGTTGAATTTGATCCCTTTGGGTTTTCTGTGAAGGATTTCCAAACGGGGAAGCATCTCATGAGATGTGATAGTCGGGGCGAGCTTTATCCCATCACCACCAAAACCACCACTAGTCAAGCCACCTTACCATCAACTTTTGCAGCTTTAGCACCATCTTTATGGCATCAACGATTGGGTCATCCAGGAGCCTCTGTTTTTGACTCTCTTAGGCTAAATAAATTTATTGAGTGTAATAAGACTAGTAATTCTCATGTTTGTCATTCTTGCTCGCTTGGGAAACATGTTAAATTACCTTTTGTTGCTTCAAATTCATGCACTCTTATGCCTTTTGATATTATCCATAGTGATCTTTGGACATCTCCCGTTTTGAGCTCTTCGGGGCATCGATATTATATTCTTTTGTTAGATGATTACTCTAATTTTTTGTGGACATTTCCTTTGTCTAAAAAGTCTCAAGTTTTTTCCACATTCCTATCTTTTAGAGCTTTCATCCGCACTCAATTTGAACGGGAAATAAAGAACATTCAATGTGATAATGGTAGGGAATTCGATAACAGGCCGTTTTGGGAATTTTGTAAAGCTAATGGTTTATCCTTCCGCCTTTCATGTCCACATACTTCATCACAAAATGGAAAAGCCGAAAGAAAAATACGAACCATTAACAACATTATTCGTACTCTACTTGCCCATGCTTCTATACCACCATCATTTTGGCATCACGCACTACAAATGGCCACATACCTTCTCAACATTCTTCCAAGCAAACTTTTAGCCTATCAATCCCCACTCCAAATTCTCTATAAAAAACACGCAACTTATTCTCATCTTCGGGTGTTCGGGTGCTTATGCTATCCTCTCTTTCCCTCCACCACTATAAATAAGCTTCAAGCCCGATCCACCCCATGTGTCTTTTTGGGTTACCCGTCTAATCATCGTGGCTACAAATGCTATGATTTGTCCTCCAACAAAATCATAATAAGTCGTCATGTAATCTTTGATGAATCCCAATTTCCGTTCGCTAAACTGCACCCTCCAACAAACCATTCATATGATTTTTTGGATGATGGGTTGTCACCCTATTTGGTCCACCATTTACAAACTAGCCCACCTACTCAAACCCAACAAACTCCACCCACATCTCCTCAGCGGGCCGCACCACATTCTCCAAGCCCAACTTCCACTACACCTACTGACAGGTCCGCTGCTTCCCCCACCTTTCAACCCACGAGACCAACCCCAGCTCAGCCCACTACTAATCCGGCCCAAGGGCCAGTCACACGCAGTCAACATGGGATTGTCAAACCAAACAAAAGGTACGGCCTTCTTACCCATGTCACAAAATCACCTCTTCCCCGTAATCCTGTGTCGGCCCTTAAAGACCCAAATTGGAAAATGGCTATGGATGATGAATATAATGCTCTTATTAAAAATAAGATGTGGGAGTTGGTGCCCCGTCCAGTTGATGTGAATATTATTCGATCTATGTGGATTTTTAGACATAAAGAAAAATCTGACGGTTCTTTTGAGCGGCATAAAGCCCGACTTGTAGGTGATGGTAAAACTCAACAGGTTGGCGTGGATTGTGGTGAAACGTTTAGTCCGGTGGTCAAACCGGCGACTATTCGTACAGTCCTCAGTCTTGCTCTCTCGAAAGCTTGGTCTATACATCAGCTTGACGTTAAAAATGCATTTTTGCATGGAGAACTGCAAGAAACTGTGTATATGCATCAGCCCATGGGTTTTAGGGACCCAAATCATCCTGATTATGTCTGTCTATTGAAGAAATCTTTGTATGGGCTCAAGCAAGCTCCTCGGACTTGGTACAAGCGATTTGCTGATTATATTTTCACTATTGGGTTCTCTCACAGCAAGTCAGATCACTCTCTTTTCATCTACAGTAAAGGTACTCATATGGCTTACATTCTTCTGTATGTGGATGATATTATATTAACTGCCTCCTCTGATGATCTTCGCAAATCTATCATGTCACATCTTAGTTCAGAATTTGCCATGAAAGACTTGGGGCCATTGAATTATTTCTTGGGTATAGCTGTAACTCATCATACAGGTGGTCTATTTTTATCTCAAAAAAAATATGCAGAAGAAATCATCGAACGAGCTGGCATGTCTTCTTGTAAGCCAACTACGACTCCGGTTGATACTAAACCGAAGCTAAGTGCTACTTCTAGCACACCTTATGATGATGCATCACATTATCGCAGCCTTGCAGGTGCCCTCCAATATCTAACCTTCACAAGGCCCGACATATCATATGCTGTGCAACAAATTTGCTTATTCATGCATAATCCGATGGAGGAACACATGCTTGCTCTCAAGCGAATTATACGCTACATTCAGGGCACTCTGAATTATGGATTGCATCTTTATCCATCCTCAACAACCATTCTTCTTTCTTATACTGATGCTGATTGGGGTGGATGTCCAGATACCAGACGTTCAACATCTGGTTATTGCGTTTTCCTTGGTGATAATTTGATCTCTTGGTCCTCTAAACGACAGGCAACTTTATCTCGTTCTAGTGCCGAAGCCGAATATCGAGGGGTCGCAAATGTCGTTTCTGAGTCCTGTTGGTTACGAAACCTTCTTCTGGAGCTTCGATGTCCTATTCATAAAGCTACATTGGTCTACTGTGACAATGTTAGTGCGATTTATCTTTCTGGCAATCCTATTCAACACCAGCGCACTAAACATATTGAGATGGATATTCATTTTGTTCGCGAAAAGGTTGCTCGTGGACAAGTACGTGTCTTACATGTCCCGTCGCGTTATCAAATTGCAGATATTTTCACGAAAGGGCTTCCATTGGTTCTATTTGAAGATTTTCGGGACAGTCTCAGCATACGGCAACCTCCCGCTTCCACTGCGGGGGCGTGTAAGAATTAATGTAAATAATTGTATTAGGCAAGTGCATAATTAGCTTCCATAATTGTATTAGGCAAGTGCATCATTAGCTTCCATAATTGTATTAGGCAAGTGCATCATTAGCTTCCATAATTGTATTAGGCAAGTGCATAATTAGTTTCTGTATATATTTTTGATTAGTCAATGAAATTCACACGGAATCATCTTCCTTTAAATAGTAATGTTAAAGTTTAAACAGATGATATATAGCTATCATAGAGAGGTTGCCTTGAATTCCCACAAGGTTCTACCACGGTCCTATGTTAAATTGGTTGTGAACTAATCAGAATTCTGTACTCTTGGCCAAATATATATATCAGAATTCCTTATTTCAAACTACTTTTTTTCCTTAATTAGGGGCATAAATTGATGGTTCTCTTCTATCTTCTCGCCTTGTTGATTCATAGTCGCATGATTCAGCTAATGCTGCAAAAGCAGATTTGTTATTGGAGATTTGTCTTGCTATACTTATCTGTCGTACGAGCTGAAATTTTATCAAATGGGAATGAAGAAGAAGAAGAGAGATGACAAAAATTGATGTTAGAGTTTTATTATTGGGAGAACTGTAATTGGGCTTTTATTGGTTTATAAAATGGATTGAATTATAGTTTAATTGATATGCTTGGATACTCATTTAATTGATATGGGCTCGACATACCTTGTGGGCTTGGGCCAATTACTGTTGTGATGAATTTTGTGTAGTCTAATTGGGATTAGGTTTTTGTGATGGGTGAAATCCTAGTGTCACTCTATAAATATTTGGATAGATTCCCCCTCCACTCTAATACGAGAGAAATTATCGTGAGGGGCTTTCTATTACAGTTGTTTCTCGTAAGGGCTGGTAAAGGGAAGACCTAACCTTGTTGATTTTCCTTTATCTTTTAATTTGTTCATTGTGTTAGATTTAATTAGATTGAGGAATATTCATAACTGCATCAGGTATTTCTTTCATTTGATTTGTGTTCTAATACATCAATAACATTAATAAAAATCTTACATGTGGTATCAGAGCCAATTCATTGATTGTTAGAATCGGTCTACGATTATGCTTTTATTTTATGTTTTCTTCCGTCTCCCGTCATGTGATTATGTATCCTTCAAATTGATAAATCTCTTTTCGCAATGCTTTTCATCAGTTGTAATTTACAAATGTGTATTGATCTTGTGCCATAGTGTGTAAAATTGATATTACCATTATCATCATTGAAACTAATGCAATTCATTGAAGGAAGTGATGCCATCTTCAATATATTAATCATCATCATATAATTAACTGGATTTAGTTTTGTATTTTCTCATTAATATGACTTAGTTACTTGATATTTTTAAATATATGTGTACTATTTCAATATAAGGATGAATCCCCATATACAAACAAAATAAAAAAAATGCCAAAATTAATATTAATTTTTCTGCTTTTATGTAATTCTTATGATTACTATTAAAGTGCATCAACTTATCAAGTTGAAATTTGTTGCTTCCATTTATCGAGTTTATCTTTAAAATATTGATGTGTGAGTCACTTTTTAACCATTTTCTTTATCATCTATTGATTTGACATGCTTTTACTTATAGAGGAACTATATCTTGTGCCTTGTGCATATTAATTAGACGTGAGATCATGTACAATAAGACTCAATGTATGTTCAAATTCTATAAAAAAAATTCCCAGTTTACTTTCAATGGGTTATAAATTCATAGTTTTTATTCAATTTCATGAAAATAGGGCTTAAATTGGACCTGGTGCTCAAGTTTACAAACTTATATTTTCAAGTGTATGATATGTTTGTTTCAAACAAACTCACAAATTATTTTGATTATTATTATTCTTACAAAATAAATAAATTAATGAATGCATAAAAAAAATGGCTTGACGATTTAGTTTTGTTTAAGGGGAGCAAGATTAACTTAGATGTTTCGTTGGACCTTTTTTTTTTTTAGCATGTCATGATAATATATGAAATTTTTGTGAGCTAAAATTAGGACTGAGATGTATGCCACTAATATTAATGTAAGATTACATTGCCTTGGAATTCACATTTAACTTTTTCAATTTACAAATATTGGGTAAGTGTTAGCAATGTGGATATTTACATGTTGGAACTACTATATGATTAATTATGTCATTAATAAAAGATAAAAAAATTGAGATAAAATTTTGACTCATGCATATGTAGTGTAACAATATGACACAAGTATCTAATGATATTTATCATTGTTTTCTTTTAATGCATGTTATTTACGTGATTCATAATTGTCTAAATTGACATTTAGAAAATAAGTTTACTATGTCTAGTTTGAAAATTATTAACTTGATATAAATTTAAATGATTGATTATTTTAAGTCAATATCATATTTAGTATCATCCATATGACTTTGTGCATCTATACTCATTATCACAACCAGCTTCCTTATTGTTGCTTATTATATGCTTAAGGAAGAGTTATTACAAAGTTTGAGATTTCGTTGTATCAGTAATGCATGCATTACCTCAACTTATTGTTATAGCAATTTCATGGTATAATTACCTTGCTACTACTTCAATAATATATATGATTTAAATCAACAAATTACTTATTTGTGTTTCTAGAAAAAAACATATCTATGTATGTTCACATGTATATATTTGGTATCTATTCTTCACATGAATGTTAATGTGATTGATACACAATATTCTTGCTTAAACTAATATTACATAATTATGTTAATGATATTAGTTTTAAATGCTAGTAATTGATTTAATAAAATAATAATTTGATAGCTTAATTTTGGTTTTTATAATATCTACTTGTACTTAAAATTATCCTGAATATGTTATAATTAATTTAAATGCAATGAATTTGCAAACTAATATATATGTTCAAATATATATATATGCTTCGGCTAGATATCCAACATACTTATAAAATTTGGATTTTTTTTATTAAAGTAATAATGATTTATACATTTGATAAGTATTGTACAAATAATTATATACTTGTAAAATATATTTATTATTGATTTAATACTGATGGGTTGTCATAATTTAATATTGATATAACGTTGTTTCGCTCCTATTGTTTAATTTAATTATTGAATGATTTCGTAATTTGATAAATACTCATTTAAGTTTTAAAATGATTGAATATATATATACGTATGGAGAAGCATTGGGTATTCACTACAAATGTTGTCTTACTTACGGACATATATTTGAAGAATTTTTAGAATCATAAATTCTAAATGAACTAATTCTTTTGTTTAAAAAAAATGATTATTTATTTTATCTTTGGATTGTATTTTGAGGATGTCAAATGCAACTTTTTATCTCATGACAAGCTTGCATATTACATATATGCAATCTTACAATATTGTGTTGGAGTTTCTGTCCCAACTTTTGGGAGAAGGGAAAAATTATTTGTTTTTATTAGAGCTTCAAAGTAATTTTTTAACTAAAGAGTGATATTGATTCGATTGTCATTTCTAGGAATGAAATACATAATCAAATTAACGATACATGAGATAATAAATGTATATTTTGATTTTCATTTATCTTATGATTTGTTTCTTGTGTTAGATTCAATGAAATTGAGGAATATTTATGGCTGTATTAAGTATTTTTTTTATTTAATTTGTATTCTCATACATCAATGATATTAATAAAAATCTTGAAATTGAGGCTAGCTTTTCTGGAGGAAGCAGCTGAACTTGGTGGCAAATCTGAACAAAAGATCATTCCAAACTATTACAGGCAAGTGAAATTATATATTATTATTATTTTGTTCATCCATAAAGAACTTGTAGGTTCTTTGTGTTAATCATGCTGCGGGTATAATTTAATTGGATTTTCTTCTTAGTCATACAGATGCTATGTTAAAACCAAAAGCCGTAGAGGACCTTTAGTTTTAAAAAGTTGACGCTACTATAATAGACTAAAGCAATTAAAATGTGTAAACTATTGATTTTGTAGTGAGTTATTAAGCATTAAAAGTCTAAAATTTAAAATTCAAGCAGGACAAACAAAGTTATATATATGTATGTAATTTGTCTATAATTTTTTTAAATATTATACCTAAAATTTTATTTGTCAAAACTAAGGTGGGACACTACCCCTCCTCATTATCCGCCATTGGAATACAATACACGATTCTCAAAATTTACATTTCTATTTTCTTATCATGGAATCGCCCCAAACTGAATTTGGATTGTCAAAAATCAATGTAACTTCTTTGATGTTTTGCATGTGTTTTTCTTGCACCTCCTATAAAATTGTATATGTTTTGAAGAGACAAGATGATGGATCTTGGAGATTCTATGAAGGTGAAATTCAGACATGATTACAGTATGCTCCTTGAAGGCCGCCCTAATGACTAATGCTTTGGTAACTTTCTTCTCCGACATCCCGACTATATGAAGGCAATATTATTATATATTTTGGCCCTACTAACAAATGTTTCCCTACTAACGAGTTTGTGTACTTTTTCAATTTTCCATTGTGACAAAGAGGGTGGAATGTTTAAACCAGTATCTCACGGGTTGATTTTTTTTTTTTTTTTTTTTGAGTTGAGTTGTATTAGCTTGGTAACATGATTTTTTTTTTTTTTTTTTCTATTTTTCTTTTCATGTTGTCGTTGTTTATTTTTATTTTTTTTCTATTTTAATTGAGGTGTTGGCATTGTATTAGTTATAGAGTTGAGGTCGTGAGTTCTTTCAAATAATTGTTGTACCCCTATATAGAAAGTCTATTTAAGGTTCTTAACTTAAATTTTCTTCATAAATTTTAAATAAAATATAAAAGGTAAGTTATGTAAATATTTTAAATTATATATATGTGTGTGTGTGTTTGTGTGTGTATGTATGTATGATCTAATGGACACACATGGGCATTTTAGCATTTAAAAAATGGGCATAAAATTTATGAAAAATAAAAAAGTTTTATATCTATGAATAATATTGACCCTGACAATAAAATCTAAATCACAAAATATTAAAACTAAATTTTAAAAATTAAATAGCTTGATATAAATAAGTGACTACTGTTTTATTCTTTGGGTGTTCACATTATAGTGAGCACTATTTCTCACTTGATCATATATATATATATATATATATATATATATATATATATATTACTTATTTTAATTTTTTTCTGTAATTAATTTTTAATATATTTGAATAAATACGAAATTAATTTTTTATACTTTTAAATTAATTATAAATGTAAAATAATATTTAAAGTTCTTATTAGATATAGTAATCATCATATGATTAAAGTTTGAATATGATTCTTATTTCATTATTATGTTTAGTCATATTTATAGTAATTATTTAATATGATAATAGATCCTAAAAGGCCAATTAATATTAATAGTTTAAAATATAAAGATGATATTATTCAAAAAATATTAAGCATACTTCATACTTTTATATACACTTTTAATATATGACAAAATTATCATTATATTTCAAGTTTATTATTGACATTGTTGTCCTTTTATGACTCTATTTTCACATCTAATTATGTATTATTGACATTTTTGTCCTTTTATGACTCTATTTTCACATCTAATTATGACTCTATTATGACTCCAAACATAATAATAAAGTAAAAACCACATCTAATATGAACTCTAATCATATAATATTATCATATACATAAGCACTATAAACATATCATAAAAACCTAAATCATTTCTAATTTTTTGTACAAAATTATTCTCATATTTTAAGCTATTAGCTATTGTGCTTTTATGATTTTATTATCACATTCAATAAGGACCGTAAACATACTGATCAGCTAAGAATTACATCTAATAAGAACTTTAATCATATGTTAATTATCACATTCAATAAAGACTAGAAATATATCGATTCAGAAATATATGCAAAACAAAATGTATTTAATCTATATCTACTATAAGTGAGAAAATTTGGCTTCGAATAACAGAAAAATCAAAATATTCCTTATATTAATACTTGACCAATACTACTCGTAATTTGAATAAGTACCACTTATATCAATTAATTATTAATAGACACCACAAATTACAGTATAAACAAATTAATGGATATAGATTCCAGTTGGCGAGCCTACTATTTCATATGCACGTACAATGAATTAACTACACTATTGTTTTATACGAATTAACTACCTTACTGTTTCATAATTAAGAGAAGCAACCATTAACGTCTCACCTTGTTTCACACTTTATGCCACAAACAAACAAAAAAAAACATCTCACCACCTTTGCTGCTCCATGATAAATATATATCGTTCTTGTTTCACGACATTGCTGCTTGACATTATTATTATAACGACATCTTTTATATCACGTTGTTGCTTCAATGTATCCAACGTTCTACACTTTATATCACACACAAAAAACAAAAAACAAAAAACAAAACGTCTCTCACCTCCTCATGATTAAGGATATATATAGACATACATATATGCCATGATCAACAATAAATTTACAAAACTTTTGGTAAGATACTATTCTAATCATTCAAATAATACAATTTTTCTTACACTCATTAATAATGATGATGATAATAATAATAATAATATTGTTATTACTAATCATTACTATTACTATTGTTATTAATATAATATAATAATCATAAATAACTCATCTTTTTCAGGCCCATTTTCTTCATAAAATCTTATTTTTTTCTAATTGTTCTTATTTTTACACTTATTATTATAACTATTATCAATAAAATCTCTTTTTTTTTTCTCAACATTCTTCAAATCGAATCTAATCTTATTATTATTATTAATTCTTAATTTCTTTTATTCTTACACTCATTATATTATTAATTATTATCTTTATCATTGAAACCTTATCTTATTTGGTTAGACATTTTTTATATAATCTAAATTTTCTTAATTATTTGTTTATTTGTAGCCAATGATGAAAACCTTACAACTAATGATGGTGATTCTAGATAACATACATCTTCATTTCAAATGTATACTAGATTATGATTATGATTATTATTTTTGTTAAAAACCTCATTTTTATTGGTCGAATATTTTTAATAGAATCTAATTTAATACTCTATTATATTATATATTAATTTAACTTTTTTAATATTCAATCATAACATGAGTCATAATAAAATAAAAAGACAATAATAATTCTAATTATTATAATAATAATAAATTTCATATATTAGGTTTTATTACTACGTGAATAAAAAAACTCATGATTCTTAGTCTTGTGCTCATTATTATTATTATTACCTCATTTTTTGTCTTGGTTCACCATTCTTCATAAAATCTAATTTTTTTATTCCTATTATTCATGCAAACTCAAATCATTCAAACTAATTCTTATTCTTAGACTCATTATTATAATTATTATTAATAAAACTTTATTTTTTTGGTCCAACATTCTTCATAAAAACTAAAATTTCCTAATTACTCATACAAGCTAATCATTCAATCAATTCATATTATTCTTATTACTACTACTGTTGTTGTTATTATTATTATAAAGCCACATTTTCTTAATCCTCATCTTTATTGGTTGAATATTTTTACTAGAATCTAATTTAATACTCTACTATATTATATATTAATTTAATATTTTTATATCTAATCATGAGTCATAAAAATATAAAAGACAATATTAATATTAAAATGCTTTTCATCTAATAGTTATCGATTTTTGTATTATGAAAAAATCTAGCAAAAAATTGAGTCATTCTTCAGGAAAAGATAAAAGAAAATAACATAATGTCACTTTGTGCTTTTAGAACTTCGGAATTTAAAGGTAATAACAATTATAATTATCACCATCAAGATTACTTATACCTTTGTAAAGGAATATATATATATATATATATAATGTAAGAAAAATTAGTTTCTCATCCAATGCTAGCTCAACATTTCACATTAATACAGATATGCCAAAGGTAGATGACATCGGAGAAATGTCAGAAAAATATATTATTATTATTATTATTATGAAATACAACTGAGGATAAATTCTTTCTATTGAATTAATACTTCTTAACTATTTCTGTCATAGGATAAATTCATTCAAAAATGAAGGTAAGTCAAACACATCAAAAACTTAAGAGTTTAAACAAGCAACTAAAATAAGTATAAAGAATAAACTTGAGGGTCCGTGCAACTAAACCGAGGTAAAAAATAATTAATTAACAACAATTATTGAAATTGTTGAAAAATATTATTAAATAATTTTCATTATTATATTCCAGGACTCATATTACACTTTTGAGAGAACAATTATTACAATTCAAAATAGAAATAAACCATGGTACGGAACATGTAAAAAATGTGCACAATTAATTATAAAATAGAAGGATCATGCAGAGTGATAAAAATCCAAAATTTGAAGAAAAAAAAGTATATTTTTCAATCATATAAATCAAATATAATTGAATATAATCTATAAAGGACAAAAGAGACATAAAAAAATCTATTTATTATATTAAAACATAGCAAACATTTTTAAATTAAAATTCTTCATTGGTGATATTTAAACATGTATATATGTTCAAGCTTGTGATTGAAGATGACTCAATACTATATTGGTAATGTTATTTGAAGGAACACAAAATCTCACTAGATGTAAGAGTTCATTAAGTCAAGGGAATGGGTAAGCAAAAAAAAAAAAATTTAATTTATATACAAAATTAGTTATTCAAATGAAAAGTTGTAAAATATGTTTAAAGAAAAAGAAGGCAGCAAAAGTTTCAAAATTTTGGTGTTGCAACAAAATAAAAAATTCAAATTCTTAGTGAGATTATATAAAAAAAATAATAAAGAAATGAAAATATTCAATTGTTGTAGAAAATATTGAGCCAGTTAATGAAAAAAAAAAAACAAATATTGTTCATATTGATGACTCTAAAGATGAAGTAAAAAATATCTCCAACAAGAAGATCAAGATAGAGAAAGACCTTTTCTCTTAAATTTGTAATTAACCAAATATAATATGTATTTTTTAATCTTTTTTAAAATTATAAATTTATAGTTGTTTGAAATTAATAAGTAAACATTTTATTTATTATTTATAGACTAATATTTATTGTTTAGAGAACATAATGACAATATTTAAACAAGAATGCATACATTATTTTTAATGATAAGACAATTTTGTTCTATACATTTATTACATGTTATATTGTTATCAACAAAATGAGAAGGAAAAAAAAGAATGCATACATTATTATAACTATGGAAAACAAATCTTTGCTAGTGGAAAAAAAAAATTGCAATGGAAACATTACTACAAAAAGTGAACAATCTCATAAACATATATCGATACCGATAAAAAATTTAATAATAATTTATCAAAAAAATTAATGATGTTAAAGGTATTATTATTTATTACTATTATATATATATATATATATATAATGCTTTCATGAAAGAAGATATTACATAATGTTTTAATATCTCTTGATAATTCTAAACAATTCATTAGAATAAATTATTAATGATATCACTCATTTTCTATTGTAAAATAAATTAAAATTTTAGTATAAAATAAAATAAATTAATTAATTTATTTAAAAAAATAAATAACATCACGTGCATTATCAGTGCTAACGTCCAGTAATAAATGACATGTGTCTTTAAAGTATTTTAAATTTGGACAATAACATCTTTATTTTCAAAATAAAGACATATCTTTCCTTTAATATTTAAAAAAAAAATTATGTGTAATAAATATAGTTTTAAAACTTAAATACTTTAATTAAGAATGTATCATATTCAATTTTTATATACATACATTGAATTTACTTTAACAATTTTAATTTAAAAGTCTAAAAAATTTAATGTATTCTTATTTTTAATATATTGTAAAAATGAATAAAAAAATTAAAAAGAGTTAAATAATTCTCATATATAACACATATTTTTAACTAATAATATATATATATATATAGTTTTAAAACTTAAATACTTTAATTAAGAATGTATCATATTCAATTTTTATATACATACATTGAATTTACTTTAACAATTTTAATTTAAAAGCCTAAAAAATTTAGTGTATTCTTATTTTTAATATATTATAAAAATGAATAAAAAAATTAAAAAGAGTTAAATAATTCTCATATATAACACATATTTTTAATTAGTAATATATATATATATATATATATATATATGTATGATTTTTATTGACTGATGAGAGACTTAAAAAAGTGGACTTTTATTAAAAGTGAGACTTTAATGTTATTAAAAATAGAATTATCTATCTATCGGTAGATACGTACTTAATATATATATAATTAAATTAAAATGTTGGACCGATAAAAAAATCAAAATTTATTGAATGAATAAAACAAGATGTATTATGATGTAGTAATGAAAAAAATTATTCAAATATTCACTTGCATTATCTTTAGTAAAATATTTTAAAAATGTCAATTTTATATTTGAAAATTTGGCATAAATCTTTAAAATAGGCTTTTGTTAGGGGTTATAATTTGTATGGTTGGGTTAGTTTAAGCTAACTTAGATTAGTTTAATTCAAATTTGTTCAACCCTAACTCAAGTCGATTTAATTTGAGCTAGCAAATGTGAGCTTGAACTTAAACTAAACTTAAACGAGCTGGCTCAAATTGGTCCAAACTAACCCCAAATTGTTAATAAAATCTTTATACATATTGTTAGACATATATACTTATCGAAAAAAATGAAAAGTTTAAGTAACTTAAAATGTCACACAAAAATAAGACTTTGATTATTACATAATACATTATTCTCAGGACAATGAACTAGTTGAAAAGAAAATAATACAACATATTCTAATAAAATTTTGTTGTAATTACTAATGAGTAATTAGTTTAAAGATAGAAACTTCATAATATTAATTAAATTAAAAATGAATATATTTTTTAAAAATTATAGTATAGTATTCTAAGATAATGAAATATAAGATTAATCTAATCATTTTTTTTAAATTCATATATTTAATACGTGATAATAAGAAAATTAAATGTGATAAGTAAGATATATATCTGACGAACACTTCGACCTCTAAATTAATTGGGCACAATCTGTAACATCCCAAAATTTTTAAATACGTAAATAAATCAAAAGAGGGTCAACAATGTTAAATAAAGTTTCCAAATAGTCTATCAATAAAAATGTTGTCAATTTAAACAATAATATCCTTAAGCTTAACATTTAAAAAAACTTAATAATAATACAATTTAGGAACAAAAACTCTTAAAATCTAACACGCTACACCAAAACCAACCTAATAATTTCCAATAATGTTGTCAAATTTTCCTCATGAGTTCCTGAAAAATGATGAATGAAACTTAGATGAGTGATACTAAGTAAATAAACTCACCGTAATTGAAATATTAGGTAATACAACATAAAAACCATATTTAACAAAAATATTTTCTTATAACATGCTTATGTATAGAGAGTAATGCTTGTAATGCATATAGAGTAATGCTTATAATGCATTTATATATCCTCGAGAGTGTGTTTATGCTTATATAATAAAGGTTGCAATGTATTTCTATTTATTATATAACATGTTTATACTTATAGAGTACAGCTTGCAAAATATTGCTATTTTTTATAAACACTTTTCGAAGGGCTTATTTCTTTATTTAGGAGTACCATAAATCATCTCTTAAACTTATCATAATGGAGTTTTATATAAGTCACCCGTCAACAACTGGCACATGTGAAAGGCATAAGCAAGTGAGATTTAACTTATAACTTAGCAAAATTGAAATTTCATACATAATTCTCACATGCATACATGCGTCCAAACAAACAATAAGGACTCTTTAGTCCCCAGGTACCCTAACACGAGATACACTTTCTGCATATGGCTCTTAAACTTATCATATCGTATTACTCCAAGACAGTTAACTTATATTTGAATAATTTAGGGATCCTATCGAAACATATGCTTACTTGAAAACTTTTCTTAGAAAGATCTTATTTCTTTTTAAAGCTTCATATAAATAAAAGCTTTTATAGAACTTATGTTTATGATGTGCTTATGATGATATGCATAAAATAATGCATATGTCAAATAATGCTCAAATGCACATAGGAAAACTTGAGACATAGATCATAGACATTCATAAAACATTATTTCACCCCAAACATAATATAACACAAGCACTCTTTTATAACAATAAACAAACATATAATCAGACAAGTAAATAAACATATACTTAATATTTCAAGTAGGGTTAGCTTACTTACCTCAAATATGCTACAAAATTTCACAATACCTTACGATTAGGCACAGTCAATATTATTTTATAATTTTTAAGAATAAAAGAATTAATTTATAATCTTAACTATAAGGATATAACTATCTATTTTTTTTTTCATTCTTAAATCCTATTCTTTGTGTGTTTCCATAAGTTATAAATTTTTTGATCAATAATTTATGTTCTAAAATTTCTTTTATATTTATAGAAGATTATCCCAAGGAAAATATCTAACCTAAAAATCTAAGATAACTAGAACATATCTCAATACATGATTTATTACTAAACACAAAAAAATTAATTTCCTCGTAATATTTCTTGAAGTCAAACTAAACATATGTATCTATTTGTATTAAAAATTTTAGATTCAAATGATAAAAGAATCATATTCAAAACATACTTGAAAATCAGTTTATGAAATCTGTCAGAATATTTCTTGGTCAAAGTACTCTTTATTAAAAAATATCTCAAATATTCTAGAAAAATTATTTGGCTTCGAAATTTTCATAAACAATGAATAACACATATTTAAAGTTTTATTAAAATTTTAGATTAAAATAAATAGGTTAAATAATTTAAAACTATTTTTATTTCTGTTGTTAATACAAAAATTATAGAATTTCATATTTTCAAATCTAACTTAAAAAATTCACGAAAATTAGAAAAAAAAAAAAATTTGAGTGATTCAAAAACATTAGACTCAAAAACATGTAGATATTTTTTAATAAAGATTTCAAGTCCTAATTCAAAACCTAATTATTTCCAAATTATCAAAACGTACACTTAACTTAAAATTTAAGATTTTTGAGATTTCATTATAGCCTCTTTTTTCCCTCTTAATTTTAATACATAAAAAAAGGTAACAAAAAATTAGAAAAATCAGAATATGTTTATTTTCAACATAAAAATTTAGAATTTTTTATTCCCCTTGAAACCCTTAATAAAAACATATGAAAACTATTGAAAATTATGAGTTTTTGGACTCGATTCTTACCTTGGGATCACTTCTATTGCTGCTTGTAGACTTAGAGTGCTAGAAACTAAAGAGAAGAGGAAAAAAGAGAAAAAGATTTAACATGAAAATATTTCACTCTTATTTTATTTTAAACTTTTTACTTTGTTTTGTTTCCTTATTAAATTCAAACTCTAATATATTTAAGTAACTTAATCATAATAATATTCCAACACAAATACTTCCTCTTTTTTTTTAAATTAACATTCTTTATTGATTTTTTTTTTTTTGGGTCTTTACACAATCTTCTTAAAATAAATAAATAAATAATTTTTTTAGAATAAATAAAGATATAATACTTTAATTTAATAAAATATAAAATTAATATAATTATTTTATTAAAAAATATAATTATTTAATAAAATTGATAATTCAAAAATAATAAATAATACCTGATGGGCACAAATGACAATGTAATTTAGACAACAGCCCGCTCTTTTGAGATTGGTTTTTCTTTTCAACTAATTTTGTTCTAATAATTTATTTTGCATCTTCTATAAAAAAAAAAAAAAAAAAAAAAAAAAAAAAGAAATTTGTTTTGCATCTCTCTTTTTTTACACAAATTATCTCCATTTCTAGTCGTCGTCTTTTCTTTATAATTTTTTTTTCAGCATCAATAGAATTTTATCTAAAAAGGACATATTTATGCCAAAAGTTAAAAAAAAAGCTTGTTTGTGTTTTACATTAAAAAGAGGCATTTTTAACTATAAACTTGTGAGTCCACTTAGGCGCCGGTAAATGGTTTTTTTTTTTCTTTTTTTCTTTTTTTTAAAGTAAATATCTTTAGTTTCATACTATTCTTTTATCAGAACCCTAATCAGCGTTATTCCCTAACTCTAACTCATTGAGTTACATTTTTCTTTCTTTCTTTAAGAAAACAACAAAATTAGCACCTTTTAAAACTTATAATAATAAAATTAATACGCATTGTATTCAAACTCATATTTTCACAATTAAAAAAAATGATTAATATGTCATTTTTTTTTAACACCTATTCAATTAAAATTGAATGACGATAATTTAGACCCGTTTAATATTTCACATTCAATATTTTACGTTCAAATTGAACGTTTAATTTTATTAAAGTGCTAGTTTTATTACTATAAATTTTATGGGTGTTATTTTTAGTAAATTTTCTTCTTTCTTTTTATTCGTGCTTTGGGATTATTATATTGCTTATGAGTGGAGGAAAAAGCTCGCATATATTAGTGTTCAGTGAAGATCTTTTCTTTATTTACCTTGTGACCAAACAATTTAAGTTAAAAATCAACATATATGAAATAAATTAAATTGCCCCTTTTAAATACTTTTCTAATCCTTTGTAGTTAAAAATCTTAATGACATTATTTAGTTTAAGTTGGAGATGCAAATTAGTCTAATAAAAAAAAAAATTTGAAACAAAATTATCATATTTTTAATCAATTTTTGATGAATAATTAAGTCTTTATACATTATTTGTTTGACTTTTAAACATGTTTAAGGTTTGGTGTAAAGGTTGGTTTTAACTTGCAATATTTTTTTATGTTGAAATTTAGGTGAATCCAAATTTAGTGTTTAGGAGTCCAATAGTGAAGACTATCTTGTAAGATGATTATTGAGCCGTTAAAGTTTCATTCTGAGAGATAATCGTTCTTCTACTCTTTTAAACATTTATCTTATTATTTCATATTGTTAAATGATCTCTATAGATTTTTGCATTGAATGTTAGGATTTTTAATATATAATAAAGAATCATATATTTATTTGTATTGCTTAAATTTAATGATTTGAGTAAAAATTTTAATGTATGCATATTTCATTAGTGCTTGACTTTAAAAGATATATGAAAATTTCAGCATCCAACACAAAAAGAACCATAATGTTTCATTCACAAAATACACATTTATATGAGTTAAAGTGATTAAAAAATCAGAGAGAGTATTGTGACCTTAAAGTTCTTAAAATGGTGAAATGGTCATTACAAAAGAAAGAAATAAAATAAATTCCTTTAAAGTCAATGCATTCTTGTTCTCTACAGCTGTACTTGTATTTTTTATGCTATTTACATATTTCTGAAGGAAAAAAATAGTTCTTTCTTCTATAAATTTGAATAAAATTAATAAATACATATTCTTGAAAAATGTTTTATGTTGTTTATATATTCCTTAAAAACTATATAAGGCCTATACAGTTTACTTAATTGTTTTATGCTGTTTATTATTTGGTTAATGTTGATTTTTTTTTTTTTTGTTTTTAACATGTTATGTAGTTTATTCATTTATATTCAAAAAATGGGTAGAAGTAAAAATACTAAAAGTAGTTGGTTCTATTCCTAATCATCAATAGTGGATTTGTTTCTATTCCTAATCATTACTAGGTGAAAGTTACATTATTTAACATTGTTCCTAATTATCAATATCCTAACACAATTATATAAACTAGGCTTCCAAACATTGTTCTAATTATCAATTTCCTAACACAATTATATAAACTACGCTTCCAAAGTTTGTAGCTACTAATTTTTACTTCTTGTTCCTTTCTTATTTGATTCATAGATGAATTTTAGCTTTAGCTTGAGTGGGCAAATATTAGTAATTTCTTCTACTTGTTTATTTTTAATCTTTATAGTGACATGCATCTCTATATTTGCTTTGAAGCTACTTTATTTTTGGAAAAAAATCAAACTCTTTTCAAATGTTTGATCTCTCTTCTTTCTTCTTTTCTTTTTTCCTAAGAGAGAAGAAAACTCTTATTTACTCAAATGATATAATTTCTTAGAAGATTATTTGTTTATTATGCCATTGTTTCTTGTTTGCATTTGCATTATTGCATATTTCATTCTTGTTGTTGTCTTTACTTTAAAGTTATTTTTATCATTGGTTATTGACTTACAACACGTGGTTCAATTTTAATCAAAGAATTAATATGAAACTAGACAGAGATGAAAGTGCTAATGTAATGGAAAACACGGTAGAAGAAGATAAAATAACCACTAATGTTCTTCGAGATTCAAAGAGGCAAAGGACAATGGAAAAAAGATCATGGATACGGACACACTAGGAGACTCTTCCTTTGGCTTCTGATAATATTTCACGAAAGAAGTGCAAGTATTGTGGTCAAATCTATCAAAATAGGTCTGAGAATGGAACATGTACTTTCACTCACTATTATAATAAGTGTGCTATGAGAGACACATGTGATCTAGGTAAGATGATTATTTATAAATCTAAGAATATGGCTTCATGTCGTTTTGAATTTAATTCTAAAAAGTTCAAGGAGTTATTAGTTGAAGCTAGCCTTTTCAATTTGTGGAATATGAGGGCATTAGAGCAGTTCTTAATTATTTATGTCTAGGAATTCACATAATCTCTAAGAATATAGCAAAAGCTGATACTCTTATAATTTATTAGAGAGAGAAGTTAAGAACTAAAATAATGGTAGCTACATGTCCTAATAGGATCAATCTCACTTCTGATTGTTCATCTTCAATTATAACTGATGGATATAAATCTCTAACTTGTCATTTTATTGACAATGATTGGATATTACATAAGAGAATTTAAAATTTCTCATTCATGTCTCCACATAATGGTGAAATATTTTGTGAAAAAATCTATGATATGCGTTGTGATTGGGGCATTGAAAATAATTTGTTTAGATTAACATTAGACAATGCTTCATCAAATGTTACTTGTGTAGATAAGTTAATTACCCAATTGAATGAAAATAATGTACTTGTGGCTAAGGCTAAATTTTTTCATCTTCGTTGTTGTGCATATATTATTAATCTGGTAGTGCAAGATGGATTGAAAGATATTGATTCTGCAGTTGAAAAAATTTGAGATAGCATTAAGTTTGTGAAATGATCAATTGCATGAAAGTAGAAATGGATAAGCTATGTTCTAATGGACTCTGGCTACAAGACTAAAAAAGGCTTGAGATAAGATGTTCCTACTAGGTGGAATTCTACCTACCACATGCTTAAAAGTGTTTATGTTATCGTAAAGCATTTGAACACTTGGCATTTGTTGAACAAAGTTATAAGCATTATCCTACAAAAGATGAATAGAAAAAAATTAACAATATTTGTGGATTTCTAATTGTATTTTACGAGATTACTAATCTTCTTTTAGGAACAAGATATTCAATTACGAATTTATACTTTCTTAAAGTAGCCAATTGCTATGTGCTTTTGAGGAAGAAGGCAAATGATACATTACGCCAAAAATGGCTTTTAAGAACGGTCGACCATTTTTTTTTTAAATGACCATCATTAAAAATATGTACATGAAGTAACAATGACGGTCATAAATTTTAAAATTACGATGACGGTCATTTTAAACATGACCGTCATTAAAACTTCAAAATAAAGAATAAATTTTTTTATGACGATCATTTAAGTTATGATAGTCATCAAAAAATTTAAAATTTAAAATAAATATACTCGATGACGGTTATTAAAAAGCGACCGTCATAAAAACCTTTTAAACTAACAATACAAAATTTTTCCTCGCATTATTATAACACACGTAAACTAACTCCTAGGTTATACTATATTTCTCCTCCAGATTCACTCGGTTTCACTCACTACTCTCATTGTCGCTCATCCCTGTCTTCCCTGTCGTTTGTCCTCTCTGGTCGCCGGTCGTCGTTCGCCACTCACGACTCGCCCCTATCTTCCCTTCCTTTCCTCACTCGTCGTTCGTCATCGACAGTTCGCTGGTCACTCCTCTCACTACGTTCCTCAATCGCCGTTCATCCTCGCCGCTCGCTGCACAACAGCTTAGCCCTCCCCCACGATTCGTCTTTAGGTATGTATGAATTAATATTATTCTTGTTAGCCATATATATGTATAACTCAATTCCTAATTCGACTTGAAACAGTCCCAGTTTCATTTCAAACTTGCTAAAATAATTTTTCCTAGACCTTAATCATGGTAATCAAGCATTTTGGGTTTGATCAAAAGGCTTCCTAGATGCTTGCAAGTTCAGGTAGTAAGAAGCAAACCAAAGGAATTACTCCAGAAGAAAATTTAGATGTTGCTAAGTCTAGGAGCTTGCTTTCTAATGATGGGAAAGATGATTTGAGAAAAAGCACTAATAAAGTGGACAACTTTTCCCCATCTAGAACATCTAGTGATCATCTATTTTCAACCTATGGTGGACATTTTGTTGCTAGTTCCAAATCTGCAAAAAATGATGGGAATCATGCTTTGCTTGTAAAAAATGGAAGTATCCCTAGCTTTTCAAATAATGCGCAAAATGGTTTTAAAACATCCATGCAAAAAGCTATGCAACAGTTTAAACCCTCTAAACAGTCAAAATGCCATATCTCAAGTCTTGGAAGTGTTATTGCTGGAAACTATAACGTTGTTTCCAAATTACTACGTATACGTGTTGCTTACCTAATTGCTACATATGTTATAATTTGTCACTCATATAATTTTTCTGTTTTATTATGTCAGGTTATCTTTCCGTATGAACTATTTGTGATATTTTACTCACATGAGCTGATGGTTCTTGGTGCATTTGGCCTTGTAAATTGTGGGAATAGGTGATGTTGAGATGTCTTAAGTTGCTTTTGACGAATTGAACATACTGCACTTTATTTTATGCTATGAATCACTATCGCTTCTATACATCCAGTTATTGATTCTGCAATGTCCAGTAGGACTTCAGATTTTCTTTCTTTTTAGGCTTAAGATACCATATGGTTTTTATACTCTTAAAAATGACATTTAATTCTGGTATAATGCATTTATATGTGTTTTATTGTTACTATTGTTATATTTAAATCTCTTGCGGGTAAGATTAGTTTTAGTTAATATAATATGAAAAGCTTTCTTATGTCTGATGAAAACCAAGAATACAGAGCATGTAGTTGAAACATATGGACTGATATTCTGTTCTATTTTTAGTTGCCTGATAATGGTCTTCAGGGCAGGAGTGAACACTTCTCATCATATTTTGTTCCTTTCAATTAAACCTTTGCCTATCCTTTTACACTCTTTTACTTTTCCCTTTTCATTTCTTTGATGTTCATATTATCGGAGCAATAGAGCCTTGTTATGGTGTAAAAATAGGGATTTTGTTGTGACACTGCTTGGATAATTTTGTTTTGATTTTTAATTTCCAACCTATATATGCTTGCTTTTACTTGTATAACTATATAATTCCCAATTATATTTATGCAGCTGTTATGCTAATGTTGTTCCTGCATGAGCTTTTCATTTTGACTTGTTAAGAACAATGCTTTTTTCATCTTCTTGCCTTTGGATTACTTAAGTTATTTATTTTGAGCTTTTCATAAATTACTCATGCATTTGGATTCCAAATCATATTGCTCTGATTTAAATGTTATTTTTTTGGCTTTTCACTCTTCAATAGATGCAAGTCTTACGAGAAAGCAAAAAAGAAGTTAACATATTAGAGGCACCAAATATCCTCACTATCATGTTAAAGCGATTTCAGGTAATTGCTTACAATTAAATTTGACTTATGTTCATGTATATTTGATTTACAATCCTTAACTGCAGTGTGGTAATTTTGAGAAGCTGAATAAACCAGTTCGTTTTCCAGAGGTTCTCAACACGGCACCATAAATGAGTGGAACAAGTGACAAGTCTCCATTGTACAGTCTATATGCATTGGTGGTTCATTTGAATGTTAGGAATGCTTCATTTTCGGGTCACTGTGTGTGTTATGTGAAGAATATTCGAGGGGAATGGTTCAAGATTGATGACAACAAGGTAAGTGTGAGAAATATTGATCTCAGTTTAGCTCTTTGGTATTGTTTTGATTTTTTGTTCTGAGCTAGAGGTAAGTCAAAAGATCATTTTACTTGTATTCCTTGATGCCACAAAGCTCGATGGAATCTTTATTGATTCAATTTTATTGTGAATAGTACCCAAAACAAGGAGGCTATGAATGTGGCTTACTATATCATGCTATTTATGAAAGACATTGTTAACAATCATCGTACAAATATAACTGAATTGGTATTAATCTTTAATATTTAACCACTATTGATAGTTTATGTAATATATGTTTACATTTTAATATAGTATTTTTTCTAAACTTTGTTTTGTATCTAATGTTTGTAGTGGAAACACAAGTTGTGTTATACAAAGGAAGAACTATTTCAATTGAGGCAGGAGTAGTACATATATGTGACAATGCATATTCGTGGATAATAGAACATAAAAAGTTTTACTTTTATTTTAGCTAATGTATAGTGAGATTATTTTAGATAAATATATATTTTTCATTTTGGGTATAGACCTACTTATGTTTTGAAAAATTAAAAGTTAATTAGTAACTAGAGATTACAGATTTATTAATAAAGTTATTGATATTTTATTATTCGTATGGTCAATATATGTATATATATATATATATATAACATGATATATAGAAAGCATAATATTTAATATATATATATATATATATACACACACATATTTAGGACGGTTATTTGAATAACCGTCATTGAATAATGTACTAGCTGTTATTTTCAAATATTATTTGATATTTTTAATGACGGTCAATGTCAGTTTACAAATGATGGCTATGAAACAACAACCGTCATCAAAATAAATTTTTTATGACAGTCGCTTGCTTTTTTACGATTTTTTAATGGCGGTCATTTTTTATTTTTCATGACAGTCACGACCGTCATTAAAAAGGCATATTTACAATGACGCCTAAATAGATAACAGTCACTATATTTTTTTTGAAGCATCATCGTAGCTTTACAATGATGGTTAATGATCGTCTTTAAAGCCATTTTTTGGTGTAGTGATAGTAATGACTATATCAAGAAAATGACTAAACAGATGCTTCCAAAATTTGAAAAGTATTGGTCTGATTTTAGTATGATTTTGTCCAAAGCTGTGGTTTTTTATCCGCGCTATATGCTTCAATTTGTGAATTTTATATACAACCAAATATATAGTATTTTAATTTTATTTCATACCAGGATGTCAAGAAGAATTTGCTTGAACTATTTAGTGGATATTATTAAAATGGATCTATTTCTAATAAGTTTTATCAAATAAAAGTGTAGATGTAGACACTTCAACTAATCTCAACATTGATTTTCCTACTAGGACAGAAAGATCTCTACTTTATTTAAGGTAAAATATTTGATTAAACTTTTCAGCTTTAGATTTTGCAATAATTTAAATATTTTTATTATGGATGTAGAATTTTAATGAATTTGATGATAATTCTATTACACCAAAGAGTTAATCGGAATTATATTTGGAGAAGCCAAGACTAAATTTGAATAAAAAATCCAACCTTGATATTCTTGCACCTTGGAAGTCATACCAATATAAATATCTTGATGTTGCAGCAATGGCACATGATATCCTAAGTGTTTATTTTACTATGGTTACTTTAGAAGCTGCTTTTATTGTTGGAAGAAGAGTTCTGGATCAATACCTTACCCAATTTTTGCCTAGTACAATTGAGGTAATTGTTTGCACTAGAGACTGGTTATTTGCTGAAAAAGGTTGTTTTTTATGAGCAATTCTTTCTTATTATAATTTGTGTATCAATAACGAATATATTTAACAATTTTTATTTATGTGTTTAAGATAAACCGTGTGAGGAATTTGCTTAAGTTATTTATTTGAGTTTTTCATAAATTACTCATGCATTTGGATTCCAAATCATATTGCTCTGATTTAAATGTTATTTTTTTGGCTTTTCACTCTTTAATAGATGCAAGTCTTACGATAAAGCAAAAAAGAAGTTAACATATTAGAGGCACCAAATATCCTCACTATCGTGTTAAAGCGATTTCAGGTAATTGCTTACAATTAAATTTGAATTATGTTCATGTATATTTGATTAATATTTGATTTACAATCCTTAACTGCAGTCTAGTAATTTTGAGAAGCTAAATAAACCAGTTCGTTTTTCGGAGGTTCTCAACACGGCACCAGAAATGAGTGGAACAAGTGACAAGTCTCCATTGTACAGTCTATATGCATTGGTGGTTCATTTGGATGTTAGGAAAGCTTCATTTTTAGGTCACTATGTGTGTTATGTGAAGAATATTCGAGAGGAATGGTTCAAGATTGATGACAACAAGGTAAGTGTGAGAAATATTGATATCAGTTTAGCTCTCTGGTATTGTTTTGATTTTTTGTTCTAAGTTAGAGGTAAGTCAAAAGGTCATCTTACTTGTATTCCTTGATGCCACAAAGCTCGATGGAATCTTTATTGATTCAATTTTATTGTGAATAGTGCCCAAAACAAGGAGGCTATGAATGTGGCTACTATATCATGCTATTTATGAAAGATATTGTTAACAATCATCGTACAAATATAACTAAATTGGTATTAATCTTTAATATTTAACCACTATTGATAGTTTATGTAATATATGTTTACATTTTAATATAGTATTTTTTCTAAACTTTGTTTTGTATCTAATGTTTGTAGTAGAAACATAAGTTGCGCTATACAAAGGAAGAACTATTTCAATTGAGGCAGGAGTAGTGCATATATGTGACAATGCATATTCGTGGATAGTAGAACATATAAAGTTTTACTTTTATTTTAGCTAATGTATAATGAGATTATTTTAGATAAATATATATTTTTCATTTTGGGTATAGACCTACTTATGTTTTGAAAAATTAAAAGTTAATTAGTAACTGGAGATTATAGATTTATTAATAAAATTATTAATATTTTATTATTCGTACGTTCAAAGGAAAGATATGATTTTTAAGATTTTGGGCAGACAAAAAGGCATTGTTATTATTTTTTTTTTTTTTTGCTAATAAAAAAGAAAGGCATTGTTATTTAATTTCCTATTTTATCCAACTAAATGTCTAAATCACATTATATCAATTAATTTTTTTACTTGTAGTGCAATTAGCACTATATTATTAAAATTTGCTAGGATTTACACGTGATGTCTCACATGACAATTGAATCAATTGTAAATTCAAAAATCAACACATTTTTCATATTTCCTCCCTTCCGCGTTTATTTTCCAAATATTGATGTAAAAACACATTTTTCCTATTCTATCATCTTCATTCTTCAGACTTTAAATAGATAAGATAATTAAATTATAAATTAATGTTATTTCTTAAAAAGACTAACAAATAAGGTAGGAAAAAAACTCTAGAAACATATTGAGAGAAAACGAAATTTTATTACCACTTTTATGATTATTTGAATAAAAAACACGAATTTATTCCTGATTCAAATTTCACGTGAGTGACATAATGTGTGATTTTTGACCAATTTTTAATAACATAGCGATAATTCGACTTTAGGTGCACTATTTTGAAAAAAATAATAAATTTGAAAATTATATATATAATAAAAAAAAAAAAAAAGGAAGAGAACTACATTAAAGTAATTTCTTCTGAAGCATAACGTTTTTAGATTTGGATTTCTTTTGGTTAATGAGAAGATACGATCTTTTCTCTCACCTTCGTCATATCTTCTAATTCCTGCTGGTAATCAATTTTCAGTTTTGGAGAAGTAGAATTTGAGAAAAAACAGTGAAGAATTAGGTGCTTGTGGTTTATTTGTGTGGGCTTGCTTAGTGTGAACAAGACAGTCTAATGAGCCATGTCGTCCATACCCAAAGAGCCAGAGCAGGTTATGTAGCTAAAAGGAGGATCAGCGCTGGGAAAGAAGACCATTCTCTAGAGTGACCATTTTCCTGGTTGCCAGAACGAGAGTTTAACTCCTCAGATCGATGGTGCTCCTAATTACCGTTAGGTTTTCTTCACTACTGCTTCACTTTACTGATAATTTTACATGTCATTTTCTGTTTTCTATTTTTCATTTTCACTGTTTATTTAATTGATTCTTTAGTTTTATCTTCTGTGTTAATAGGCTGATTCGTTGCATGTTCATGGGGTTGCAATTCCTACAACTGATGGGATTGGGGGGGGGGACTCAGAAAGAAGATGGAAAGGCGACTCAAGTTCTTTGGATTAACCTTCGCGAGGAACCAGTAAATTCATTTTTCATCCTCTATCATCTTCTTATCGATGATCTTTTGTTATGTTTCTTTAATTATCTTGGTATTTTCCTCTATACCAGTAAGATGTTATTATATGAGGAAACTATATCAGAGATTATGACCGTAACTGGTAAAGGTGACTTAAATTATAGGTTTCAACATCTTCTTGTGGAACATGATGGTGACTAAAGCAACTTCAAATACATAATTTGATTTCTTTCGTGCATGGCTAAATTATAGCACCAGTGTTGACTACTACGCGTTCTCAAGTAATATCTTGTGCATGCAATGTGCATATGAAGGGACTTATGCTTATGATATCAGCAATGGTCCATCCTATGGCAATTTTGTGATTCCTTAATACTCGTAGAAGCTTGTCCTCTTGTTAATGGGACAAGTTGCTAGCAATGATGACCGGTAATGTGTCATTGTCTCCTAGATATGTATGTTTGAAGAGGGATGGTAAAGGCTTCAATTCTAATGTGGGTACCAGCGCAACATAGGGTAGCAACTTCACAGTGTTAATGTGTAAGGAAATAAATTTTAGATTGTACCTTTGTGGCACTTTGGAAAGACATTCCAAGGTGTAGCCTCCAATTCTACACCGAGTGATATGTCCCTAGCTAGTAGGCTTTCTTGGATTTTCATATTCCAAGCTGTGTGTCAAGGCTAGCTGTAAGGTGTCCTCTTATTCGAACTCAAATTCATGTTCCACAAAAGAATCTACAATGTCAACGTAATAACAAGAATTAATATCCTTAGGATACCTCATCGCTTCAAAGATGTTGAAGCATATTGATTCTTCAACGAACTCCATGGTCAATATCCCACTGTGAACATCAATTTTAGTGCAAGTGGTTTTCATGAATGGTCTACCCAACAGAAGAGGAGTAGAGATACTGTTAGCTCATCTTGCATGTCAAGAAAAAAAAATGAGCAGAAAAGAGTATCTCATTGGACCTGTCAGGTAACTGTATTATAACACCACTGTCCTTGAGAGGACCAATGTTAAGTGAAGCACATATACAGTAGGACATAACATTAATGGATGCTCCTAGATCTAATATGGCTCCCTCAAACCTAGTGGTTCCTATAGTGCATGGAATAGTAAAACTACCAGGATCCTAACACTTAGGAGGCAATTTTCTTTGTAATACAGCTGAGACATTTTCCCTTAAAGTAACCACCTAATTACTTTTCAGCTTGCATTTGGTAGTGCATAGCCCCTTTAGATACTTGGCATACCTTGGCACTTGTTTTATGGCACCCAAAAAAAGAATGTTGACTTGCACTTTGTGCAAAGGTCTCGAAAATACCTTGTTCATGCTCCTTCTCCTTTGATTTAGCAAATAGAGGATTTAGATTTTATCTGAGCGATTGTATTTTCTCTTGTGACTTATGGGCCTTATCCTTTTCTAGCCCCTCTTACAGAGGTGTGTCCTTAGTAATGGTCTTAGTTGGTCCCTTAGGGAGCTCCTGAAGTTACTTTCCACTTTTCAAGGTAATGGCATTGGCATTGGCATTTTTCCTTGGATTTACCACAGTTTAGGATGAAAGTTTGTTAGATGCCTGAGCTTCTAACTTACTAACCGATGTGGCTAGTTGACCAATTTGAATCTCAATGTTCTTTATTGAAGTTTTAGTTTTATATATTTTACTTTGGACTTTTTGCTTAAACTTGACAGTGTTGGTCACTATATCACTAATTAAGTCTTCGAGAGACTTTATCCCCCTCTTCCATTAAAGCTTCATTACCATTTTCCCCTTCTATTAGCTCAACCTTTTTCAATTTCTACCTCATCCTCCTCCTTATGGTTTTCTAAGTTACTCCAAGTTACAATTCCACCCATTGATATGATTGCATTGCATCGCTCTTTGATGGGTCTTTTTGGATTTACTTGTATGTCATTAGGTAGAGTACCTTGGGGTCTTTGGTTGAGGGCTTGGGCTAGTTGCCCCACTTGAATTTCTAGGTTACAGATAAAGGCCTCTTGGTTATTTTCTAGTTGGCTCATTTTTGTATTCACTAATTGGATGAAAACTATACCCATTAAAGCATTTCTATTGTACTCAATTGGTGGGTTCTTTTCTTGAACTTAGGGAGGTGGTTGTGGGAACCAAGTGGTTAGATTGGTTGGTGGTTAAGCTAATTGTCAGCATGGTTGTTGTTGTTCTAAGAAAAGTTTAGATGGTTCTTCCACCCTAGGTTGTAGGTGTTTGAGTAAGGGTTCTCTTAACGGCTTGGATTGTTGACATAGTTCACAACTCCCAGAAGGGTCTCACAAGCCTCACTGGAGTGAGGTCCACTATAGTAATCACACACTACAAAAGGGGCTTTCACCATATTTACCTCAACTGATGCATCATCAAACTTCCTAGCTAATCCTAACAAGAAAGCATTTGTTTGGGCTTGCATTACTCTCAACATCAACTATTCCAGCTACTTTCTTGGGGTTTAATCTCTCTACTAGTCATTGACAATTATTTGAGGCCATTCATCTAATAGTGCAAAAGCTTCCTCATCCATTTTCTACATTAAAGCTTCTCCTATTGCTGCATCAATGATTGACCTAGAATGTCCAGCTAATCCATTATAAAAAGTTTGTAATTGAAGCCAAGTAGAAAGACCAAGGTGAGGGCATCTCTATAATAGCTCTTTAAAGCATTCACAATCTTTATAAAATGGTTCACATTCAAACTATTAGAAAGATGTAATATCATTTCTGAGCTTGGCAGTCATTGAAGGTGGGAAGTACTTTGAAAGAAACTTCTGAGCCAATTGATCCCATGTTGTTATTGACCCAATAGGTAATATTGTAACAAGGTCTTTGTCTTGTCCATTAGTGAGAAAGGAAACAAGCAAAGGCAAATAGCATCTTCAAAAATACCATTCATCTTGAAGGTGTCACAGAGTTTCAAGAATGAAGCCAAGTGCAAGTTGGGATCATCATTTACTAACCCTCCAAATTGATTTGTTTGCACCATTTGAATGATACTTGGCTTAAGCTTAAAGTTGTTAGCGTTGATACCTATCCTAGTGATTGAAGATTGAGCTTCATTTACTTATGGGACTAAAAAATCTCTTAAAGACTTGGGATCATAACAGCCTGCTGATTCTCTTGCTCTGCCATACCCTCTTGTTGACGTAGTGTCAACCTTTCCCTTGTTAAATGATGGGTGGTTCTTTCAATTTCAAGATCTAAAGGAACAAGATTTTCACCTATCATCCTGAGCGTGCAACAGAAACAATAAATAGAAAATTAAAAGGTACAAACTAGTATAACAATACTTAATTTGATATTCGTAGCAAGTTATTAACTCTCCAACAACGGCATCAAAAACTTGACACATAAATGCAAGTGTAATAAGTAATGCGAATAATAATGTGTATGAAAGTACAGATGTCGAACCCAGGGAGTTGGTTAACTTGTAATTGAGTACCAATTAGAGTATTATTATTACTATTTGGACAATGAAATGATAATAAGGAAAATAAAACTAAACTGCTATCCACCTAAAGTCACAAAATCCCAACAACTAAATATAGGAGAGAATAAACCTCGAAATGATTAACCCTCAATTTTCTAACATGTGAATCACTAAAATCCCCTAAAGCAACTACTAACTAATTATATGATCAATTAACACTAAATTGAATATGCATTCATCTCTCACGTAAACTGCATATAATATAATAACCTAACCTTATCACATTCTCATACTAATAAGATTAAATTATTATTTATGAAGAATGTCAATTATTGATAAGAATCATGGACCATTACAAATTTCGAATGAACCGATCACACGATCCAAGATGAAGCAACTCAAGGAAGCTTCAAATGGGCTCATTCAAGAGTTGATTCATGATCAAGAGAAGTTAAGAAGTGATTGCATTGTGTCGGAGGTTCTGGTCAATGAATTAAAAGAAAAATTTTCAGAATAAGCTCTGCGTTGTGGCATGGACTTTTAACCGCCGCAGCCTGTGTACCTTTTTGGGGATCCTGTGCCTAGTTCGCTGCAGCACATGTTTTTATCCGCCATGACACAGAAAAAATATCTTGTAATTTTTTACTATTGGATTAAAATCAATAGCTTAGATTTCTTTTGCTTTTAGGTTTTTGTTTGTTTGCTATAAATACACTTTAAGTCTCAACTATAAACTAACTTTTGGCATAAATACAAAATTGATTCAAATCAATTATTGAGAGCTTGAAAGCTCATTGTTCTTTTCCCAACCAACTTATCAAAGGATTTGCAAACCTTTGTGGCATTTCTTCTCGTCTTATTTCGTAGTGCATAATATCCATGTATTAAGGTGAGTTCTTGCTATCAAAAATCTAATTTTTTTCTTAAGATTTGAATGCTAATTTAGTGTTGGGTCTTAGACCAAATTTCTTGTGGTTCTCAAACCATTTTGCGTTTATGGGTCGTAAGGATTGTGCTCTCGAGTTTGCATCATTTGGTATCTGAGCTCTTGGTTGTAATTTCATATTTCTATCTTTGTTCTTGTCATTTTCATTTCTATTTAAAAAAAATTCTGAAAATTTGTGTTGTTCTTCATTTCCTGCATTTTCTTCAAATTTCCTGTGTTTTCATCATTTTCTTGCTTGTTTCTTCCATTTTTTGCTTGTTCTTGTATGTTCCTGAAAAATTATAGCTTGTGCGTTGTGTTCCCTGCACATTTCTAGACAGATTTGGGGAGATTTTCATATTGAAAATTTTTCTAGATTTTTGTTAGTAAAAGGAGTGGATAGTTTGCTAATTTTTCGTGTTATGTCATTATTGTAATTTCGGAACAAAACTATATCTCTTGAAATTAAAAAAAAAAGAGAGAGAGAGAGAATAGAACATATCTCTTAGAAATATCCTGAGTAAATATCTTTCAAGATATTTATTTTAAAAAAAAAGATATTTTTGAAAATTTAAAAAAAGAAAAAAAGAAAGAGAGTGGCATTTAATTTCCAAGAATTTTACGAAGTTTCGTTAAAGTATCGTTTATACTTTTAACGTATTGATCCTTTATTCGTTTGGTTATTGCAAATATCAATTTGCTTGAATTTGACTTTGTTCCAAAAATTTTCCCAATCATAGAGTTAGAAATCCTAACATATTGAGTTAGTTTCTTTTGTTCTTTACTATTGGATATTGCAAACTACACTTGGTGATAGAAGAATTCTACAATTGTGTGAAAAACCTGAATGGTTTGGTTTGTTAAAGAGCTAAGAGTGCTTGAGCAATCAATCTGAGCGGTAAACACGTGAGCTAAAGGAGTAAAATTAATTTTCTTATTAACTAATTTTTTGTTGCTTTAGTTGTTGTGACAATGTTTAATAGGAATAGTTTCAAGGAAAGACCAGATACCACATTCTTGATGAGGAAATTACAACAATCTATGAAATGGATGAATGTCGTCATGGTAAGTATAAATGAGAGAGTGGAGAGATAAGGGGCTACTATTTCCAACCTGCAACAAGGGACACTATAGGGTGTTCCGAATGTTAGAAGGCTTGATAGGAAGGCTTACGATTGGGAGGAGTTTGATGAAGAAAGTTTGGATGGGGATTATGAGGAGGAAGACATGGAAGGGGAGGTATGTAGAGACCACTGCCTTGGCCTAATGACAGAGTAGATAGAAATTTGGGGAGTATTAAGATGAAGATGCCATTTTTTCAAGGGAAGAATGACCCGGAGTTATATCTAGAATGGGAGAAGAAAGTTGAGCATGTCTTTGAGTGTCACAACTATGCCGAGGAGAAAAAGGTAAAATTAGCAATAACTGAATTTATTGATTATGCTTTAAATTGGTAGGATGAGTTAGTTATTTTTAGAAGAAGAAATGGAGAGAAACTGATTGATAGTTAGGTGGATATGAAGGCTATCATGAGGAAGAGGTTTGTTCCAAGCTATTACTATAGGAAACTCTATCAGAAATTATAAAGACTCAACCAAGGCGTTAGGTCAGTGGATGAGTATTATAAAGAGATGGAGGTGGCCATGGTAAGAGTTAATGTAGAGGAGGATCGAGAAGCCACGATGGCTAAGTTTGTGAGTGGTTTAAACCAAGACATTGCCAATGTTGTAGAACTTCATCATTATATGGAGTTAGAAGACATGGTTCATATGGCAATCAAGGTGAAGAGACAATTAAGAAAAAGGAGTAACCGGTCGATACCACCAAAGGCAAGCCCTACAACACCAACACCAACACCAAAACTAAAATCGAATCCTACTATACCATGGAAAGCTAATTGGAAGAAGGATGAGTTAACTAGCTCCAAGCCAATATTTGATTCAAACAAAGGCAAAGAGACAGAGGCAAGTAAAGATAAAGACAAAGTTGAAAACCCAACCTGTAATTGTGATATTAAGTGTTTTCGTTGTCTTGGAAGGGGTCACATTGTATCTCAATGCCTAAACAAAAGGACAATGATCACCCAAGCCAATGGTGAGATTGGAACGGTTGATGATAGTGATGATGAGGAGATAGGGCCCGTTGATAGAGAGGCTTTTTTGATAAGAAGATCTTTGAGTGTCCAATTCAAAGATGAAGATATGAAACAACAAAGAGAGAACATCTTTCACCCAAGGTGTCATGTAAACGCCAAGGCGTGTAACGTAATTATTGATGGAGGTAGTTGCACCAACACCCGAAACCGTACAAGTTGCAATAGTTGAATGATAGTGTGGAAGTGAAGGTTAACAAACAAGTTTTAGTGTCCTTCTCCATTGGAAAATACAAAGATGAAGTGATATGTGATGTGGTTCTAATGCAAGCTGGGCACATTTTGTTAGGAAGGCCTTAGCAATATAATAGGAAAGTTACACATGATGAATACAAGAACAAATATTCTTTTGTGAAGAAGGAAAGACTATTACACTAGTACCTCTCATTCCTAAACAAGTTTATGAGGATCAAATAAAGATGATTAAAGAAAAGAAAGGAAAGGAGAAAGTAGGAGAAAAAAGTGTGATGAAAGAGAAGAGTAGAGGAGAAAAAGAAAAAAGAAATAGAAAAAAAGAGTGGGAGCTTCTATACGAAGTCGAGTGATGTAAAACAAGCCATTTTGGCAAAACAATCTAAACTTGTACTTTTGTACAAGGAGACTAATTTTTCTACTAATGAACTTGACAATTCTTTGCTAAGTATTACTATTTCTTTTTTGTATGAATTCCAGGATGTATTTTCTGAAGAGATCTCAAACGGTGTACCCCCATTGAGAGGGATCGACATCAGATTGACTTCATTCCTAGAACATCTCTTCCAAACTGACCCCCTTATCGAACCAATCTAGAAGATACTAAGGAGATCCAAAAGCAAGTCGATGAATTTTTTACTAAGGGTTAAGTGAGGGAAAGCTTAAGCCCATGTGCCATACTAGTGCTACTCGTGCCTAAGAAAGATGGATCAAGTCAGATGTGTAATGATTGTCGAGCTACCAACAACATTACGGTAAATTATAAACATCTCATTCCTAGGTTGGATGACATGTTAGATGAGTTGCATGGTTCATGCATTTTTACCAAAATTGATCTTAAAGTGGACATCATCATATTAGGATGAAAGAAGGTGATGAGTGGAAAACCACATTTAAAACAAAACATCAATTATATGAATGGTTAGTCATGTCTTTTGGGTTAACTATTGCACCTAATACTTTCATAAGACTAATGAACCATGTTTTAGTGCCTTAATTGGAAAATTTATGGTTGTATATTTTGATGACATTCTCATTTATAGCAAAAATTTGGAAGAGCATGTTATACATTTGCATGTTGTGCTTGAACTGTTAAGAAAAGAAAAACTATATGCTAATTTGAAAAAGTTATGTTTTTGCATGGAGAAATTAGTTTTTCTTGGTTTTATTGTAATTTTTAGGGGAATAGAGGTGGATGTAGAGAAAGTGAAAGCGATTAGGGATTTGCCCACACCTAAATCTGTTACTGATGTTAGGAGTTTTCATAGTTTAGCTAGCTTTTATCACACATTTGTTAAAGATTTCAGTGTGCCAACTGCATCTATAACTGTGGTTATAAAGAAAATTGTTGGGTTTAAATGGGAAGAAAACCAAGAGAGGGCTTTTAACTTGATCAAGGATAAACTATGTTTTGCACCTGTTTTAGCTCTACCTAATTTTACTAAAGTGTTTGAGGTTGAGTGTGATGCATCAGGTGTAGGTATAGGAGTTGTTTCAATGTAGGAAAAAAGGCCAATCGCATTCTTTAGTAAGAAACTCAATGGAGTAGTCCTTAATTACCCAACATACGACAAGGAGCTCTATGCTTTGGTGATGACTCTTGAAACATGGTAGCATTGCCTATGGCCTAAGGAAGTCGTCATTCACACGGATCATGAATCCTTAAAACATTTAAGAAGCAAAGGTAAGTTGAACCGGAGGCATGCAAAATGGATGAAATTCATTTAATTATTTCCTTATATTATTCAATGTAAGAAAGGTAAGAAAAATATAGTAACTTATGCTTTATAGCGAAGGTATACTTTACTTTCCGCTTTGAATGCTAGGTTACTAGGATTTGAGTATATTAAAGAAATATATGCTAATGATGATGATTTTTCTTTGCTTTATAATGCATGCAACAAAACTGTTTTTGGAAAGTTGAATAAAATGGATGGGTATTTATTTAAAGAAAATTAATTATGTGTACCTTACTGTTCTATGCATGAGCTATTGGTTAAGGAGGCTCATAGGGGAGGATTAATTTTCCATTTTGAAGTTTAAAAGACTATAGACATTTTGCACGAACATTTTTATTGGCCAAAACTTAGGCAGGATGTAGAAATAATTTGCTCCAGATGCATCACTTGTAGACAGGCCAACTCTAAAGTTCTATCTCAAAAATTGTATACTCCGCTACTCATACCTATTTCACCTTGGCTAGACATTTCCATGGATTTTATTTTAGGATTGCCCAGGTCGAAAAAGGATAAAGACTCAATTTTTGTGGTTGTTGATAGGTTTTTAAAAATGGCATACTTCATTGTGTGTCATACAATTGATGATGCAACAAATGTAGCAAATTTATTTTTTAGAGAAATTGTGCGGCTTCATGGAGTTCCAAAAAGTATTATTTTTGATAGGGATGTTAAATTCTTAAGTTACTTTTAGAAAATTTTATCGGCTAAGTTGGGGACTAAACTTTTATTTTCTACAACTTGTCATCCTCAAACTGATGGCCAAACTGAAGTAGTCAATTGGACTTTGTCTACTTTATTGCATACGATCATACAAAAGAATTTGAAAAACTTGGAGGATTATTTGCATTTTGTTGAATTTGCTTATAATAGGAGTATGCATTCAACCATTGATCCTACACCATTTGAAATTGTTTAGGGTTTTAAGCCACTTACTCCTATGGACTTATTACCTTTACCTATTTTAGTAAGAACTGATTTAAATGGTGCCTTCTAACATGAAAGCATTCATGAATGTATTGAGAAAAAGAACAAAGAATTTGCGTTCAAGGCTAACCAAGGGCAACCCAGAGTCATTTTTGAACCTGATGATTGGATTTGGGTACACAAGAGGAAAAAAAGATTTCCTAAAAAATGAATGTCCAAGTTGCAACCTAGAGGAGATGGACAATTCTAAGTGCTTGAACGAATCAATGACAATGCCTACAAGCTAAAACTTCCAGGTGAATATAATGTTAGTGCCAATTTTAATGTTTCTAACCTTTCTCTTTTTGATAATGCAGTTGAAGATTCGAGGTCGAATCCTTTTAAAGAGAAAAAATTATATCAACCAAAGGGAAGGGAAAAACTCTAAGTTTGACTTGTTCCTCTGTGATCCCACTGGTTTCAAGTTAAAGCAGACTACATGAAATTTCTTCAAGTATTTGTTCGAGTCTTCTCTAACATAACCCTTAAAAGTAAGTAACAAATGCATTAAAATAATAATTTTATTTTATTAAGGTATTATTATTTTATTAACAAATTCATTAAAATAATAATATTTTTTTTCCTTATTTGACTCATTAACAAATATAGAAGACTAAAAAACACATTTTTTAAATGTAAGAGAATAAACGTACATTTCACTTTTTTCCTCTTTAATATTTTGTTATAAATATGTTTTCATAAATATAAAGATTAAAAAATAAAAATAAAAATTCACAGAAGTAACTTAAATTAAGTCATTTATATTGTTTCATCTTTTAGATTATAAATGATGTCATTTATCTTCTTAGTTTTAGAAAACTGAGTTAATTAAGGAGAAGTTATATTATTTTAATATATTTATTAAAATATTATTATTTTCTATCTAGGCATTAAATACGATTAAAATACAGCTCTTTAACAATGGTAAATGAAAATTAATATAAAAAAAATACAAAAAATATTTGTTTTAAAATTTATTAATTGCAACTGTTTTATTTTAATATTTTCTTAATTTTTACTTATTATTAAAATTTTAAAATTATATTTAAATAAGTTTATTTTTTAATATTATTATTAATGAATTTTTTAAACAATTTTATATTAAATTTTACTTTTATCATTATTAAAGACTTGTATTTTAATTACTTAACATAAAATAATAATATTTTAATAATAAATCATTAAAATAATATAATTTATCCTTAATTAATCTATTTTTTATAATTAAAGGATTAAATATTAAGAATATGCAATAAATATACGTTCAAAAATAATATAAAAATGTATTTTTATTTAATGCATTTACTAAAAAGCAGTAAATATATGTCGATTATGTTATAAAATGTTAAATGTTAGTGTTTTTTTTTTTAACAGAAAAAAAGCTCCTCGGATGCACTTTAAGTTGTCATCAGAAAAATTTTTATATACAATTATGATTATTTCAACACTCAAATTTATAATCTAATGTATATAATTTAGCAACGTTATCTATTGGACTATTCCCTTCGGGCGTTAAACTCTAGTGTTTGAAAACTTGTTAAAAATGAAAACTACTTTTTGTAAAATGGGTTATGATACGTGCTTGAGTAAAATAGGGAAAAACGTACATGAAGTTCAATCTTCAGACCACGTGAATGCGCAGCGGATCTTCTCTCCTACCAATTGCAATTAATTTGTCATTTGTCAAAAGTTCTACTTCTAAACATATAAATTAGCGGAGGACTTTTAGATGTCAAATTAATAAATTGAAGTATAGTACAGATTGAAAATAGGGAAATTTTCTTTTTTTATTTAATTGTTTTAATTAATATATAATAAATTATTTAAAAGTAGTTAAATTTTGATATTATATTATAATTTTTAAATTGTTAAACACAATATATCTAAATAAAAATTTAAATTTTTAATAAAACACAAGTAAAACAAGCATAAAAATAAAATAAATAATCTTAGATTGATAACTAGATGAAAAAAATTACTATGCGAAAAAAAAAAAAAAAAAAAAAGAAGGTATTTTTATTCAAAACAATGATATGAGAAAAGTTATTAATCTACACTAGAGGGGCTATTGTAGATCCTCTGTGATAAAATAAATAAATAGATTATTTGAAAAACTTTGGAAGTGAGAAAGAAAATACGTACCTTAAGAATACAGTAGTATGTAGCCATGCATGCAAGTTAGACGTAGTCTACAAATTTTTTTCCTAATAATAAAAGAGACTATAAAAATACAGCCATATATGACTCATATGAATATAACTTATTGCCTCATCACGTAATATATCATTCATCCGCAAGGAAACTCCTCAAAAAGTCTATCTTGAATTAAATCAGAAAAGCATACTCATGAAGGCAACCACAAGTATTGTCAATGTTTTGCTTTAGAAATTCCAAGCTGAAACCTCATTATTTCTTTTTACCAGTTTGGTTTGAATTTTAGCTATTTAGAAAAGAAGCTAGATTGAAAGAAACAAATTTCTTAAGCATTCTAAAATGCACGCAGCTTTCACTCAAGAATATTATCAAACGACTTAAAAAAAAAAAAACTATTTTTGACGACTTTTCTTATTGAAGCTTTTTTCAGTAGCTTAAATTTTTTTGAATACAACTTCTAACATTATTATATGGAGGTATTTTTCATATACAAGGTATAACCAGTCTAAAAAGACACCACTGTAAAAACATAAACATAAAATTGTGCCTCTTTGAAGTTTAGTAAAAGAAAAGTATGCTTCTTTGACTAATTGAGGTAGGGCTTTAAAAGGGTGAGGCGGGCTCGGGACAATTCTTGCGGCGCATAACAAGGACCCTATAAAGAGAAGCGATATATTTGTTTTAGAGAATTATTAATTTTAATTTAATAGTAAGACAAAGGGCAATACTAAAATTAAATTTAGCAAATATTATAATAAAGATATAACTATAAATGAAAGTTTAAAACCATCTTTACTAATAAAATACAAAATAATTAATAAAATTACTTGTTCACTTAAATAATTTTAATATTGGAAAAGTTGCTTTTAAAAAAATAAAGAATGTAATATAACTAGTTGTGAATTTATAATCGAATGAGGGATTTATTTAATTATCAATATAACTACATTATTTTTATTATATTTAAAAAGTATACATATGTGTTTTTTATATTAAAACAAAGAGAGAAAATATTAAAGGGGACAAAAATGCATTCTTTGTCATTGTCTTGCTCCATATCATTGAAATGGGATTCTCATCCCCAATTCTCATTCCTCCTCACATTAGAGGTGTGCAAAATTGGGTTAGTTCGAATTTGAACTTGAACCAACTCAATTTAATAGGTTCTTAAAAAATAGAAATCGATCCAAACTAATTAAAGGTATAAAATCAATCTAAATTGAACTAAAATTTTTTGGGTAATTGATTTGGGTTGGATAAATTAGTTTTTATATATAATTTTGATTCAACAAACTTTAAGCTCTATAATTTGTATTTGTATATGATATCATAGTTAGTGTTTAAATTAAATAGTTCTAAACTTTCAATGACTTTGATGAGAAAAAATTATATAATTTTTTATTCTTTAATTTAGTACAATTTTAGGATTTTTTAAATAAAATTATTCATTTTAAATAGCAAAAATTAAAAAACTAATTATATTCTACTATTTAAGTCCACTCAAAAGTCCTGGTAATAAAAAGACAATTCTAACCTTTGATGATGTGCATATAATAGCAGTAAATCACTCACGAAAAGATTCAGTAACTTCCCGCCCAACGAAAAATCAATGGATCGCGAAAATAAAAGGGAGTCTAATATGGTTGGCAACAACAATGGATGGGGTATACCGACTTCTGATGATGAGGATCCAAATCAAAAGAAGAACAGAGAGTCAAAAAAGCAAATTTCAGCTGAAGAATAAGCAGTAAATCACTCACGAAAAGATTCAGTCACTACTCCGTCCAAAGAAAAATCAATGGATCGCGAAAATCAAAGGGAGTCTAATATGGTTGGCAACAACAATGGATGGGGTATACAGACTTCTAATGATGAGGATCCAAATCAAAAGAAGAACAGAGAGTCAAAAGAACAAATTTCAGCAGAAGAACAAGAGCTTATTATCTCCACAGAAAGAGACTTTGAGAATCAAGTGGTACCTTCATGGAGGAATCAATTGACAGTGAGAGCCTTTGTTGTGAGCTTTGTGCTTAGTGTTTTGTTCTGTTTCATTGTAATGAAACTCAATCTCACAACTGGGATTATACCTTCTCTTAATGTCTCTGCTGGTTTGTTGGGTTTTTTCTTTGTGAAAACTTGGACCAAATTCTTGGAAAACGCTGGAATGTTGAAGCAACCCTTTACAAGGCAGGAAAATACTGTAATTCAGACCTGTGTTGTTGCTTCCTCTGGAATCGCCTCTAGCGGTAGGATTTTGAGTGATTTTTATGAATTTTAAAAGTTCATGGTATTCATTTATGACTTAAATCTTTACAAGGCTTTTTGGAATTCGTATCAAACACTTTAGGAAGAGTAGAAGACATCTAGCGAAGGACTTGTTTATTTATCAAAATTGTCTTCATTAACTAATCATCAAGATACATTGTAAACATTAATTACATACTAATAGCTTGAGAAAATTATGTACTTGGATGGTCCATAACAAAGGATGAAGCATGCTTTTGACACGTGAATTGCTTACTCACTTTATAATAATTTTCTGGATATCCTAACAAACATATTGCTTAAATTCTAGCATGCTTGATTGCTTGAGGCTGTGTATTATTAAATAAATGCATTGAAATTTGTTTGTTTATGCTGTTCCAACTTAGTTAAAGACAAATTGAGATCATTAAGATTTTGATTCAAGCAGACAAATATTTGCTTGTGACAGAGTCAGATCTGCATGCTTGATTCAACCTGTAAATCTAAAATGAAAATCATTCACTAAGGATGTTAGGTATTCTGTTATTGGTCCTTCAAAATGAAATTAGTGGTTTGGTTGGCTAGTTTTTGGAATGATGCATAAAGAGCTGATGAAGAAAATTGTTCTCATTTACTTATTTATCTATCAGCTCTGAACTCACATAGTTACATAAAAATTCAAAATGTGAAGAAAACGTTGACTTACATTGTGATTTGAAGCTTAAAATGAACAACAATATATATGACATTATTTTTGTTTTTGTTACTCTATATGTACAAATCAGGTGGTTTTGGATCGTACCTCTTTGCGATGAGTGCACGAGTTGCAAGCCAATCATCAAACATCAGTGATGTCAAGAATCCAGGATTAGAATGGATCATTGGATTTCTGTTTGTTGTCAGTTTTTTGGGTCTCTTCTCGGTGGTGCCTCTCCGGAAGGTAATGCTTTGATTGCTTAGAATTATCATTTCCTTTCCTTACATTTTCTGATTGAAAATGAGCCAAAAATAGAAAGAAAGGGGAAACAAATAGCAAGCAATGCTTATAAGTCATTTGGGTTTGTGTCAGATCATGGTTATAGACTTCAAATTGACCTATCCAAGTGGTACTGCAACTGCTAATATCATAAATGTCTTCCACACTCATCAGGGATCTGAGCTTGCAAAGTAAATGCACTTTCAATACTTTTTTCCCCTTATATAATTTGGATATTATGACTTTTGAGTATTTACATATCTGTTCAACTCTTCTAGGAAACAAGTGCGAAAATTAGGCCAATTCTTCTCATTCAGTTTCTTGTGGGGTTTCTTTCAATGGTTCTATATGGCGAAAGAAGGATGTGGATTTGCAAGCTTCCCTTCATTAGGTCTCCAAGCCTTTAAGAACAAGTACTCATACTAGCTCCTTCCTTTTCTTGTTAGAAAGTATTTTCTATGTTTTTTTTTTCATTTGTCTTTCCTTTTATTTTTCCAAATTCTCATTTATATTTAGTGATTGATGAGCTTTTCCAATATATGCAGGTTCTACTTTGATTTCTCAACATTATATGTGGGTGTTGGCATGATTTGCCCCTACAGTGTAAACATATCAGTGCTGCTTGGAGGCATTCTTTCATGGGGTATAATGTGGCCTCTTATAGAAAAGCAAAAGGGTAATTGGTTCTCTGTAGAGAATGCAAGCTCCATGCATGGACTTGAAGCTTACAAGGTTTGTTTATTTCTACTTCAAACAGAGAGGCTCTGTATTATTATGAAACCCCCTCTAATTATCTATTATTATTCAACTTTTGTTTGTTTCTTACATATTTATATCTAGTTAGAAACTTACATGAATACATTCATTTAGGTATTCATATCCATTGCCTTGATCTTGGGTGATGGATTGTACAACTTTTGCAAAGTTCTTGGTAAAACACTTTTGGGATTGTATCCTCAGCTTCAACACAAAGCTACCCACCCAGATCTTCCCTCTCCTCCGAGCACTTATGACAATGATCACAGGACTGTTTACTTCTTAAAAGATAGAATTCCAACATGGTTTGCTACTACAGCCTATGTTGCAATTGCTGCAATATCTATTGCTACTCTTCCACATATATTCCCCCAACTCAAATGGTATTACATAATAGTAATCTATATCCTTGCACCCAGCTTGGCCTTTTGCAATGCATATGGTTGTGGACTCACAGATTTGTCTCTTGCTTCCATTTATGGAACGCTTGCCATTTTCACAATTGGAGCATGGGCTGGTTCTTCCCACGGCGGAGTTCTTGCTGGTCTAGCAGCTTGTGGAGTCATGATGAATATTGTCACAACAGCATCTGATCTAACACAAGATTTCAAGACTGGCTATTTGACTCTAGCTTCCCCTAAAGCCATGTTTGTGAGTCAAATTATTGGCACAGCAATGGGTTGCATAATTTCTCCTTGTGTTTTTTGGCTCTTTTACAAGGCTTTTGATGACCTGGGGCTTCCTGATAGCCAATATCCAGCTCCGTACGCAACTGTTTATCGAAACATGGCATTACTTGGAGTAGAAGGTCTCTCATCTTTACCTAAGTATTGTCTCTTGCTTTGTTTCATATTCTTTGCAGCAGCTATTGTTATAGACCTAATTAAGGATTTAATTGACAAATTAAGTGGAAAAAAGTTGGCACAGTACATTCCAATTCCAATGGCAATGGCGATACCTTTCTATCAAGGACCATACTTTGGCATTGATATGTGTGTTGGAAGCTTGATTTTGTTTATATGGAGAAAGAGAAACAAGCACAATGCAAATGCTTTCGTTGGTGCAGTTGCTTCTGGTTTGATCTGTGGAGATGGAATATGGGCTTTGCCTTCTTCTATTCTTGCTATTGTTGGGGTCAAGCCTCCAATTTGTATGAAGTTTTTGTCAAGAGCAACAAATGCCAAAGTTGATGGTTTCTTAAGTACTTCTTAGGCTTAAGCTTATTATTGTTATTATTGTTGTTGTTGTTGTTATTGTTGTTAATGTTTCAAGTCTTTAAAAAGGTACATCCATATGTGGGCAATATCATATGCCAAATAGTTGTTTTAATTTCTATTCCCCCCTCATTTTTATTTCCTTTTTTGCTTGTAAATTCTTGGTATAGTATAGTAGTTTTTACAAACATTGTTATGAAGAAAACTTCGATTTAGTACTTGTTAATATACCATACTATGTCAAAAGTTGTATATTATTTCTTTCTTTCTCCCCTCCCTCCACCTACATTCATAAGAACAAAAATAACATTTCTATAATATTGAATGGGTTTTAACTAGATGAATTTTAACTTTGAATTGGTCTAAATGATCGGAGTCCAATGTGAAATGTTGAGCACAAGTTGAACATAATAGTGCTATTGTTTTAATTACGAGTTTTAATAAAGAATATTATAAATATTATTTTCTAAATCAATTTCCATGATTTAAACAAAGGATTTAACACAACATCAGGCAAAATTGAAATTTTAACAAGAAGAAAATTTTTCATTAATTATTTTCCACAACTAGACTTTTATAAGGAACTTAAAAACAACGAGAAAGAAAAGGAAGGCAAAGGGAAACGTAGTCAACTAGCAAACCAATTTAATACCTTATTTTGTATTATACGATTTTATTCTTAACATGTATACATCACAGACAATAATAACTTCTAAAATGACAAATCACATTGAAAGGAAAGGCATGTGAGACTGTGATGAAATTTAGAAATTGGCTCTCATACTATTGATTTATTAGAAAAATATAGTGAATGAGTGATTGTTTGTATATATGGCTTGAAGTAATAATTTGTAGTTTGATAATTGATAGTTTGACGGGGGAGTAATATTAGTAATAAGACAATATTATACTATTGAGGATGGTTTTTATAGCTAACTAAGTAGGCTCAGCACAGGCCAACTTATTCTAATTAATGATTTTAGAATTGTAAAAAAGTTTTACTTGGACTAGGGTTGGACGTAGTTAGATTTTTGTTAGTTTTTATCTAAAATACTAACTGAATCGATATATATCAGTGTGCAAACTTAGGTGGTTATAATTTTTGGGATATTAATTTCATTTGTATTAATGCTCATTGAAGAGAAACTTGCTGTCATGGTTCCTTCATCTTCATCTGATTCTAGCATATCATTGTATCTTCCATGATATCTCATTGTGTATTCATTTCTAATAACACCTATGCATGGATTGACAACTCTACATCCATGGTTTTCAGCTTGTATGACATGTGTATGGTTAGCTTTCATAAATGAATAGAATTAAAGGTCAATTGTGTCTAGACACAAATGTTATAACAAGACAAAACTAAAAGTCATAGAAGTTTTTAAAAAAATTAAATTATTTAGAATGTACATAGCAATTAGAAAGAAAAAAAATCCAAAAAATCACACCCGCAAACATAACAATATAACGTGGTAAACTCACTTACGCTCCAATCGTAAGTGGTAACATCTATGGGTTGCTTAAAGCAGCCATTCAGTAGTCAAATTTACTAAAAGTAATAAATAGTTATACAGACTTACTAAGTTAAACCTTCAATATCTCTATCAGTAAGAACTACCTGTTCTAACTACCTAAGCTGTTATCACTAACTGTCATCATAGCTACTTTGATTTACACTAAATCTAGCACACTTCCAAGGCCACACCACTATACAGTGTGATACTAGTATCTACAATTAGTATTTGTGAATTTTAAACAAGATAACAAATTCCAAAGAAAATATTTTTTGTAAAAACTCGTCGTATTAACAATAAGAAAACACATTCAATGTATTGTTGATACAAAATCTTCAATTTTAATTCACAAAAGTAGAAACCTTTGTATTGCAATACAAAAACATACTCAATGTATTGCAAATACAAAATTGCAAATTTTAGAAATAAGAAGCTTATTTTTTGAAACTTCAAATTACCAACACGAAAAAAGCACTCAATGTATTAATGATTTGATAATACAATAGATATTTTGTATTACAAAAATGGTCATAAAAATGACAGAGTTTTGTTTTTTTTTTAAAAAAAAATTCCTCAAAAAATAAAGAAAATGAATTTGTATTTATAGAAAAAATTTCAAGTACCATAACCCTAGCAGACCCACTTTGGCGAGGTCCTTGCGAGCTAACGGGCTAAAAAAAATAACATCGTCAATCCCTCGCCGACCTACCTTGATAAACAAGATCGATACACTTACACTCCAAGTGTGTCTGTCTTGTAGTGCTTCATCCTTCTTCATGAATCAACACATCCATCTTGAAGCCAACTCCAACTTCATAGTTAAACAGTAACTTGTACACACTAAACAAACACCCGAGAACATATTTGGAGACCTACGTGTAATCTAATCAAATACTATTGTGTTACCCCTGCATAGATAGACACTGATAGGCTAAGCACAAAAAGTCAAACAAACTCCCCCTGACTTCATGCAACACTCCCCTTTAATGCATGCAAGTCAGACAACATGATGCAATTGATGAACACAATTTTGACCTATATTTTGTTATATTTTTAAGCATTTATTTTATGTTTTATTTTATTATTATCGTGTTTTGGAAGATATTTATGTGTTTTATATGCTTTTGGACTTTTACAAGATTATTGGACTTAAATGAATCAAAGAGAGTAAAATTAGAGTAGAAAGAGTTGAGCAATGTAATCCTTACATTGAAGATCATTCATTATGTAAGGGGTACATACGAGGCAAGCACAACAACGCGCGTCGCAGTGAAGAAATAGTTATGCCCCGGAGGGTTCACTCTCAGGTTTCTATATTGGAGCCAAAAATTAATGATTGCCACAGCGGTGGACTCTTTGTTTTTACTATAGAGTCCATTATCAACTCGCGTTGCGACAGAAGGAAATGTGCGTCGCAGCGGGAAAGCCCCTGGTTTGTATACTATCCCAAATTTTCACCCCGCGCCGTGGTTGGAAAAAATGTATGCCACGTACCAAAAATTTCCCACAAACCCTAATTTGCATGTGCTTTTTCACTCACCTATAAATACTACACTATACCTTTCCCAAACATAAATTTTGCAACCAATTTCCTTCTTATCTTAGCTGCTGTGGCAATTGGAGTTTCTATCCAAAATTAAGAGAAGACCCTCCATTTGTGAAGCTACTCTAAGGATTAAGAAAGATGATCAACCAACTTCAAGGAATTGGAGCTAGGAGATCAAGTGAGGTATTGTTATTGTAATATCTTTTTCTTCTCTTTGATTTTTGTATGCCTCTTGATAAGTACTCGAAAAGCACTAATATTTCGTGGTTTATTGCGCTTAATTGTTTAAAAATAGATTTGTTATTATTGTTTATTTGACTATTTTTCATAAATCTATCAATTCAAAATCACGGGTATGTTTTAGTGTATTTCAGGTGTTTTTAGCATCAAATGAGGTGAACGGTACAAACACGCAAAGACAGGACACTTATAGCGCTCGAATCACGAGTTACGGGCAAAACGAGTCAAAATACGTAAGCCGTACATATCAAGCAAGCACATATGTAAGGGGGTAAAGTGAAGAAAGGAAAGGCGATGCGCGCCTCGGCGAGGAAAATGTATGCCGCGGCGGGGAGCTCTCAGGTTTTCACCAATATTTCCAATTTTTGTGTTGCGTCGCAGCGGAAAAAATGTATGCCGCGGCGCGCCTATTCTTATTGCAATCAGGAATTGTGTAAACCCTTACATCTATAAATACCCCCTCTAGACTCCAACCGTTGATGATCGAAGATAAAGCTTTTGGAGAAGAATGTCATCTCACCATTAGCGGTATTTAGATCTAGAATTTCCTTGATGTTATAGAATTCTATCTTTCTTCTTCCTTCTTTGAGTGTATGATCATATTATATTTGTCTATGAATTTTAATATGAACATGAGCGGCTAATTTCATTATGGATGTTTAGTTTGTGTTGCCATGTTTGCTAGAATTGTTTTTGGTGAATGTTTTATTGATTTAATATAAATAAATTACCTTTTGATTAAGAGCATGTTTTAGATATTTAATTATGAATTTTCATGGGCCAATTTGATATTCATAGTTAGGTTGAAAAATCTGAGAATATAGTTTTAGGAACGTCACCTTGACTTATTCCGAAACACTTAATCAAAGCTTCAAATTAGTGACTTAGTTATAACATTAGTTTAATTGGCATAAATTTTCTTGCGCATAATTTGATTGATATTTGATATACCCGATCGTAGGATGTTAATTAGTTAATCAACAAAGAGAATTTACCCGACCGTAGGTATTCTCGTAATAAAAAGGAAAGCCGGTAAAATTGTTTATTAGAACATTCATGCTATTTCACCATTACTTTTCGATGCAAGCATGGCCAACCAAAATAAACGTCCATACATCCTCCATTGATTTTCAAATCTACTTGAATTGAATGTGAATTTACGATATTATTTTCGTTTAATTGTTCGTACCATTGATTTTGCTACAAACCAAACTCTTTTTACAGTTTTACTAGATTTAGGACTCTAGTTAACTTAGAGTTTTAGTTTCAATAGAACTCTATTTAATTAGTATTTTTAGTTAAGTTAGGACTTTAGTTAGTTTAAGAAAAAGGTTGTTTAAAACCATTGCAATTCCTCGAGAGACTGACCTCGGAGGTTTGCTTGTCACTTTCTACGAGTGATTCGTATACTTGCGACTACTATAATTTGCACATCAAGTTTTTGGCGCCACGTCAGAGAATTGGCGTTTTAAATAATTTTTTTTTTAACTTTTTAGAGTTTCTAAATTAGATTTATTTAATTATTTTAGTTAAATTTTATTTTATTTTTATTTTTATCTTTTATTCAAAAACAGAAAAAAAATTTAAAAATTCAAAAAAAATATATAGTGCTTTTATTTGCTTAATCTGTAGTATATTTTATGGTGCTTTAATTTCTCTATTGTTTTTATTAGTTTTTGAAAGGTACCGTTCATAGACAACATCAACAAATTTCAAAATGCATCTAATTAGGCTGGATACTGAAATCCATGAACCAATACAAAGCCTTTTGAGAAGCTATATGATATGACAGACATAGAGGTATGTGGCATCTGTGGTTTATATGGGCATTATGCTAATGTTTGCACTTTTGCAGGTGATTACTATACATCCACTAATTCAAACTTTGATCATAATGAGGGATGTCACCCACCTTAAAATGATCCCTATTTTAGTACCTATAATCCTGAGCGGGAAAATCACCATAATTTTTCATGGGAAGCAAACTCTACCCCACCTTTTGACCAATACAAAATGCAATGCTCAAATTTTCATCCATATGACCCACCTTATGCCCAATACCAAATGCAAAGCTCAAGTTTTCATTCATACAACCCACCATATCCATCTAGGAAGCCCACCTTGGAGGAGAGCTTGAATTCTTTCATACAATCTACTAATGAAAGGATGGAGTCTATGGAGGCATCAATTGGGCAACTAGCGGAACAAATTCAAAAACAAGAAGAGTTGCCCACTCAAATTGAGCAAGTGAAGGACGACACAATCCTTCAAAGTGGTAAAAATTTTGAAAATATTTATTTCCTAAAACTTTTGATAATTTACCACTTTATGTAGAAAATACAGATGGGGAGCAAGCAATTCTCAAAGAATGTCAAGCTGAGGAATATCAAATTCTACAAACTTCTAAGGAGAACAAGGAGGAATTATCTTCACCTCCCATGCCGCACAAGGCACCCAAGACTTGTACATCCCCAAATCATTTTCCATACCACTTCCACGAAAGAGTGTGTTCTGTACTTCATAGGAAACAACTACCGAGATGGAAGGACAAGCTTAATGACATACTAGCTCGGAAAATTGATATCACACACTTCAAGATTTTTAATGATGGTGGATAGAAAGTGATTAGTAACGCCTTGCTAAGACGTTAAAGAAAGCGCTTGATGGGAGGCAACCCACCATATTCGATAGTATCAACTTCTTTTCTTTTATTTATTTTCTTTTTATTTTATTATTTAGTTTAATTTTCTTTTTCAATTTTTCCTTTATTTTATTATTATTATTGGATTAGTTATTAACTATAATTAACATTATTTTTGATTTCATTTGTATTTAGTTAATCTTTAAATTTGGCTTTGAGTTGTGATGCACACATTTAGAAGTTTCATGCATATTTCTTGTGCACTAAATGCCACATGATAAGGAGAGCGAGGAATAGTGAAACGGAGCATACGTGTAATGTACACAATCTCATCCGAAAGGGGGGTAACTTCTCTCACTTCTTTACTTAATTTCTTTTATTTTTCTTTTTAACATTGAGGACAATGTAGAAATTAGGTTGGGGGTGGGAAAAATATTCCATGAGCTTGAATTTAGACCAAATTTTAAATTTTAACTTTTGTCACTTGAATTTTGTTAGGATAGTGTCGTGTCCACTTGAGTCAATCCGGAAGTCCATGATATTAATGTGATTGTAATGACGGTGATATATGAAAGAAATTAAATTTTTACCTAAGTATAGAAGCACATAAATGTTAGATTCATCTAATTTGAGGATTTTGTGGTATATGTGGAAGTTTGTATGATTAGTATGACTGATTTTGGTTTGTGTAATGTGTGCATGGTCGTGATATGTTTTAAATCTCAACAAACTCTAGAACTCATTTGAAAACCTATTGAAGCGAAATGATAGAATCAAATGCCACTTAGAAAGTGATTTAGGCCATCTTTGGACCGTTTGGACTTTTCAAGCCTTCCCGTATTATTTTATCCATAGTGACACCCGTAAACTCAACATTGATATACGTTGTACTACCCTTAGTGATGAGAGTACTCAATGTAATATTTGATTTTCATGAGCAATTAAGATTGTATTTATCTTGCTTGTTATTTTTTTTTTTTTTGAGAAATTGATTGAAATAAGCAAGAAAAGTAAAGAAAGAAAATCAAACAAAAAGATCCAAGGGACATATGAAATTTATAGGAGGATGAAAAAGAAAACTTGGTGGAAAAAGTTGAAAATAAGTTTGTAAAATAAAAGTGCTCTTATCCTATTGAGAATATCATTTCAGTACTTTCATAACCACACACCTAACCACAACTTTACAAGCTTAATGAAGTCCTATTGATTCTAAGTAGTTTGATTTTTATTAGTGGAGATGGATTTGAAAAGTGAGCTTATAGATTTTGTAAGTGCAAAAATTCTCATTCATATTTTACTTGCACATTTATGAGATATTAAATGTAATCTATGAATATCATGCATGACACGATCAGATAGTGTAACTAACGGGCTTGTGGTATGATTAGTTGTTCGAAATCTAATTACTAAGATGAGTTTGATGTTTGGACTGTTTTTTTTAGCTTAAGTAATTTTTTAACTATTTCGTATGACATTCGTTGTTGACAATTTTTGAGACATATGCATGGATTGATTCAAGTATGTTAGAGTCTTTATTAGCTTTGTTTGTTACGATGTTTGCGGGTATCATCACTGAAAATCCTCACGAGACTATAACCCGTCTACTAGGACCACCTAGAGGTTTAAAGGCTTGTTGCATATGCTAAATGAAGCCGTGACAATCTACGGAAGTAATTTAGGTCAGTTTATTTTATTTGTTTTATTTTAATTTTTATATCGCTCCTCTTGCTAGAGACTAGCAAGAAGCTGGTTGGGGGTTGTGATAAGTGCTCGAAAAGCACTAATATTTCGTGGTTTATTGCGCTTAATTGTTTAAAAATAGATTTGTTATTATTGTTTATTTGACTATTTTTCATAAATCTATCAATTCGGAATCACGGGTATGTTTTAGTGTATTTCAGGTATTTTTAGCGTCAAATGAGTTGAATGGTACAAACACGCAAAGACGAGACACTTACGGCGCTCAAATCACGAGTTACGGGCAAAACGAGTCAAAATATGTAAGTCGTACATATCGAGCAAGCACATATGTAAGGGGATAAATGTGAAGAAAGGAAAGGCGATGCGCGCCTCGGCGAGGAAAATGTATGCTGCTGATGCACAAAAACTTGTTAACCAAATTTTGTATTTGTAAAAGCTCGCAAGTGCACGAGTCACTTGTAGTAAGCGACAAGTATACTCCCAAGGTCGTCTCTCAAAGGAATTGAAGTGGTTTTTAAAAGAATTAATTGTAATCCAAAACGTGACAATAACATAAATGCTAAACACTCTAATCGAAGGTTGGTTTGAAAAGTGGTTTCTAAAATCGTAAGAATACTGAAAGAATAAAAGTAAGTGCGATAAGGTTTTGTTGAAACGATGAAATGAACGAGTGTGGGAAATTAGCTAGTTAACTAATCATGGATAGATTGATTTATGTGGTTTTCACAATTAAGCATGAAAAAATGGAATTTAATGATTGTTCTCACTAATCCTAGAAAATCCCAAATCAATGGCGATTTTCCCTTAATTAACTAATTAGCTTCTTTGATCCGGACCGTTAATTAGTTAATTAGCATTAAACTTAGGAAACCAATTTAATCACCTAATTTAAGACAAGTCAATGCACTTAAATTAGGCTCATGCTCAAAAATGCCCAATTGAATTTAGATGGTGTTTCTAAAATTCAACCCTAAAATATTCCATACATTCATAAATTAAATTGGCCAAAAGTAATTAATGAACATAAGTGCTAAGAACAATGAGCATGAAATAAATCACTTTAATATAAAATCAAACCACATAAATATTATCCATTCAAAGTCACATTGCTAAAATCTCACACACAAAAGGGTTTAGCTACTCATAATGAAATCCAAATCAATATTTTTCATTACAAACAACATTCTATGAATTCTTAAAGAGAAAAGAAATTACAAACACTAAATTACCCCACTTCCACTCTTGAAACAAGCTCTTGATGTTGGATGGTCACCTTCTTCAAGAATGTTGATGGAGCTTCAATGGAGGAGCATTAATGGAGCAATTTCTCTCTCAAAATCTGGAGGAGAAAAAATGGTGGAGGCTGGTTTTTCCAAAGTTAATTGTAGAGTGTTAAAATTAGGTATTTATATGATAGGGTTTGAGAGGGGGAAAGTATGTGTGTGTGTGTGGGCTGAGAAGGGCTGAGGATTGCTTGCTGCGCGCGTGGGCCGCGGCGCGCGTTTTTTCACGCCGCGGCGCGCAACGTTTTTCAAATCTTCGAGCCAAAGCAGAACCATCCCCGCCGCGGCGCACAATATTCATGCCGCGGCGCGCAACGTTTTCTTGATTTCCCAGATTCAACCCGAGAGCCTCTCGCCGCGGCACACATTTTCTTCGCCGCGGCGCGCATTGCCATTAGTGCCATGTAAGAACCCTTACAGAAATGGGTGATTTTCAATGTAAGGGCTTACGTTGTAAAGCCTTTGTTTGTCCCCCTTACACATTGAATGGCACCCAATGTAAGGCTTACATCTTTTCACACTTTTTACTTCATTTTTACTCTTTTTTTCCACATTTCTTCTCAAACCTACTTTGACCTACAAAACAATGAAATACCCTCCAAAACAAGATTATATCTAAATTAAATGCAAAATAAACACTTAAAAACATAACAAAAAGTAGGTCAAAATAGTGTTCATCAGCTGCGACGGGTAGCTCTCGAGTTTTCATCAATATTTCCAATTTTTGTGTTGCGCCGCAGAGGGAAAATGTATGCCGTGGCGCACCTATTCCTATTGCAATCAGAAATTGTGTAAACCCTTACATCTATAAATACCCCCTCTAGACTCCAACTTACATACAACTTTTACACACTACAATTTTGCGAGCAAGCAAGGTATTCAATCAATTTTTAGGAGCTTTGCCACACTAAACGAAGCGAGAGAATCCATTCTAAGAATCCAAGGAAACCGTTGACGATCGAAGATAAAGCTTTTGGAGAAAAACGTCATCCCATCCATTAGCGGTATTTAGATCTAGGATCTCCTTGTTGTTATAGAATTTTATCTTTCTTCCTTCTTTGAGTGTATGGTCATATTATATTTGTCTATGAATTTTAATATGAACATGAGCGGCTAATTTCATTATGGATGTTTAGTTTGTATTGCCATGTTTGCTAGAATTATTTTTTGTGAATGTTTTATTGATTTAATATAAATAAATTACCTTTTGATTAAGAGCATGTTTTAGATATTTAATTATGAATTTTCATGGGCCAATTTGATATTCATAGTTAGGTTGAAAAATCTGAGAATATAGTTTTAGGAATGTCACCTTGACTTTATTCCGAAATACTTAATCAAAGCTTCAAATTAGTGACTTAGTCATAGCATTAGTTTGATTGGCATAAATTTTCTTGCGTATAATTGGATTGCTATTTGATATACCAGATCGTAGGATGTTGATTAGTTAATCAACAAAGAGAATTTACCCGACCGTAGGTATTCTCGTAATAAAAAGGAAAGCCGGTAAAATTGTTTATTAGAACATTCATGCTATTTTACCATTACTTTTCGATGCAAGCATGGCCAACTAAACTAAACGTCCATACATCCTCAATTAATTTTCAAATCTACTTGAATTGATTGTGAATTTGTGATATTATTTTCGTTTAATTGTTCGTATCATTGATCTTGCTACAAACCAAACTCTTTTTACAATTTTACTAGGTTTAGGATTCTAGTTAACTTAGAGTTTTAGTTTCACTAGAACTCTATTTAATTAGTACTTTTAGTTAAGTTAGGACTCTAGTTAGTTTAAGAAAAAAGTTGTTTAAAACTATTGCAATTCCTTGAGAGACCGACCTCGGAGGTTTGCTTGTCACTTTCTACGAGTGATTCGTACACTTGCGAATACTATAATTTGCACATCACCTCTCATGACTAAATTGATTGACACCAATTTAGTTATGGTTGGCTAATTTGTGTATTTGGGATATTAGTATTTCTTCCAATGATTGGAAGAACAATTTTATAATTTAATGATATATGAGTTTTGAATTTATTTATTGTTCATTTTCTTAATATTTTTTATTATAAATTAATGATGGGCCAAATTTTGATTCGTAGTTGGAGAAAATATGTTAGAATTTAGGCATTAAAAACACCATCTTTGCTTGATTGTGCATTATGAACAAGTACCTAATTTGATTGCACTGATTTGTGTTAGATTAGGTGGTTATAATATTTTCTTGTGCTAATATCAATTAATTAATTAATGGTTCGGATCAAAGAAGTTAATTAATTGATTGTAGTAAAAATTGTCATTAATTTGGGATTTTCTAGGTTTAACGAAAAAAATTCTTAAATCTAACTTTTAATTGAATTGATTAATTTGTTATTTCCATGAATTGATAGTGAACTAAGATTCTCATATACATCCTTAGTTTGCCCATTGGTTTTGATTTCTTTTATTTGCACTTTATTTTAGTTATTGAATTAAATTAGAATTTATAATTTTTTCTACCAACCGACAATTGTTAGAGTGTTTATGATTATTTGTTCAAATAAATAAGAAACTAAATAACGTTCTAAAACCACCACAATTCCTTTAGAGACGATTTTAAGAGTATACTTATCACTCATTACAAGTGATTAATGCACTTGCGAGCTTTTTATAAATACAAAATTTAACTATCAAGTCATTGTGCATCAATTTTTTGAAGCCATTGCCAAAAATTGGCATTTTAAAGTGTTTATTTGTTTTCTATTTAGTTTGTTTTTTGTATTTCTTTATTTTTGTGATTTTTTTTTATTTTTGTGATTTTTTTTTATTTTTTTGATTTGTTATTTTTAGTTTCTTACCTATTTTGATTTCTTTTGTTATTTATTTGCCTTTTTTGGGATATATTTTGTGGTGCTTTGATTTCTTTGTTATTTTTGTTAGTATATGAAAGGTACCGTTCATACACTACATCAATATATTCAAAAGAGCACTTAATCAGGCTAGGTAATGATATCCAAGAGCCAATACAAAATCCTTTTGAAGAGCCACAAAACATAGCAAATATGGAGGGATGTGGTATTTGTGGTTTATATAGACATAATGTTAATATTTTCACTTTTGTAGGTGATTACCATACATCTACCAATCAGCATTTGATCTTATTGAGAGATATCATCCACCTTAGAATGATCTCTATACTTATATTCCTGAGGTGGGAAATCACCAAAAATTTTCTTGTGAAGCAAACACTAACCCACCTTATGCCCCATATCCAATACAAGGCTTAAATTTCAATCCTTATGACCTACTCATTCAACCTAAGAAACTAAGCTTATAAGAGAACTTGAATATTTTTATTCAAGTTAATATAGAGAACCAAAAGATAAATAATCAAATATTGAATTTCTTAGAAGATTCTATGATAAGGATAGAGATACAAATTGAGCAACTAGTGGAACAATTTCTAGAATAAGAAGTGTTACCTAATCAAATTAAACAAGCAAAGGATAACACAATCCTTCAAAGTGGTAAAATTTTTGAAAATATTTATTTTCCTAAATTTTTTGATGATTTACCACTTTATGTAGGAAATATAGATGGGGGCAAGCAATTCTCAAAGAAAGTCAAGTTGAGAAAAATCAAATTTTACGACCTTCCAAGGAGAACAAGAAGGAATCATCTTCACCTCCTTTGCCACATAAGACCCCTTAGACTTGTACATCCCCAAATCATTTTTCATACCACTATTAAGAAAAAGTGTGTGCTGTGCTTCATAGGAAACAATAACCAAGATGGAAGGATATGCTTAATGGGATATTAGCTCGAAAAATTGAAATCACGTACTTCAAGATTTTTGATGACGATGGATAGAAATGGATCTTTGTGTCTTGCTAAGACGTTAAAGAAGGCACTTGATGAGAGGCAACCTATTATTTTAGGTAATATTTTTCTTTTTCTGTTAGTTTAGTTAATTTTCTATTTGCTCCTTTTAAATGCTTTGCTAAACATTTGTGTAGTTGAAAAATTGAGAACAATGTTTAGTTTAGGTTTGGGGGTACAAATAGGTCCAATAAAAAAATTGATACAAAACCATCATGCTTCTTGTTAATTTGAAGTGAGCAATTGAATATTTATACATACTTTGTTTGATTTCTTGAACATATTCAAGCTTAGTTGTAAAAATTAGTTTGTGTTCATAGTTCATATTTCATGCTTTTTATTATTGAAATTGAGATGAGCTTAAATCTTGTATTTAAGAATCAAATAGTAGAGGTTACATTGTTAGATAATTATTGAGCCAATAACTTTTCATTTTGAGAGATAATCGTTATTCTACTCTTTTAAACACTTTTTTTATTATTTCAAGTTGTTATATGATCTCTATAGGTTTTTGCATTGAATGTTAGGATTTTGAACATCTATTGAAGAATTATATATCTATTTTCTATTAAAGAATTATATATCTATTTGTATTGCCTAGATTAAATGAATTGAGTAAAATTTAAAATGTATGCCTATTTCACTACTGCTTGACTTGAAAAAAAATAATAAGGGAATCCTATAGGCAACACAAAAAGAGCCAAAAATTTACTATTTACAAAATACACATGTATATGGGTCCATTAAAAAAAGAAAAAAAAATATTATGACTCTAAAAGTTCTTTAAGTGGTGAAATGGTTATTATAAATGGAAGATAGGAAATAAATTCCTTTGAAGTCAATGCAATTTCATTCATTCTAGGGCATATACTTGAAATTTTTGCTTGAGAATTTTAATTGATGCATGATAATAGTAATGTAATTTATTCATAAATCCTGTCATTTGATTCCTTTCAATAGATCAATGTTGTGCATTCTTTGAGCCTTTCTTGTTTAATCATATACAAACATGTTAGCTCATTTCTTTACATAACTTATATTCGCATATACTTTGTTGAATATTTGAACCCATAAGATCAGTGTGATATTAACAGTGAATCTTGTGTGGAGTAGAGTTGAAGTAAATTCGAATTCTTAACACTAGATTTGGGGGAATCAATATTGATATATATATATATATTTAGTAATGGAGTATGCTCTTGTGATGCGAAACTGATTTGCTTGATGAACCTTAATGTGTTAAGATAATTAGATGAACTTATGTATGAGCCTCAATTATAAACTGAAGCATGAAAAATTTTGTTGATTTAAATTTGTAGTTTTTGTTTGTAGTATTGTTATTTGTCGTTTTCATTTTTCTTTTAGTAGGATGTTTGTGAGTATCATTACTGGAAACCCTTATGAGACTTTAACTCATCCACTAAGGCAACCTAGAGATTTAAAGGCTTGTTGCATATACTAAATGCAACCGTGACAATCCACGAAAGTGATTTGAGTTAGTATAGTTGAATTTTAGTTTTGCTAGAGAACTAGCAAAATGTAGGTTTGGGGTATTTGTTAAACACTATTTTAACCTATATTTTGTTATGTTTTTATGCATTTATTTTATGTTTTATTTTATTATTATCATGTTTTGGAAGGTATTAATGTGTTTTGTAGGCTTTTGGGCTTTTACAAAAAATAGTGGACTTAAATGAATCAAACTGAGTAAAATTAGAGTAGAAAGAGCAGAGCAATGTAAGCCTTACATTGAAAACCATTCATTATGTAAGGGTAACATACAAGGCAAGCACAACAATGCATGCCGTTGCAAAGAAATAGGTGTGCCGCAGCGGTTCACTCTCGGGTTTCTATACTAGAGCCAAAATCAACACTCGTCGCGGTGAGTAAAAATGTATATTGCGGTGGTGAACTCTCTGTTTTTACTATTGGGGTCCATTACCAATGTATGCTGTGGCGGGAAAGCTCCTGGTTAGTATACCATCCAAAATTTTCACCTTGTGCTGCAGCAGGAGAAAATGTGTAACGCAGCTAGTGTAACAAAAATTGCCCATAAATCCTAATTCGTGTGTGCTTCTTCACTCACCTATAAATACCACACTATATCTTTCCCAAACACAATAAGATTTGCTAACAGTTAATTGGCCAAATCATTCAAATACCCAAATATCTAATTACACTCAAATCAATCTCTCTCACAAAATCAATAAATAAATATGTCTTACCAATTTAGTAACAACATATAAATTAAAAACAGTAACTATAAATCTGTTACCAAATAAATGAAAAGAGAAATGATATTCTTCACTGGTTCTTCAAACAAATCAAGAAAAAGAAGTCGAACTGCTATTATGCCTCCTCTCATCATTGCTGCTGGTATTGCCGCTGATTTCTATTTTCTTGTTCTCTTTCTTCTCTTCCGTCGTTGATGATAATATATATATATATATATATTCCCAAACCTACCTCTACTTTTCTACCGCCTGATAATGTTGTTGCTTTATTACTTAACTAGCAAAAATATATATGTATCAATTCGGTGGAATGGAATTAGGGCTTTAATTAAGCCCAAGCCCAATGGGCTCAAGAAACAAAACTGTACCGTTTTGGTACATAAATTAACAGTAACCTAACTTATAGACTGGAGATTTCAATAAATAAGTTCAATGGGTAATAACAAGTCATAAAATGTTATGAGATTAATCATGCTATTATAAATTTTATTCCATATTGTTATAAGCATGAAATGCTAAAGCGATAGAATGATGAGTTAATTATTAACTCTTATTGAGTTTTATACTCTATGTGGAGTGGAGTACATAGTTATAGGAGTACTTTTGATAGACTCACCTATATGAATGTGGAAGTGTGGCCACTTATGAAATTTTTGGGCAAAATTCACAAAAGCGTTCACTATACTAGGATAGATGTGCATAGCTGTAATGCACGGGCTTTTCAAACTACACTTTGGAAAGGTTGTATGTGTGATGTTGTTAGAGATAGAGTTCAAAATTACGAGTTACTCTAGTATACTCTAAAGTATCTCATTATGCAAAAATGACATGAAAATTGCAAGTACATGGGTCGTGTATAAGTAATAAGTATTTAAAAAATAAGATTATCGTTCCCATAATGATTGAATTATTGCATAAATGAGTACCAAAATTGGGTCATGCTATCACTATTTAGACCATGAAAATAGGATTATAAATAATGAAATAAAAAAACTAAGTAAAAATATGCAATTAATGTAAATTACTTAAAACTATTCAAATTTAGGTAATTAACGAGATTACAACGTCTTAAAGTCCTATGTATCTCCCATTCATGTACATGTCTTTATAATTCATTCTAATTAATTACAAAAATAGATGATCAACTTACATGTGCTTATTCTATGCATGTGTATTTTTCAAGCACTTAAGAAATTACTAAATGTAATTAATCACACTTACATGTTATTTTAATCATAAAAGGCACATTAAGCACACATGTAAATATATTGCACATAATTATTCATAAACATATATCGATACAATTAAAATTTTTAGTAATAATTTATTAAAAAAATTAATGTTGTTAAAAATCTTATTATTTCTTACTATTATATATATATACACACACACACACATTTGATAATAATTTCATAAAAAAGATATTACATAATGTTTTAATATCCTTTGATAATTCTAAATAATTAATTAGAACAAATTATTAAGAATAGAACTCATTTTTTATCATAAAATAAATAAAAATTTAGTATAAAATGAAATCAAAGAAATAATTTATTTAACAAATAAAAAATAAATAACATCACGTTCATTAATACGTGCTAACGTCTAGACAATAACATCCTTATATTTCAAAACATATATTACCTTTTATATTTTTAAAAAAAATTATGTGTATTAATTATAGTTTTAAAACTTAAATGCTTTAATTAACAATGTATCATATTTATTTTTTACATACATAAATTGAATTTAAGATTATAATTTAAAAGTCTAAAAAAAATTAATGTATACTTATTTTTAATATGTCTTAAAAATTAATCAAAAGAAAAAATTAAAAAGAGTTAAATAATTCACGTATATGTACATATTTTTAATTAATTCACGTATATGTACATATTTTTAGAGCCCTTTTTTTTAAAAAAAAAAAAAAAAAAAAAAAAAAAAAAAAAAAAAAAGAGAGTTTTATTAAAAGTGAGATTTTAATGCTATTAAAAATAAAATTATTTATATATCTTGTATGCACTTGTTAATATATATATAAAAATAAATTAAATTGATAATTAAATTAAAATGTTGGATTGATTAAAATATCAAAATTTATTGAATGAATAAAACAAAATGGATTATGACGTAGTTATGAAAAACAAAATTATTCAAATATTCACTTGCATTACCTTTAATAAAATATTTTTAAAATGTTAATTTTATATTTAAAAATTTGGCATAAATCTTTAAAATGGGTTCGTTAGAGATGATAATTTGTACGGTTTGAACTAGGGATGGTAATTTTATCTGCCGGTTCGAAAATCTGCGGATATTCACTTAGATGGATCAATTATTACCCACTATTTTCAACGATTAGTACGATTTCGAGAAATACTCATATATAAATTTTTGGGGAATGGGAAGGACAGTTATATGTAAAATCGTACCCACTAATATCTAAAATATTTTTTATTTAATTTAATTTAAATATATATAAAAAAAATTATTTAAATTATAATATATAAATATATTTATGTATTAAAGTTATTTATTAATTAAAACACTAATATTTCATTTTTTTAATTAAAAAAATTGGGTATGGAGTGGTCTTTTCTGTACTCATTCCCTCCCGATCCCCACCTAGTTATATTCGTCCTAAAATAAGAGCAATTTTTAAATAATTATGGATACATGATTACTTGTTCGATTTCAAGCATATGGCAAAAAACGTTCCTATCCATCCTTGTGTTCATTTTTAATTTTGACTAATTTAAGCTAATTTAAATTAACTTAAATTAAATTGGTTTAATTTAATTTAAATTAAATTTAATTCGAACAAGTAAGTATGAACTCAAACTTAAATTAAATTGGTCTAAATTCAAATTATTAATAAATTATATATATATGTAGAAAAAAAAAATATAATTGTTTAATAAAGTTAATAATTTAAAAATAAAGGATAATACCGCACAAATGACAAAGTATTTTAGAACAACAGTCGGCTCTTTTGAGATTGGTTTTCTTTTCTACTAATTTTGTTCTAACAATTTATTTTGCATCTTCTAAAAAAAAAAAAAAAATTTGTTTGTTTTGCATCTCTCATTTTTTACACAAATTATCTCCCATTTCTGGTCATCGTCTTTTCTTTACAATCTTCTTCCAAGATCATTCTCCTCTGTTTCTCCTTCTTTCTGTCTGTCTCAATCGACATGTCGTCGTCGGGAGGCAACTCCGATGTTGTTACCGGCGCTGGGCCTCAGCTTTACTTTTGTTACCAGTGTAACCACTCCGTCACCCTAACCCCTTCACCTACCTCCGATCTAGTCTGTCCCGACTGTAATGGTGGTTTTCTTGAAGAACTTGAAAACCCTAACCCTATCCCTAATCCCACCCCTAATCCTTTCCTCTCTTTCTCGTCAGGCCCTTCCTCCTTTGAAACCACCGGTTTTCCACCTTTTTTATTCTCATCCAACGCTTCCTCTGGGTCTGGTGCCGCTGGAGGTGGTGGTGGTGGTGAAGCCATTGTTGATGATTTCTCGGCTCTCGCTGCTCTATTTGGTGGAGCACCGTCTCGTACGTTTCAGGACCCGGACGCTTTCAACCCCTTTATGTTTATTCAGAACTATTTGCAAACCCTAAGGAATAATGGGGCAAATGTTCAGTTTGTGATTGATAGTAATCCTGGAGATCCTAGCGGATTACACGTTCCCTCTAATCTTAATCTTGGAGATTACTTTTTTGGACCTGGGTTAGAGCAATTGATACAACAGCTCGCTGAGAATGATCCCAATAGATATGGAACACCACCGGCATCCAAATCTGCTGTGGAGGGGTTACCTGTGGTGAAGATTACAGAAACACTTTTGGGTTCAGATTCGTCACAGTGTGCGGTATGTAAGGACGAGTTTGAGTTCGGTGAAGAGGCCAAACAGTTGCCCTGCAAACACATTTACCATTCTGATTGTATACTACCTTGGTTGGAATTGCATAATTCTTGCCCGGTGTGTCGTTATGAGTTGCCCACTGATGATCCTGATTATGATCAGAGGACTCGTGGGAACCCGGCCTATGGGAATCCGAATCAATCGGCTGGTGTGTTTGATTCCTCTGGTGGTAGTGATACCGGTGCTGGCAGCAATGATGGAAATAATCCAGGCTCTGGAGAAAATGTTCTTACATCACGCACTTTGGAGAGGAGGTTTACTATTTCATTGCCGTGGCTGTTAAGGACAGTTGGTTCACCTGCAGAGACTAGTAACAATGAAAACCATGATGGATCAAACTCTGGAAATAGGGGGAATCAGAATACTGGATCAGAGCCTAGACAAGATTTTCATTGACGATTATTGGTACTGCACTTGTAACACCAACTTATTTTTTCTTTCATAATTTCCCGTTTTGCTCGTGATTTCTAATGTTGTTATTTCAAAATTCTACGGTTTTTGTGCTGAACAGCCATCAGTGTTTTTAATTTATTTTTTTTGGTATCCTTTTTAGGCGTATAAGAGATGGTAATGTACAACGTGCATAATGCTTTTAATGAAATGATGGTTTAGATTACTTTGAATTTTTTTGTTTGATCTTTCCTTGCAACTTCCTCAACAATTTGTGTGGAGAATGTGCATTTTTAGGCTTCTCAGGAATTGTTTGTTCTCTTAATGTTATTGTTTTTGGGATAGTGGACTCAGGGATGGGGGATATTCCTCCAATAAGGTTAGAGGCAGCATTATTGGGGCTAGATTTCATGTTCCTTTTTGTTATTTTCCTTAAAAACATTATAAAATCGTTTTAAGTGTAGATTTAAGAGCTTACTATTGTGTAATGGAAGTGGAGTGATTAATCAAAGCAGTTATTTTGCAGCAAATGGATCATCTTGTGATGGTTATGTAATAGTAAAGGCTATTGTCCAGCTACTAGAAGGAGCCCAGTTGAAGCCCATAGATGATAAATACACTGCTGGAAAAGGTGTTGGAAAATAAAATTTTCAGAAATAGACTTGAATTTAGGAAAATGGTAACTGTTTGTTTGTTCTATTTATTTTCTTTTTCTTGTTTGCCAGTTATATAGAAAACAGAACAAACGTTTCAATTTAGAAAAAATAAGGTGGAGCTGATGAGCATTGTTGATAAGAGAACATTATTTTATTTCAGAAAACTTTACTTCAATCAAATAGTTCCAAGAATTCACACTTTTTTTTTTTTTATCTTCTGATGATGCTGCTGATACTTTAGACAGCATGTCAACAAATATCCCAGTGAGCTCTTTTGGTGAAGCAGAAGGCATAAACTACATCTGTTTGTGATTAATCCATAAACCAATGTTTGATGTAGAAATTCATTTAGAGGGGTAGTGACTTTTATAGATTTTAAAAGTTTTTATAAGTTTAGGATTATTCATTTAAAACTTTTTAAAAATCTTAAAAGTTTAACTGTATTCAATTAAAACTTTTTAAAAGCTTATAAAAGAATTATGGTATTTAAAATGTCAAGAAATTTTAAAAACTTACTTAATCAGAGATTTTTGAGGATTTTAAATATTTTTATATATAAATAAAGTTTACTACAAGTAACATTTCTCCTCATGAGATTTATAGAGACTTTTAAAGATTTTAAACATTTTTATGTATAAATAAAGTCTACTAAAAGTTACGTCTCTTATGAGATTTTTGGATACTTTTTTTTTTTTAACTCTCTTCTTCAATCTTGCCCTTTTCTTCGGCCATGAATCTAAACATTGTTGTTTTCATCAATAGATGCTCTGGTGGCAGAAGAGAGGAAATTTTCTACAGTAGGGGCGATATGGGTTTGTTGAAATTAAGTTCTAGAGATGAAAGTAGAGAGGTCATCTTCTTATAAGTTTGTTAGTATACAAAGTTGATTAATACATACAATCTCTCTCTTATTTATTATTTTTTTACTCTTAGAAAAGTAAAAGTGCACAATTTTGTTACAAAAATAAAATAAAAGAATATACTTTATTGCTGAAAACGTCGTAAAATTCAATATTATGGGGGTAGTTTTTTTTTTAAATTTATTCTTAAAAGTGGAAGAGCTTATTTAACAATGAACTTTTGATATTTAATTATGTTTGAGTTTTATATGTTTTTTAATTATTAGTTCTATTATCTTATGTTTGAATCTTTCTCTATTATTTTGGGGTTTATTGCATACTCAATGTGAAATAATTGCATTATTGATATTTTTAAATTTTTTTGTATGAATTATATTTTATATTTTATTGTAAAACATAAATAATATGAAATCTAAAACAATCTATAAAATTTTATTTGAATTCTTAAAACCTTTATATATCTATAAAAGTTTTTAGGATTTAAAATTCATTAAAGTTTATAAAAATCTAGATTGAATACCTCCATGTTAATGAACTAAGTAATTACTGGAGTTGCAGAGTTAAATCACCCTTTATCAGCTTAGAATTTAATATATGAAAAGTTTTTGAATGTGTTTGTGTCTGCATTTTGTTTCGAGTACGTATACTAGTGTTTGTGCCTTGTACTTGTTTCCACTGGTATGTATATGTGTTCCCTCGCTGGGTTTACTGGGTTTGTAACCGGAGCTGCTTTGGATTGTGCTCTGGTTTCGACTTATAACTGTCTGTATTTAGAAACCTCAAGATGAAACTGCTACTACACACACATTCCATTAGGATATTGGGAAAGTTTTATATGAAACAAGTGCATGGATGGATAACCCTAACAATCAGAATTTGACTTCCCAGCATATATGGGGCCCATTTTAATTAAAACACAAATATTGTTGACTCGAAAATATCAAGATACACCATCTATGCATGCACCTGCATCATATACAAATTTTTCTTGGATATTGTCTTCCCTTTTCTTTCGCCACCTTGTCCACTTTCTCTTCTTCTTAATCGCCCTTTTCTTTATTTCTTCTCTCTTAGTTTGGGACGATGGTGGGGATAGCTTGGTGCTCTCCACTTGTTTAACTTATGCCCTTTGTTGTCCCACCTACCAAATGCTGCTCTGTTCTCTTGAAGTATAGGACCTGATTAATCTTCTTTTTTCATAACGTCTCTTCTTGACATCTAGTTTCACTTTCTCTTCTTCTTCACTTTTTTTTTTCCTTCCTCTTAGTTGGGTTAGGGTGGGAGCTAGCACGGTATTCTCCAACTGCTTAGCTTGCGACATTCTTCTGAGTACAAAATAAAAATACTGCTTTGCTCTCTAGAACAGTGGGACCTTAGGAGGAATTGCAGTAAAAACTGTTCATGTATAAATGAGTAATGCTAATATCAAGTTGTTGTATGTATCAATTGACATTTTAGCATTGAATTGGAGGTAAATTTGAGATGTAGGATGTTAAAGTAATTGTGTGACAACATAATTACAGTGGGCCAGTTATTTTATGACATATATATTGATGCATGTATTAAGTTGTAATATTGATACAATTTTCATTTGAAATGTATTTGTTTAGCTTTGAGCCTTGAGGTATAAAATGCTCCTACTATATTTTTTTGCCCTTTTTATATTTCCTAAGAGATATTTGAAACTTATGGTATTGTGGACTCAATTCAATCTAAAGATTTAGTTGTGGGCGTTTGATACTTTGATTTGCTTAAAGCTTGAGCAGATGTGTGTAACTTGCTGTTGTACTGTAAAAATTAAGTTACATTCAGATCAACCCTTCACATTTCTTCCTTGAACCACCTGATGCATGTTTATCAATTAATATAATGTCATTTCAGACAGAACAGAAAATTCTCAAAGAAGAAGACAAGAAGTGGCATGGTATTCAGCAAGTGTTGAGATCCTTGGAAACGTGTAATGGGAGAGGTTTGCTGTTTATTCCACGGAAACCTTTAAGTATCAAGGCCCATGGCCTTCTGAACTAAAAAAGGAATAATGAAGGGCATGAGTATACCTTGACTGATTTAATTGCCAAAATCATTTGATTATGCTTGTATAATTCTCTCATTTTTAGATGCAAGAAAGGGTCTTTAACTATAGGCTATTAGGAATGAATGAAATTTACTTGGTACGTATGTGACTTCTAAACGTTGTTTTACCAGCATAGTGGAGAGTGGAGACTTCACAGCGGTTATATAATATGCTTTTATTCTTATAACATTGATGAATTTTACAAGTCTTATAATTTTGCTATCCATATCAGAATGTATACATGCACGCATGACTTGTCTTTGAATTTATTGAATCATTGTTTTTTGGGCAGGTGAGCAATGTGGCTTGGGTCTGGCAATCTGTAACCATAGTTGAGAAAGTGAGAACAGAGAAAAGGTCCTTTACATGAAATGATTAGGGACACTTTGTTCTTGTCGGTCGTGAACTCTCAACTATGATAGGTAAATTGTTCATCTTCATTTTAGTGTTGAGAATTATTTTAATAGGTAACTCAATTTATGAGAAAGTACATGTGCATTATCAGTTTATTGTGCTTTGCTCTGTAAAGATTTACTGTTCTGGGACCATATCAGATTTTTGGAATGTCAATTACATTGTCTAGTGAGACAAATTAAAATAGCATTGTTAAAAAAAAAAAAAAAAAAAACAGAGAGAGAGAGAGAGAGAGAGAAATTAAACATTGTGTAGTTGCTTGTTTTTAGTATTTACTCTTGTGAAAATGAATTATTGCCATGATGTTCTGCTTAAAAAGTTAGAGCCATAACTTCTACAACATTGGCAAAGTATAGGTATCATTTTTTTAAAAGCTATTCGAAACTTGGGTTTGAGGGATTCGAACCTTTTATTTTCTTGGAATACTGTCACTTAAGCAAGTTCAGAGAAGGTATTTTTAATTTGACCTAAATAGAGATTCCCATTATTAGGTTTCACTAAAGTTTAATTGAGTCCCTTTTCTAAAGATTTTACACAAAATATAGTCGTGCTCATAGTCCAAAAAAACTTCTGGGAGGTGTAGCAAAGTTCGTTGGAGATCAAACATTTGTCCCTTATTGGTGCTCCAAGGCCATTTATATTTTTGAACACTGCAAAAATAAAATTTACTTGATAAACATTTGTTCGGACTTTTGTTTACAGGGTTAGCTTATAATTTTGTGATTTAATAGCTCTTATGTCGGAGTTGAGGGTTTGTTCGAGACGGTTAATTTTTATACGATCTGATTCGATTATTTGTTTGCAGCCAATCTTATTTGATCGCTTTTTTTTCTTTTTTCTTTTTTATATATATTTGATTTGATCTAATCACTTGTTTTCATACATCAATTCTAATCCAATATGCTAATTGATGGATTGATTCGAATCTATTTGATAAGTAATATCTTTTCTTTTCTTTTTATCATTTTTGGGATTTTTTTTCAACTATATATTTAAATTTTTCAACGATAATTAACACAAGTATTTGATTTAGAATAAAGTTACAACTGAAGTATTTATGAACATATTGTATGCAATACTACTATTCAAGATATATATCAATAATACCTTTACCGTTTGATATAAATTCACCAATATTTTTAAGAGTTCAAAAATATCATAAAGACTCTTCAAACTTAACGGAAGTTAAAATTTTTAAAAATAATAAAAAATTAAATAAAAATAATAGAGTATTAAGATATAATGAAAATTGAAACGTAAGATATTTTAGGATATTTTTCATAATAAGTGATACTTAGTAGGAAGAAATTTGAAGAAATTCAAAAATTAAAATTAAATCTAAAAGAAGGTGATGAATTTAAAGAATTATCTTTTTTAAAAATAAGAAAAATATTTTTCAAAAAAAAATGATTATGGAATAAGTAACAAAGAAATGAGTATTATCATAAAACATACAAGAGAAAGATTTAACATATCATTAATTGATAGAAATAATTATAGATATACTATCAAAAATTTATAGAAAATATAAAGAAAAAATTAAATATATTCATCTAGGAACAATATAAATATTAGTAAAAGCACATTCTAGAGAAAAAATACACCCATAAAACTAGCATTATTAGATAACATGATAATAAACAGAAAATATGCTCTATTAGGAATGATCCATGAAAATTTAAAATATTAGAAATTAAAATTTATAACATATCTTAAATTTGCCATTAATATCCATGATAAAAACTTGAATTAAGTATTAAATTTAGCTTATGAATTTGAAAAAATGAAATTTAATGAAAGAAAAAATTATTCATTCTCAATATATTATATAGTAGGATATTTATTAACTAATAGTCATAACAACTCAATATACGAACAAAATGAGTTTATAAAAATAGAAAAAAAAATTTCAAATCATAGGACAAATAATAAAACCATAAATAATAACAAATTTTGAAATACCAAAAGAATAAAATTTGAATATCAAAGAAAAATCTCTCATATACGGAAGTATAAATAATATTTCAAGAATTAAGTTTACTGATGATCAAGCTAAGATTAGTAAACTTGAATGGAAACAACAACAAAAAATTAAAGAATTAAAACAAGAAATTAATAATTTATTAATCCATAAAGTAATAGGAGATTAAATTATGTTAAAATCTAAATTACAAGATGTAGAATTAGAAAGAAATAAAAATATAAATGATAGTATAAAAATCATAATAAAAACCTTAGATATTTTATGTGAAAAAATATATACAACATGTAAATCAAATACTAAATATTTACAAAATCTAAATGGCATATAAAGGAAAATTCTTGAAGAAATAAGAAAACACAGTTGTACTAAAAAATTATTATTGGATATGTATAAAGAATTTATAAAATTAAGAAGGAATATTAATAATATACTAAGAGAAAATTGATTAAAATTTGATCTATTAAGATATCTAATGCATTAATGCCCAAAAATGATAAAAAAAAAATAAAGAAAAATATATAATCACAATCTAATATAATCTAGAAAAGAAGTAGAACAATTTATGAATTCAGAAAATAGAGAAATATGAATATTAATCAATCCATTAACTTTAACAAATGAAAAATTAGAAAAATATTATGAAGAAAAACTTTGTACAAATAAAGAAGAGGATAATATGACAATAATTAGTGAAAGTAAATTTAAACAAGAAAACATAGGACTAAGAATTCATATGAAACCTATATTATAAACCTCACAAAGAGGAGAAATATTTGATCTACACAGAGAAGAAAGAAATAGACATAAACTAGAAGAACATTAACCTTTTAATAAGAGAAGACAATAATCTAAAATGAAATAAGGATTATATTAGGATACTAGAAGTAGTATTCCATAATAATTTAAACTTATGAAAGTTATAAAATCGATATTCTAGATTTAGACTACATAAGATATAGAAATAAAACCTTAGATGAATGAATGGTTTAATGAATGAGTGTAATCATAAAAACTTCTACAACTACACAAACAAAGCCTTCAACTTGTAGGGTATTAATAGCTCATAAAATGACAAAAAATGTAAAAATTTAGTTTACAAATTTAACATAACAATAACATTTACTAATGCAACTACAAGAAAATAATACCTGGATACTGTAGTAAATGATATATATAAGGAATTCATTGGAGAAATCAAAGGTAGTTATATTACTAAATTTAGTGAAAATGAAATAAATAAAGTTAAGTGGCATTTAGCAAACATAAAAATATGCAATATATGTTACATAGATTTTTTTATATGTGAATATGAAATGTAATATCATAAGTAATCACCTTCTATGCAAAAAACTTATAAGAATATATTTTTTTCAAAAATTACTTGGAACATTGCATAAAACTATAACAAAATAATGAAATAATAGGAATAGAGAAATCACACCTGATACTTTAGGAAGAAGAATAAAAAGTCTTAAAAGTTTGATAGTAGTAAAATGTCAAGAAAAAAAAGAATATAAACAGGTAAAAAGAAATGATAAAATATGTTGTGATTCTAGAGATTTTAAAATGCCATAAAAATACAGATGTAACATAAAATCTTACAATAAATATAAAAAATTAAAAAATTTAGAAAATATAAATTTAGAAAATAAAATTTTTAAAAATATAATAGAAGATATAAAGGAAACCTTAGAGACAACAATATTTTAGAAGAAGAAAATATAATACACCATAAAAGAAAATTTATTGCCCATTAAAAAAAAAGAGGGAAATTACCAAAAATAGCACCCCCTAAAAATTATAATAACAAAACTAGCACCCCATTGTGTTCAACTAGAATTGAACGTTTAATATTGAACGTTCAATATTCAATTTGAACGTAAAATATTGAACGTTCAATATTAAATAGGTCTAATTATCGTCATTCAATTCTAATTGAACGGATAATATTGAATGTTCAATATTGAACGAGTCCAAATTATCGTCGTTTAATTTTAATTGAACACAGGGGTGCTAGTTTTGTTATTATAATTTTTGGGGGGTGTTAGTTTTGTTATTTTCCCAAAAAAAGAAGATATGTAGATCTTGGATATGTAATGAAGAAGTGCATTATGCAAATAAATGCCTAATAGATTTCAACATAAGAAATAATTTAAAAATAAATTCCTCAAAAAAGCAAAAATCTTAGAATAATATTTTAAAATGGAACTAGAATTAATAAAGAAATTTTATATAGATGATACATGTAGTATCTATCTATTAGAAGAAACAACATACTCAGAAACATTTGATTCTAATTTTAATTAATGGATGAATTATTAAGTATAATAAATCTAAATAGTATATATATATATATATATATATATATATATATATATATATAGGATTAAAATTTAAAGAATATAATAATTGAAAAATCAGTCCCAAATTAATTATATATATACATATATTGACATAGATGCAAGTATATATGTAGTCAATAAATATGTATTTTAAAAAAAAAATAGAAATCAATCCCAAATGAATTAATAGTAAAAATAGCTAACAATACCACTATAAATTTAAATCAAGTCTTAAAAGATATAAATATATTAAAATGAGGAAAAAAAAATTCACATTCCTATAATATATTAATAAGAAACAAGAATTGATACCTTATTAGGAAACAACTTTCTAAACATTAGACGGTGAGTCCATTTATGTGACAACTTTTATGTCACAACATAAAAAGTAAAAACGGGTGAGAATATAAAAAAAAAAAACACAAATAAAAAATATTTCCTTAAAAATAGAAGTCAACCAAAACCTCTTTCTAAATAAAATTATAAAAGAAAAATAAAGCTTTAATAGAATAGAAAATTATTAAGAAAAATATGTTTAAAAAATTCATTAGATCTAAATATTAATAAGTCTAATAAAATAAGTATAAAATTAAAAGATTCATCAAATGTCATAAGAGTAAAACTAATGATTAATACTCCAAAGGATCGAGAAGAATTTAAAAAATAAATTCAAGAACTTTTGGAATTAAAAGTAAACATTTTCAATAATTTACCACATTTAAGTCCTGCCTTTTTAGTAAAAAAAGAAGCTAAAAAACAAAGAAGAAAAAAAAAAAGAATGGTTATAAATTTTAAAATCTTAAATAAAGAAACAATTGATAATAAATATTTTAGTCCACAAAAATAAGAATTATTATATTTAATAAAAAGAAAGAAATATTTTTTAAGTTTTGATTGCAATAGTAGATTTTGACAAATAAGACTTGATGAAGAATCCAAAAAATTAACAGTATTTAGTTTTCCACAAGGACAATTCTAACGGACACTTATTTCATTTGGGTTAAAACAAGCACCATAGATTTTTCAAAGGTATATAGATAATAGATTTAAGAAATTTCATAATTTATGTTGCATTTATATAGATGATATACTAGTATTCAACAACAATCTACAAAAATATTATATAGATGCAATAAACATACTACAATAATGTTGAAAAATATGAATAGTGTTAAAAATATGAATAGTCTTATAAGAAAATAAAGCAGTAATTGCTTAAGAGAAAATAAAATATTTAGGACTTAAAATAGAAAATGGCAAGCACCATTTACAACCTCATATATTAACATACAAAATTTTCTTCGTATTTTAAAATATAAAACAAAAATTTGAAGATTTTTAGAATGCTTGATATATGTTGAAGCATACATCAAAACATTAGCATAAATGAAAAAATTATTACAAACAAAGCTTAAAAAAGACTATGTTTAGAATTGGACTAATAAGATAAAATCATAAGTTAAAAACTTGCCCACCTTATACCATTATGGACCAGATGATCAAATGATCATGAAAACAGATGCTTCTCATGAATAATGGGGAGCAGTACTAAAAGTAAGAGTAGATAATAAATATGAATATCTTTGTAGATTTACTTTAGGATTATTTCAAGGTCTTTGATTAAATTATCATAGCAATAAAAAAGAATATTTAGCAGTTAAGAAAGCAATAAAGAAATTTGCAATTTATGTAATTAGTACCAAATTTATTTTTAGAACAAGATAATAAAAAATTTGGACATTTTTTAAAGACTAACATAGCAGGTGATTATAAGCAAGAAAAATTTATCAGATAGCAGCAATGGTTTAACCATTAGAAATTTAATGTATAACATTTACCATGAACTAAAAATAGCCTAACAAATACATTAACTAGAAAACTAGCTTCACTAATAATTTTTACCATTGCAGGAAGCATAGATGATCTTGATATGGAAATCATGATCAAAGAAAAGGAGTTGAAAATTATAACATAAAAACTTGAGGTTTTATATATCAAGAAATCACTAAGAAATAATAATAAGGAAGAAACCAGTTCTTCAGAAAAGAGAGATTAAAATTCCAACAAAATGTAAAACTTCTAAAGGAAAATAAATTCAAATCTCTCAAAAAAAGGATAAAATCTCATAAGTAATTTAAAAGAAAGAAGGTAACTTTTCAAAAATTTTATGGATCAACTCCAAGAATATACAAAATATGATTAGAAGTCAGTAGAGCAATAACTAAATTTTTAGGAGTGATACATAGAGCATTCACTAGCATAATTAAAGTAAAAAAGAAGCTTTGCCAGCTATAGACCTCCAAAACTTTTCAAACCAAATGATGTAGTAAACAATAAGATGACAACTCTAGAAAAAGTACAAATATCAACAATCTTTAAAAAAGTAGATGATATATTTATTATCTCGGAAGAAGAAAAGGAAAAATAACAAAACATCAATCAAGACTAATGGTTAAATTTTTATAACTTGGCTAGAAGATCAAGAAAAGAATAGTTAGAAGTTATGAAATTTTTTACTACAAAAAAGGTTAATGCACTAGGAAATAAAAAGATTATCAGCAGCAGATTAAACATTATCGAAGGAGCATATCTCAAATTAGTTTACCAGTTATTTTATTGTGGATTAATTAAAAATATTTATCTTCATAATAATTTAATGGAATTAACATATTTCCAAGAAAATTTCAAAAGAGCAATCATGAACTTCATAAAACGAGTTAAAACAAATGATAGATCAATTTTCTTAAGGCTTTTCAGTTCACTTATGGATTAGAATGAAGGAGAACCAATGATTCCATATCATTTCATCAAAATAAGAATGACATCTTCAACAAGGATAGTTGAACATGTTAGAATTTTATTATTGGGCTAACATTAATTGGGCTTTTATTGATTTATAAAATGGGTTGAATTATAGTTTAACTGAAATGCTTGGAGGCTCATTTAATTGATATGGGCTTAGCACACCTTGTGGGCTTGGGCCAATTATTGATGTGATGGACTTTGTGTAGTCCAATAGGGATTAGGATTTTATGATGGGTGAAACCCTAATATCACCCTATAAATTCATGGATAGGCCCCCCTCCACTCATATAGAGAGAAACGATCGTGAGGCTCACCCATTAGAGTAGTTTCTTGTAAGAGTTGGTAAAGGGAAGACCTAACCTTCTTGATTATTTTATCTAATGATTTGTTTGATGGTTAGATTCAATTGGATTGAAGAATATTCATGACTGGATCAGGTATTTACTTTATTTGATTTGTGTTCTAATACATTAATGATATTAATATAAATCTAACATGTGGTATCAGAGCTGAATTATTGGTGATTAGAATCAAATCGTTGACTTAAAGCTTCTAATTTTTTATATGGACAATATTTTTGTAATGAATCTATTTTGTTAATCTCTTCCTCTTGATTTTTTTTTTTTTATCTTTATCTTCACTGAGATCTGCTAGTGATGAGTGCTCGAAAAGCACTAATATTTCGTGATTAATTGTGCTTAATTGATTGATATATAGATTTATTATGATTATTATTTCGATTATTTTCATAAATCTATCCATTCGGAGTCACGGGTATATTTTAGTGCATTTCAGGTGTTTTTAGCGTCAAATGAGTCAAATGATGAAAACACGCAAAGACGGGACACCTACGGCGCTCGGATCACGAGTTACGGGCTAAACAAGACAAATATGTAAGCCTTACATAAAATGCCATCACATATGTAAGGGGGGACATGAAAAGAAGGAAGACATTGCGCGCCGCGGCGAGGGAAATACATGCCGCGGTGAGAGGCTCTCGGGTTGAATCCTGGAAAACATAGAAACATTGCGCGCCGCGGCGGGATAATTGCATGCCGCGGCGAGGAGCTCTCGGGTTTTTACATATTTTTCAGAATTTGTGTTGCGCCGCGGCGGGGAAAATGCATGCTGCGGCGCGCCTATTCCTATGGCACATAGGATTCGTGTAAACCCTTACATCTATAAATACCCCCTTAGAGTCCCCCTTACAGAGAACTCGACCAATTCGTACACAACTCTTATTTTTCACAATTTTGCGACCCAAACACTACATTCAATCAGTTTTGAGAGCGTGGCACGAAGCGAGAGACACTATTCTAAGGATTCAAGGAAGCCAACGACGATCGAAGATAAAGCTTACGGAGAAGAACGCTATCCAATCCATAAGCGGTATTTAGATCTAGGATTTTCTTGTTGTTATAGAATTAATTCCTCTTCTCTTTTTGTTAAAGTGTATGATCATATTTTATTTGTCTATGAATATTAATATGAACATGTCTGGCTAATTTTATTATGGATGTTTAGTTTGTGTTGCCATGTTTGCTAGAATTGTGTATGGTGTATTTTATTGATTTGGAATAAACGAATTACTTTTTGATTAAGAGCATGTTTAGATATTTAATTATGAATAATCATGGGCCCATTTGATGTTCGTAGTTAGGTTGAAAAATCTGAGAATTTAGTTATAGGAACGTCACCTTAACTTTATTCCGAAACACTTAATCGAAGCTTCAAGTTAGTGACTTAGTCATAGCATTAATTTGATTGGCATGTTTTCCTTGCGCATAATTTGATTACTATTTGATTTACCCCCGCCAAAGGCAATTAATTAGTTAATCAATAAAGAGACCTACCCCCGCCAAAAGGAATCTCGTAATTAAAAGAAAAGCCGGTAGTTTAGTTTATATAGGACGTTCATGTTATCTCACCATACCTTTTCGATGCAAGCATGGTCAACCAAGCTAAACTTCCATACATCCTCCATTGATATTTGATTTAATTGAATTGATTGTTTGCTTGCGATTCTGTTTTCGTTTGATTGTCGTATGATTGTTCTCGTTACAAAAACAAACAACATTTTTACAGTTTTAGTAGCTTTAGGATTCTAGTTACTTAGAGTTTTAGTTTCACTAGAACTCTATTTAATTAGTGTTTTATTTTCATTAGAACTCTATTTAGATTAAAAAGTTAGTTATTTAAGACCACTGCAATTCCTTGAGAGACCGACCTTGGAAGTTGCTTATCACTTTACTACGAGTGATTCGTACACTTGCGAGTACACATTTTAACACATCAGCTAGTCAGTCTGTACTTCCAAGTTCCACTATTTTCAACTGGTTTCTTCAACACCCTTTTGCTTTATTTTTCGATACATGTGATTATCATTCATTTATAAATTTGAGTTACAGATTTGAATCTGAATTTATTTTTTTGGGAACTAGTAGATCTGTTTCTGGGATTTGATGTTTCATATAAGATCTGATTTGAATTAGCTTTATTTATTGTGTTTAGTATTTAGCTATTCTAATGGAGCGTGTTTTCTCACTCATGTTGTTATTTAGTTCAGATCTAAAAGCTTTTTATTTTTGGATCAGGTGGTTTCATTATTTGTCGTTGTCATAAAAAAAAAATTTATTTGGGATGAAATTTTGATTCATGCATATATGGCAATATGGCAATAATATTAACAATATGACAAGAGTATCTAATGATAATTATTTATCATTGTTTTCTTTTTAATGCATGTTACGTGATTCATAATAATCTAAATTGTACTAATATTACATAATTATGTTAATGATATTATTTCTGAATGCTAGTAATTGATTTAATTAAATAATAAGTTGATAGCTTAATTTTGTTTTTTATAATATCTACTTGTACTTAAGATTATCCTGGACATGTTATAATTAATTTAAATGCAATGAATTTGCAAACTAATATATATGTTTCCGCTAGATGTCCAATATACATGAGTATATGAAAATTTGGATATTTTTTTATTGAAGTAATAATGATTTATGCATTTGGTAAGTATTGTACAAATAATTGTATACTTGTAAAATATATTTATCATGAATTTAATATTGATGGGTTATCATGATTTAATATTAATATGATGTTGTTTCGTCCTTGTTGTTTAATTTAATTATTGAACAATTTCGTAATGTAGCAAATACTCATTTAAATTTTAAAATGATTGAATATATATATGTATGAGGAGCATTGAGTATTTACTACAAATGCAGTCTTATTTATGGACATATATTTGAATAATTTTTAGAATCATAAATTCTAAATGAACTAATGCTTTTGTTTAAAAAAAAAAAATTATTTGTTTTTATTGGAGCTCCCAAGTAATTTTGGACTAAAGAGTGATATTGATCCAATTGTCAGCTCAAGGAATGAAATACATGACCAAATTAACAATACTTGAGGTAATGTATGTATATCTAATTATCTTTGAAATAGATTATTACTGTGAAAGTGACTTGTATATTAAAACTTTTGTTTTCTTTTGGTCACTTATGAATTACTTGCACTTTTAGAATGTGCATATAATTGCCTGCCCAAAGGTGGTAATTATGTGTCATATTTTTAAGAATGCATGAAGTGTTAGGTGAAAATATTTGAACCTAGGGACTTGTCCTCCCAAAGGAGATAAATTTACCAAAAGTTCAAAATTTTCATTTAATCACTTGTTTTAAGTTTCTTGTAGTGTTTTGTATACTCCACCCAAAGGTGAGTATGCAATGATACTATAAAAATAAATTGTTGGTTCAAGAACTTTGTTATATGTTGTATGCTCCACCCAAAGGTGAGCATGTAATATTATAATAAGAATTCTTGTGAGGATGATCATTGTAAGTTCACTCTTGTTTGTTGACTATGATATTTTGATCATCATCATGTTATTGTTCATGACCTATTTAATCCTTATAATATTTATTGTTAATACATTTATGGAGTCAATATGTGATAAATAAATAAAAGGCGAATTCATTATAAGTCATGAAATTTTATTTGATATTTGAGACAAGTTTGTTTCTTAAGATTGTGAAATGCAGTTACTCACCCAAAGGTAGTAATTGTATGTCATGATGTTTTCGATATTGCATAGAGCAATTATAAAGATATTTTGACTTAGGAGCTTATCATCCCAAAGGGTATAAGTTTTCCAAAAGTTAGGTATTTTGGTTATTTGAATTGTAATGAGGGAACCTTACTGCATGTTGCTTTCTCATCCCAAAGGATAGTCTGCAATGGTGTATGTAGGACTCTCGAGAGAATAAGTATTTTATTGTAGTATACTTATTCTTGAGAATATATAAGTGATTGTTCATGGTTTAAGTTATATGTTAAATTCATATTATGTCAGCAGAACTTGTTAATCATGCATTCATAATTAACATCATGTCTCCTCAAAATGTATAAAATGTAAAAATTTATTATGATAAAAAAATTTATATTAAAAAAAAAAAAAAATCTTAAGATATTGAAAGTCATTTTAAATGTAAAATAGTAGTTGAAATTCTAAATTGATTATTGAGTAGCTTATATGCTGTTTTATGTCTTGGGACATAAAATGTATTTGATTCTTAAAAAAAAAAGAGAGAAATTTCACAATTTTATGATGTCAATAATCAGTGGGAGTGTAATTTATTTCGACTATATTTTTTAAATGACTATGTATTAATACTTTGCATATATTATTAACTTACATAAAAAAAAAAAAAATTTATTTAAAGTTTTAAGTAATATTAATGATCTCGCATACACATATGGACATTTAGATAATTATGAGCATATTTATGTATATGGTATTTTGTATGTGAAACAAAATATGAATGTATGTTCAGATTTGAACTTTTAACAATATTCACTAACTCCTGTAGTTAGTAGGAGCTATTTTAACTGTGTTAGTCTATAAAAATGAATTGTTTGTTCATAATTATTATTGACAAATACTTTAATATAATGTTGTTCTTACAAGCTAATATGCAACTTGGTGTTGTTTTAGCTATTATGTAAGAAACTTTGCCATAAAATAAATTCCAAATTAATATAGCATTTATTATAACTATAGAAATCAATATCACAAAATATATTGTCCAATTAGTGCTCCTTGGTGGTAGTATATGTATGTATTTCATTCCTATTGGGTGTGATGGATCAAATAATATGGTGTGAAAATCCGTGATCATTACTTGGTGCACATAACTGAAGTTGTGTATTTTTATTATTTTTAAATTTACGTGCTATATTAACATATTTGTGCTGCAGAGTATAAATAATTTATATTTGAGCTCTGGATAACGCGTGATAGAAGCTTCACAATCTACCTAGTGACGTCACTGACATCATGAGATGTTGTACTAATGTTTTCATAAGGAAATGAGCGTCTTGTGAGAGACGTGAATGCATTTTTGTGAGAAAACGGGTGTCTCGTGAGAGACATGGATGCATTTCCATGAGGAAATGGGCATCTCGTGAGAGATGTGAATATGTTTTCGTGAGAAAACGATTGTCTCATAAGAGACATGAACATGTTACCGTGAGGTAATGTATATCTCAATTTTACAGAAATATGGTCTACCATGAGGAAGACAAAATGTCACCTTTGTTGTTAATATTTTGGTCTCATGAGAGATTATTTGGTGACATTGTGGTTTCGTGAGAACCATGAGGACCGATACAAACTTAGCGTTGTTGGTTAAATAAATATCTAAAGTTTGTACTACACTTCACATCAAGTGTGATCATGTCAACATAAACACTAATGTTATGATCATAGTATGAATTTATGCGATTAATGACATAATGACATATATGGTTTAATGCTAGTGGTTGTGTTGGACCGGATCATGATTGAGGTGCTTTGTTAGACTATGTTTTGTGGCCACAATTGTGTTTCAACCTGATACCAATTAATGTTGCCCAAGTGAGAGAATGTTAGAATTTTATTATTGGGCTAACATTAATTGGGCTTTTATTGATTTATAAAATGGGTTGAATTATAGTTTAACTGAAATGCTTGGAGGCTCATTTAATTGATATGGGCTTAGCACACCTTGTGGGCTTGGGCCAATTATTGATGTGATGGACTTTGTGTAGTCCAATAGGGATTAGGATTTTATGATGGGTGAAACCCTAATATCACCCTATAAATTCATGGATAGGCCCCCCTCCACTCATATAGAGAGAAACGATCGTGAGGCTCACCCATTAGAGTAGTTTCTTGTAAGAGTTGGTAAAGGGAAGACCTAACATTCTTGATTATTTTATCTAATGATTTGTTTGATGGTTAGATTCAATTGGATTGAAGAATATTCATGACTGGATCAGGTATTTACTTTATTTGATTTGTGTTCTAATACATCAATGATATTAATATAAATCTAACAGAACAATCCAAAATTTTACCAGAAGAAAAGTTTAATGAATAATTGTTAAAACAGGAGTGAGCAATAATGTTATATCAATTTATTATGAAACAAGAAAAATAAATAATTTTTCAAAGATCAAAGTTAATTATTCCACCAATAAAATTATAATGATTTCTCTAGTAATATGAAAATTAGCCAGAAAAAATGTTGAAAAAGTAGTAAGCTTTGAGGCTCCATTCAATTATAATAAAATAGACACCACTAAAAGAACAAAACAAGAATTTTTCAACTGGCAAAAAATCAGACCAAGATTACAAGTGTATTTATTGCATCAAGGACAAAGATGGCTCTACATCACTAGACTCTAGGATGAGTGTGTTGGCAAGTGACTGTGAATAAAGTGTCGGCAATTCAAAAGAAACGATAAGGATAAAATGTAACTTTGCACGTGTCCTTATCTAACAGGAAAGATAAAGATAATATGTAATCTTATCTTTACAGATGTCAAAAGGAGAAAAAGATAAGATAAGATAACCTTATCTTTTTACCATTTGGAAGGTGCAATAAGTCTATAAAAGCAGTAGAATTTCAGGAGAAGACATCGCTCATCACGTAGCAAAATCTCTCTCTATTTTTCATTATATTCTTAGACAAACCTTATGTATCAGAAAATTTCTATTGAATAAAATAGTAAGGAAACTAGGGTTGTAATAATACAATTTTTTTTAATGAATAAAAGTTTTTTTTTTTTCAAAAATTCAGTATTTCTCTCTTGTATCTTAAGAAAAAGTAAGAATCATATTTTCTATTGAAGGCATATGGCTAATCACCACAGGTGAGGTTTTTTACAAGATAATTAAATATTAGAAGATAGCGGAAGGCAAAGGTGGACCTATATTTAGCAAAAACAAGATATTACAACTCTAGATTTCTCTTGCTAATCATAAAAGTTTGGTGAAAAATTTATTATATTAATAGAAATTTATGAATTTTATATTAATATGTTGCGCTTGAAACTTTGGTATCAGAGCCTGGTAAGAAATTTAAATAATGTTTAAAATAAAAATTATTCAACCTAATAAAAAAAGAGAAGTAAATTATTTAAAATATTATAAAAAATAATATAATTAATACTTTTGATTAAAGAAATAACAAAAGAGTTACCTAAAAAAAATATCACAAATAATAATCTATAAAGTACTCTATAGCTTGGAACATAAAATTAATATGGTTATATTATAAGTAAGGCATTATTAAGAAAAAGAAAATGTTTATACCATCACAAATATCTAATTTAAAAGAATTATTCAATTTAGTTCGAAATAATCAAACCAATACAGATTTTAAGAAAGATTTCACTAAAATATTTTTAGCATGAATAAAAAAAAATGAATGATATAATATTATCACATAAATAAATACATTACGAGAAATTTTAAAAAATTAGAAAATACAAGAACATAAGAAAATTTATTAAAGGAATTTAAAATCTTATTATAAATTATTTTAAAAAATTGAAAGAAACTCTTTAAAAATACCAAGAAAATAAAATATATGGAAAATTTAATATTGTTAGTTATTAAGGGCATCTTTGAAATAAATTATAAATCTTAAGGACATTAAAGACATTTTTACAAAGGTTGAAGTTATTATTGAAAATATGTCACAATTAAAGGATATAAGAGATAATATTACCTAATATTCTTGTAGTGAGCGATTGATCGAGGCTAAGTTCATGTTGGGCTAACTTTTGAAAGATGACTTATTTAGACCAATAGTCTAAATCAATTGCATATTATTGTTATGAAGTGAAAAGAATATAGAATTAAAAGTAAACTTACTTTTTTTATTTTTATCATTAAAATTTATAATATTAAATGCGGAAAAGCAGTTAAAATTGTAATGTAGGTGAGGCACCTTAAAGGCTTTATTACACACACAATTGAGGTGAGACAATGCCCACACCATTTATATTTCATGGGTTGGTTTTTCCAGATTTTGATATCTTAGGGATAAACGAGGCTTTGTTATTCTTTGATTTATCTCTTGGAATATTTCTCCAGTCTCCACAGCCCACATGTCCAAAATGGGAATGCTGGGAGGTAAGGACCAAGCGAACCGCGAAACACTGGTTCAGCGCAGGCGGCACTACCACATACCTCCCAGGGGTACCATATTTATGATCAACTAGGGAAGAGCTTTATCCACGTGAGCGGGTCGCCGTTTCTTTCATTAACCACTGGGGGAAACTGCGAGATAAAGACCCCATGCATTTTACCCGGTACGACCGGTAGGTTTAGGGTTATTACATTCACGTGCACTTCCCAGCCCCACATCCCCGAAGTTAGATACTTCCTGTGGAAAGTAATATTTTAGAGACCATTTTCTTATGTGTTCTAGCCGATGTGGGACAAGTCAAAAAAATAACTTTTTTTTAACAAGTATTTAGCTGGGTATGTTAATGACTAATGAGCCTGTCAATTCATGTGTTCTTGAATACATGATACAGCAGAAGAATGAGATGAACAAAGCTGTTGTGTCTTAGAGGGAGGAACATAATGTACAGCATGTTAAAGTGTCACTTATCTTCTGTGTTTTCAATTAATGGTTTTGTCATGTAATATGAACTAATTTGATTATGCAAAAGTAATCGTTTGAAAGTGCAGTAAGTACTATGTTTTGAAATATATATAATAAAAAATAAAATAAAATAAGTGACATAATGTAGAGATTGATGATTTGGATTCAGAATGAGCTGTAAATATTAGCAAGATTGAAGATACCAAAGATGATGAATAAATTCCCATGTAAGACTGATTGGACCTTGTTAGTAGTCTATGATTAAAAGTAAGTTGTGATACTATTGTGCAAATTATATCCAAAATGTTAGACCTCTCAGTATAATACATAGGTACAATTACTGTACATATGGCATATGTTAAACCAAGTAAAATATTGAGATTCGGAATTTTTTGGATACGTAATCGAGTGTCGGATACCTAATTGGAGTGTCGAATATCACTCATATTTATATTATGTCGATAAGATAGTGATACTTTACAAAAAAAAAAATAATAATAATAATAATAATAAAAAAGAATTTAAGTTACTTAATATATGCCCAAGTAGCTCATTATGCCTCAATTATGTTTTGAGTGCCAGCTTTTGAAATCAGTCCTTATCAAATTTTATTGTGAAAAATACAAAAATAGGCCCTCTAAAATTTATAACAGGAAACATAGCACCCTCAACTTTATTTATACTACCAATGAGTTGTGGCTCAACATCGTACCTTCATTTGGACATGTAAAAGATTCGAAGCTTCAAGTCCTAATTACGGCTACATGATTAGTATAATTATTTATATAAAAAAAGTTTTAAGAGTTTTATTTAAGGTTATTTTTTAATTTCATTTTTCCTTGTGATGCTCCATTGTTGTCAACTTCATGTTTGTTACTTTCTGGTGGTCTTTTTGCTACATGCCCTGTTATATATATTGGAGTTTTTGCATTTCACCTTTTGAGAATTCTACTCTTTGAACTGTAAACGAGGTTTTGAGCAGTTGCTGTAATTAACTTGATAATTGATAAAATGGTAAAGGCTATGCAAGATCTTGATCTAACTGTGGAGCTAGAAGATGAAATCAACCAAGTGTACAGTTCCCTTGAACTTGCACTTTATCTCAATTGATTTCTTTAAGATTTATATATCCAAATACTTTGTTCAGTGTTTCTAAGGAAAAGTTGAATTGCAACTGGAGACCAAACTGAAATGTTAGATTCAGTTTTGGTAGGTTTTCTAAGAGCAAAGCAAGATGCTTCTCGTACAAGGGCTTGAAGATTTGCATATCCAAAATACATCTTTGGAAGTCTTCTGGTTGTCATCTTTAGTCTACAATTTTAGCTTCTACTACCTTTTTCTTTGCAATAAAGAAGTGTTTTCATCAACTTGCTTCCTAGGTTTGGTATAAAATATAGTAGATTTAGAATTTATATTCAAGAGGGACACCATATATTAAGTAAAAAATAGTATTTAAAACTTCTCAGTAATTAATTATTTTTAATTGAAAAAATATATTATATGTATCTTATTTTAGTAAAAATATGTACAAATTATTAAATTTGTATTAAGTATTAAAAGTTTAAAATTTAGGCAAGGTACGATAATATTTTATACATATAATTATCTATAATTTCATAAATATTATACCAATTTTATTTGCTTTTAGTCCGAGACTTGTAGAAATTTCTATGGCTTGTACTCAACTGGGATAGTGTACAAAAACTAGCTACTTCTTTTTTAAAATTTTATTTAAAAAAAATTATTAGTTATGAATGAATTTTCTTTCAACCAGTTCAACAATTTCAATTCACGGGTTGACACCCGCAAAAAACATGAAAAATATACGACCTTCCCTTTAATAACCTGATGGTAAAAGTGGTGTTTAATATTCTCTTAAATTTAGAATGGCTAGGGAATAGGGAGAGAGTGTATCCTTATTTATGGCTAGGAACATAAATAAATAAAAATGGCATTAAGACAAGCGCTGCTTTGAATTGAAAACTACAATTGAAAATTTTGAACAAAAATAGAAATAAACAAAATAAAAACACAAAAATGATTATTAAACTTTTTTATCTCAGTTTTTAATAACAATATGATTAAATTGTAACAAAAAAAAAAAAAATGAGATCCAAGTAGCACTTTTGCAATAAATATTAAACTTGTATAGTCACTCGCCCATATTTCATTATACTGTGTATGCTTCCCTCCTCTTTCATTCCCTTACTATGCAGCTATACTGATGTATGATAGTGAAAAAATGAACATATGAGACATTTCAGCACATTGGCCTAAAGGTAAAGAACAAATTGATGATATGAATGTGCAAAAGAATTTATTTTTCAATCAAGGGAAGCTTTCCTGCGGCCAGTTAAAGGTTTCGGTAAGCCATCAAAGATTGGTCTAGTAAGGGCTGCAGTTGACAAGGCTTGCAAGTCAGATGTCAAGTTCCATGTTGACCATATTGAAGCCAAATTACTATTCTCCTGGTCTTTTACACTTGACGTGCTCAATGACTTGCGAATGCAAACGCCAATCATCCCATTGCCCAATATAGAATCACCAATTCCCACTGGGATAGAAGTTAACCATCCTGACTCAGAATCAGATTGATTCACTGATCGGTTAGCCGCTTTCTGTCTCATAGCTAAACCCTTTTCTGTTGAACTTGAGACACCGTTTCTTCTATTGCTGTTTTCACCTTTTAAAATCTTTTCTGGTGTGCCTGCTCTGGTATCAATTTCAGCTTTTTGACGCCTCCGCACAGACTTCTCATCGGATTTCTCACTCTCTCTGTCTCCAGATTCTGCTAGGGTCACAAAACTAGATGCAGAACAACTGTCAAGCATAAATCCGTTGGTATAATTCTTGGAGTGGTTTTGCCCCGGAGAGTCAGAGAATGGTGAACCTCTTGGTAGCAGCTCATCATCCAAGCATCCTAAACTCGCACTTTTATAAACTTTCATCTCCATGCCTTCACCTGCACCCTTCTGATTCGAAGATCTGAGACCATAATACTTCTGTAAAGTGCTCATAGCAGAAGAGACCTCTGGGTGGGGGGCTTTTAAATGTAGAGACTGGAATGGATCCAAGCTATTAAATTGGTTTACACTTGATGGTGGCAAATTTTTAGCGTTGCTTTGTCTGCAAAGAGTTTTCAAGTTAGAATTCTTTAAATTTCTACTAACAAATATACATCAAGTTCTGATATCAAAACTGTCGGAACCTTGAAACTGCAAAATTAATCAAGAAACCAACAGATGTTATTTATGGTCCTCGACCATTGTTTGGAAAAATGTTGTTTCATTTTCTTTTAACAAAAAGCGAAACAATCGTAACATGTGATTGGCTAGAAGCATGGAACATTACATCTGCTTGTTCCATTAATAAATCAAACCAAATAATGGTAGGGAGTAAAAACGTAAAGGAAGAAAGAGTAAAAACTTCAATATCAACGAGCAATTATGCGTATTACATACTACTATAGTAGCAAATTTAAAACTTAACTCGCATAAATCTGATTGACATAAACATACACCATAGATGTAAATGACTAAAAATCTAAAGTTTGAAAACAAGAGAAGAAATCCAATGCATAAACAAAATTACACTATGTTACTTAAAGTTTTCATTTTTTTTTTGTTTTTTAAGTGTCCGTGTCCAAGCGACATGACATAAACATGGGTGTAGGTCCTCGGATACTCTAATTTAGTTTAAATTTAAAGAAAACTTAGAAATTGGGTGTCTATTGGCACCCATATACGTGTCCAAAAAAATTACTATTCTTTGTGTCCTAAAAGATTCCATGTAACATAGATATTACATATGCATGATACATCATTCATTTTGGTAAAATAACATAATAAAACTTGAGTGCTTGAACAAACAAGTTTACTCTCATTAAGAAAAAAATAGACCCCATAAAGACAAAATATAACATATAAATCCAAGCTAGAAAAATATTATATCAAAGGGCAAAGATATGATGTTAAGCATCATTAGAATACCAAGATTTATCTGATAAATAGAAATGAAATAAGAGCATGTCTATTACCTGTGACTTTTAGTTTGAGAAGGAGAGCTGTCAGATAAACAAAGAGATGGAGGATGCCTTCCTGGTAATGGTATTTTTAATGTTTTCAAAGCAAACATTTGAAGATCCGTAGCCAAGCCATTCATCTTTTTAATGTCAGCAACCTGATTAATTACACAGCAGTTCCTTTAGACAACGAAATACCATCCAGAGATGTGCATGTACTTTATGTATCATTATTAGCAAATACTCAAATATCATAGAAGAACAGATCTTAAATTAATCCGATTGCAAGCAAAATCAGAAATGCTACATATATGCATTAACACAAGTCTGCAGACTGCGGTAGCTAAGAACTAATAAGCATAAAAGTGCACTTGAACCAGTATGCTCAAGGTGGAAACAAGAATTTCAGATTAACTAGTTTGTCATTTTAAAACAATTCACATTGCAAAGACGTTTGTAGATTCAAGAAACACAAGCAAAAGATGGTGCTTAATCCCACCGTTGAGCATGAAAAAGTGTGATGTAAATGCAACTACAATAACTTTATGGTCCATTGAGTACGCAGTACTAATATTAATTTTCCCACATAACATTTATTTGAGAGTTCGATCCTTGGAGCAAGCAAATGTCATTCATTTTTTGCCAACGAGTTGTAGCTCAACAGCATGATGGGCATGTTGGATGGGTTACGAATTCCAGTTACGGGAGCGTGAGTTGAGTTGTATCCACACAAAAAAAAACAAGCAGTAAATGTGGACAAAACCAACCTCAATCCAACTCCACCAAATTAATTTAGCAAAACCCTTGCTTATTATTCAACCTTACTTTCATTCACCGCATGAGCATCCAAGTCCACGACAGATAACAAGAAACATCAATGACTCTTAATATCTAACCGATTTAGAACACAAAGTTCACATCTAAATACAGATAAGCATGTAGATCACATTTAAAATAAAACCTAAAAGAAAATAAAATGAAAATCCAAATAAAAACTATCCGAAAGAAAATTGAATTCCAAAAATACCTCAACTCCATATTTGATGGCAACCCCAGCAAGAGTATCGAACTTGGAAACCTGATGTTCTATGTAATTCTTCGAAATCCCCACACCATTGCTATCACAGTCATTAACACTACCATTAGCAGCAGATGATGAAGATACAAACGACGTCGTAGAAGGAGACATCGTCTGCCTCCTGCTTACTACGATTTTTGACAAAAAGGATTAGACTTTATGGCTCGGTCACAAAGTCGTCCAAAAACCAAAAAGCGAAAGTACCGACGACCATATTTTAAATGGAAGAAATTAATATTAATATCATTTTTTTTCCCTTCAAAAATAGGAGATAAGACTACCCTAAGACAGCTACACACTATAAGTTCTTGGCAATTGAGAGACTCTTTAAACTTAAAAGAGATTTATAACCATCAAAGTTTAATGGAAAGGAGTCGGTGAGAGCTCAAAATCAAAGCACATGCCTCGAGTCTCAAGCCCATACATTTTGCTATCCAATAAAATCCTTAATCTTGCATAATATATTTAAAAAATCTTACTATTTGAACTAATATTAATATCAATTTAAAATGCAAATTTAATTTGCATATATTTTTCACCCATTTTAAATATTTTATTAAAAAAAATTTATTTCTTTAATTTTCAAAATAATTTATACAAAATAAAAGATTTAAATACAAAAATTAGTTATATTAACATTTCTTTAATATTAATAAACAAAAAAATATATATAAACACAAACATCAATCAATATAACATAATTTAATTAATTTTCATTAAAAAATAATTACATAATTTTAAATTATTAATTTTATATTAAATTAATAAATAATATATTATTTAAGACCTAAAAAATAAAATAATTTAATATATATATATATATATATATATATATATATATATATATATATATATAAATTCTCAATAATAAAAAAGAAACTAAGAAAAAAAAAAAAGCAATCTCTGTAGTGTGTAGCTTTGCAAATTTCTTTTTAAGAAAAGAAAAATTAAAAATATATTTTCATAACTTATTTTATTATTATGGCACATTAATAATAAAAATATAATAAATTTTATTTTTTTTATCATCATAATAATAAAAGTGATAATTATATTATCATTAAAAAAATTAAAAATAATAAATATAACACCCTTAAAACATAAAATTAAGATTCTTTATTTATACTTTATTTTTATAAGGTCACAGAAGTTTCTTAGATTATATAATTTGTGTTATTTGGTACCTTAGATTATAAATAGTTCATTTAGTCCCTTAAATTATAAGTAGTATCGTTTGATCCCTTAATTTTAAAAAATGAGTCAATTAAGAAGAAAACGCTTGATTTTAATAATTTTTAATTAAAATATTATTTTATAAATTAATATAAAAATATTAAATAATATAATTTTTTCTTAATTGTTTTCTTAAAAAATAATATTTTAATTAAAAAATATTTAAAATTATGTATTTTGTTCTTAATTAGTCAATTTTTTTTAAACTAAGAAACCAAATGATAACCACTTATAATCTAAGAGACTAAATGATACAAATAGCCGAATTTGATGGGCCTCCATGATATTTTTATTTATTGTTACTTATCCGACTTAAGTCATACATTATTGATTTAAAGTTTACTTTTTATTAGCAGTTTCAAATTTATAAAATTTATAGGACGTAAAAAGTTGATAATTAAAATTTAAAAACATGTATAAACAAATAGATGATCATAATTTTTAATTACAAAAATAATGTTATATATGTTAAGTTTATATATTTTTACTATTAAAAAAATTTAATTTTTTATTTCACATTAAATGTTATTCAACTAAATATTGTTTAAATTGTATTATAATTTAGATTTATATAATATTAAATTCTATCTAATTAAACTTTGTTTAATAATATTGAAGTAGTGTATTTTTATTAGTATAAATTTAAAGAATATTATTTTTTATAATTTAAAAAAAAAAGTCTTAATTTTCTATATTCGTACCCATTAATCTGATTGAAAATTTAAAACCACTAAAACAAACCACAAGTAACATGGTAAATTAATGAATAGATTTACGAGCACTTTTATATGTTATAATTATATAATAATCATTAAATTTCTAATTAATATAATAATTTTTTATTAAATATAATTTTAAAAATTTAATTATATTTATTAATAATATTATATTATATTATTTATAATTTATCACTCATAAATATAATTTTTCTAAATTTTTAAGAGTGAAGAAAAAAATAAAAAATAATTTTTTTTATTATAATTTAATACATATTATAATTTAAATAATATAATTTAATTAACATTTTTTTAATAAAAAATTTTATAATTATATTTTATCACATATTTTTAACTTATATAATATTATTAAAAATAAAATAAAATTTGATAATCCAATGAAAGTCATGGAGAGAGAGAGAGAAAAGTTTTACTTTACTTGTGGCCTGTGGGCGTTCTCGAAAGTCGAAATGGTCTTTCTGGTAGAATATTTCTTGAAATATGGAGTTTATTTTGTTTTTATTATTTCCTTCTATTAAAATTTTTGACTATTAATTATAAAAAATTATTGAAAAAAATATAAAAATAATACCTGAGAACGTTTACTACTTACATTGCCCTTTAAACTCTAGCTACGTGAAATATTTAACTCTGATAAGTTAAATCGATTTCAATATTGTTAAAAATATTATTTTTATTATTATAAATTTTAAAAAATATTTTAAATAATTTTCCAAAATTGTTTTTTAGTAATTTAGTTTTGAAAATAAATAAAGAATAAATATTCAAATAATTTCACTAAATTATTTTTTAGTATTTTTTCCTTCAAATATAATAATAGATAAGTGAGTTTAAAAGAGAAAAAAAAAAAAAGCAGATTAAGAAAATCTCAGCAGTTTCTCTCCTCTCTTTTTTTTCAAAAGTGTCCACTCTTTACATTTAAAAAAAAAAAAAGTCTCCACTCTTTTAAAGCAATTTATTTTATTTTCTATCAAAAAATATTTCTTTTTACCGGAATCCTTCTTCGATAAATTAGTTTTTTTTATCTTTTAATTTTCATTGTTTTAAAAAAAAATATTATTTATGTTTCTTTACCTATATTTTTTTTATGATAATATTTTCTCATTTAGATTTTATTCTATGATGATTTATGTTATATTTATACTCCTTTTATTTATATTTTTGTTAAAAGTCTAAATTTTCATTTAAATATATTATGTTTAAGACTTTAAAAATTACAAGATAATATCAAGATTTGGAAAAGAATATCTAATATATTAATTGAAATAATTAAATATTCAGTTTGAGAATTTTAATGAAAGTTTAAGTTTTTTTTTTTTTTTTATGTATCAATAAATATTATTAATTTTAATTTATTAAATTTAATTATTGAGATATATGAGTTTTGGAAAATGAAAAGAAAAAAAAAAACAGCTTTTAGCGATAAATAGCAAATGTAAACCATAGAGACTACCGAGTACCGACTGCCGACACTAAATATTAGTTATTAAATTATAAGAGAAATCGATTTCGAAGCACACATCTCACACATTAATAACGGTAAATCACGTTGTAAAATAATTTTAAAAATAGAGATATTAGTTTTTTTTTCTAAATGTTGTTATATTATATGTCATAATTGATGTTTGTGGAAATATGTTTGAAAATTATCTGCATTAAGTATTATTCGAATTTAACAGGAAAGGAAGAAAAATTATTTATTATTTTTGGAGTAAGTAATAATGTGATATTTTAAATTAAAAAAATTTAAATTAATATAAATAATTTTTTTAAAAAATATGAATATTCAATAAATATTATAAAAATAAAGTAATATAATTGGCGGAGGAAAAAGAATTACGATGCATTTACTAACGAGTAAAAAGAAACTAGAGAAAATGAGTTATATCATTGTACTTTCCAAAATTATAAATAAATAAAAAAATGAGTAAGGAACTCCCAAATTTTGGAGTGAATCTTATCGATCCTCACACTCCCAAATTTTTTAATTATATTTATTGTTAATATTATATTTTAATTTTTATTGTTCAACGTTACTTTTAAAAAAGTTATTTAAATAAATTAATATTTTTATTTTAATTAATTATAATTTTTAATAAACATATAAGAAGGATTTTTTTTATTATTTTCTCTTCATTCCGATTAATTTTTATTACGAATAAATAAATACACTATTATTTCGTTCTTTTTGTTTACTCCACAAAAGATACTCAAAAAAAAAAAAAAAATTAGAGTTCTACAAATTCAAGAGCAATTCTTATTGATTTATTTCATGGTTGCCTTGGTATTAATTTCCTTTTTTAAAATTTACAACATACAATTACAAAATTATTTCTATTTTAAATATTTATTTAATTTATATTTATAATGCATACTCACAGAACATGTCAGTAAATTTATATTCTCGATCTGATTCATTGTAGTTTTTAGCATTATGAGGGTAAATTTTTTTTTTTTTTTCTATAATTCGATTTATTTTTATTCTTGCCCTAGTTATAATATAAGATTGTTGGTAGATGTTGTAAGATTTTTATCCAACAATTTTATTTTATTATATGGCTATAGAATTTTTACAATTTAAATAAAAATTATTTTCTACAAAAATTACTTATTAATGTTATTGAGTCTAGTTAAAAAAATTTATATAATTTAGGTTTACGAGTGATGTCATTATTTTATATAAATGTATTTATTTAAATGTTAGGCTTATTTTAATATAAATATTAATTATATTTTCTTAATAAGATATTTATATTCATAATCACACTCATACTAAATTTTTTTCGAGTATATTTGAATAATTATTGTCCCTCAACTAAGTTGACATCACAATTTATGCTAATCAATTGGAGAACCGGAGAAGTAATACTGCTCAAAACAGAAAAAGTTTGTACATTTTACATTTCCCTTTCACTATGTTGATTGTGTTGAACTCAGCATTCCCGTTATATTATTACATAGAAAAAATTCCTTTTATTATTATTATTATTTTTTTATTAGAGTATTCATAAATTTCATAATTTTTTTCTTAAATCTATGTCGACAATGACAATATTTTTAACATTTTTATAAAAATTATATCTCAACATTTTGACTCACGTTGACATTTCAAACCTTAGATATAAATAAGGGCGACAATTTGTATCATAGTTCTATAGATTGAATTGAAAAACTCGAATTAAATACGAATTGAATTAAACTTGTGTCAATTTTGAGCCAATTCAAATAACCAAAAAATTTTGAGTCAGGTTAAAGGCCCATTAACAAGAAATAAAATAAATAAAATTTAATTTTAAATAAAAAATATAAAGGAAGAAAATATGGTATGTTAAAATTAAAATAATCTTTTATCTCTTTTAATTTCTCATTTTTATGATATTTTAATTATTTTTCTTACATTTTTCTTTGAAAAATAAATCGATAATGAATAAATAGTTATAATTTATTCATTTTGCTACATTATTATGTTATATTCTTTAATATTAATGTCTTTAGCATTCGTATCTACTTATCTCTTTAAATCAAAAAATATATACTCATCTTTAATTTTAATTAGTTTACGAAGTTTTTATCTTTAAACTAATTAGGTATTATTTTAAACATTTTATCATTCTGTGTTGTGCTATTTTCTTTTTAACTTGTTCATTGTCTTGAGAATCATGTATTATGTAATGTTTAAAGGTCATATTTTTGTGTTAGATTTTAAGTTACTTAAAATCTTCATGTTTCTAAAAGTATATATGTCAACAGTATATGTAAATAGTTTATTAGCAATTCAGGCTTTGTGTTTGATTTGAGTTCAAACTCACTTTTACTAGCTCAAATTAATTCAATTTGAGTTAGATTTTGATCGATTTGAACTAAATTAATTAAGAACAACTCAAACTAACTCATCTAACTCATCCGATATAAATTGCTACCTCTATTACCTATATAATTAAATTAGTCTAAACCAATTCAAAATTGTGTATAACTTGTATTAATGTCTTTTATATATATATATATATATAACCATTAATTTAAATTAATCTAACGATAAATATATATTTTTGTTTAATTTAATTTAATTCTTGATTTTATAAGTTATTCATTAAACTTAAATTTAAAAATATAATAGTATCTGCACTATTGATTTAGATTATCTTATAGTTATTATAATTTATGTTAAGCTTATCTGTCATCTAAACAAGTCCGTGTATATATACCTATTGAAGAGAAAAGTATCATGTAAGTCCTTTTGCTCTAGTAAAAAATGGTGTTTAATCCTCTACTTTACAAAATGTGTTTATTAGTCTTTTTGCTTATAAGAAAACAACTATATAAAGACTTTTCATATTTGTGATTAATATTTTATTATTAAAATATTTCAAGCTAAAATATTGAAGAGAACAAAATTGTTATTTCATGAATATTAAAAAAAATAATAAAATTCAAAAGTTGCAATACTGAATAATCTAACATTCTTAATATCCACTAAACCATTCGTCCCCTAGACCTAAACAAAAATTAAAAATTTCAAAATCTCATTAACCCACCATTCGTAAACTGCCTCCACCTTATTTCTAATAATAAAATAGATAATCGAATAAAGATAAAAGAAACAAGACTTGTTTAGTATTTGTAAAGAGAATTGAATCCTTTAAAGATAACAAAAACTCTCAAAGAGAATATTGAAGAAAAAAATTAATATATTGCAACAGGGTAATTAAACAGGAAATAAATTGCTTGTTTAACTATCTAAATAGGAAAAAAAAATTAATATCATTCAATGGATTATTTTTCAATAAAATCCAACAAAATAAATAGTTTAATTACATTTGAACCATCACCATTATCAATCTCTTAAAAAACACAAAAATAATAAGGAAATTCACATTTATTAGTCAAACCAACAACCTAAAATAGTTTGTAAAAAAACATTACATACTATTGAGTAACAACAAAAATTACCTCCCAAGATTTTTTAGAGTTGACAAAGTTGACATTTCAGCCTCATTTCTAAAAGTAATAAGGGGCTATTTTCATGTTTTATTCCATTGTTGTAAAAAAAAAAAACCTAACCAAAGATGGAGAGAAAGGCGATGGCGATGGCGAAAGTAAAGTTTTCGTATAAGCTGAAGATAAATATGAAAATAAAAATTAACAAATTTTTACAAAAAAAGAGAAATGTCAACGAGAACGATGGTAAAAATTAGAAGATTAAAAAAAAAGATTTTAACAAACTTTTGGAGCTTTAAAGTGAGTAATGATTTAAATTTAGATAAAATGCCAACTCTGCCCTCTTTTACTTAAGCACATGTAGACTTTAATAATAAAATAATGTTAAAAAAAATACTAAATATCCTTCCTTAGTACTTTTTTTTTACAAATAAAAGGATTAAATGACACATTTTCTAAACTAAGGAACTAAATAACACATTTTGTGTAAATAAAAGGACTAGTGTGACTCTTCACCTTAATATAATGAATTAGTATAAAACTAATCGGAATTGTGTATAACTTGCATTGTCATATATACATAATAAACGTACATAATATTTATGTACATATATGTATATAAATTATTTTAAAGCCAATTGGATGGGGGAAAAAAAAAAGGGCGAGACAAATTACATCCCTATGTATAAGCATATACCCGGACTGGCAACTGCTTAAACCTGAAAAAGAAAACTTTTCGAGTTCAGCTTCCAGTGGTCTGTTTCCTAGAACCAGACATGACTTGGAGATTGGATAACCTAAGTTCAAACGAATAATGAAATCACATGTCTCTGAAGAAGCACAAAGAGTTTCATACTCAATTATGCTGCCTCATCCTTGTTAGTTAACAATGTCAGTGGGTAAATTATAACATTACAACTACATTTTTCATTTGATCTGCAACTCTAGTTTGCACATAGCCAATAGTTACATGCTGAATCTAAACAACTCTCAACCAGTTGAGCCTAAAAAGAAGGGGGGGAAAAAAAAGCCTCGACCATAATATAGAGCAAAACCTTTTAGGCTGAGGTTAATAGAAATTCTACATCATATCAAGAGCCTTAGGGTATACATTCACAAACTTTAAGAAACTATTGGTTCACTATCTCAGAAGGAGACTCTCACCGCCTAATCTACTACAACCTTTACTGTCTATCTGTAGCAAGAGAGAGACTCACTGCCTATTATTAGGTGGCTTGACTTTATAAATACGGACAATCCAATTTGATGTTGTGAATGCCTCTTCCAAGTGAGTGAGTTTTATATCCTTATTACCAATTTCAACCCCTCGGGCACGGTCATACCTGTCAAGGCAAAAATAGAATGAGATGTTTTATGAATCTATAGACTTATATCTCGAAGATAAAATATTGGCAAAGGACCTACTGACAAAAAACAATTACAGGAAACATGTCTTGATAAGAAAAGAAAAAGAAAAAGGAGGAAGAAGATGAAAGATGACACATCTCCAAAGCAAACAGGATTGATAAATGAAAATCTTCTAAATCAGCACAACATGTGTATTTAAAGAGGAACCAAAGTCAAGTAAAAGATAGTCGTTTCATTTTCACAAAATGACATGCCTGCCAAGAGATACATACAGAAAAGAACACATTGAAAGGAAAGTCATTATCACACAGAGACAAGTCATTGTTCATGTACATACTTGACGTTTGTTCTCATTTGTTCCATATGCATGATGCATCTGCCTGTAACTGAGATTTGTTTGATCAATAAAAACAATTGTGGTTGGTACTTATGTCTGCATAGCAATTGGATACATAAACATGTATCACTTTCTATGATATTACCGCCGTTTTCCTTGATCATATTCCACAATGCGCCCTCAATTTCTCTAATATATGCACACAGGACCTCTACCATTATAAAACCAATTTCAGGCCCTTAAACTTACCCAGGGGGCTTGCCGTATTCTGTTGTCAACTCTCCAAACCAATAGTAAGACAGCTTGTACCTGATAACCAACACAAACAAATGTAATTAGATCTATACCAGGAATCAACAAACTCTTAAATATGAAAAGCAATGTGCAAACGCTTAAATGATTAAAAGACTGCAATCATCATCTATTATTCTACTCTGCAAAGAAGCAACAAAAAATACTAAAATATTAAGAAACTGAAGGAGAGGTTCACTAGCATCAAACATGGCCAACAGTTGGACTACTGATACTTGCAGATGGCCACTCAAAGCAAAGATCTTTCTTTTTTTCCCCTCTTATTTTCTTAAATTCCTGGTATGATGGCAAAGTTGGAAGCAAATAAATTTTAATGAGTTTGACTTGGTCCCCGACCAACATTGGTTGGCACCAAACCCACATTTTTACAACACCATCATCCCTGATTTCAATGAGTTCCTGCCAACTGCATCATTTTCTAACCAATGCAGCCCTACTTAGTTGGTAAGATGAACACTTGTGATGCTTTAATATTTTAACATATTCTCCTAGGTTATGAGAACTATAACAAGTTTTACAAATTTGTAGAACATAGAGCCTAGAGCTTCTGGTTAAGAATATTTGACAAAAATATAAGCACATAATGAGATGAAATATATTTTTTATAGACTAATATACAAAGCTTAGGTGTGCTAAGAAACTTACATGAGACAGTTCAACATCTTGGGTGATGCAACTTTGTCAACACGATACTCGCCATTAACTAAATAGTCAGGCTCCTTAATAACCGGAAAAACTCCTCCTCCAATTCTCACCATCCACAAAAATCTGGCATTAAGTAATTAGTATTGAAATTAATAAGCATGCCAGTTGCAAGCTTAAACTAGAGATGCCAAAACACTTCAATGCAATTGATATGGTAAATAGCATGTCATACAAGCAGAATCATGCTTCAGAGTCAACTCTGTTACACTGACTTGGCATTTTTACCCCTTCACTCAAGTCGACACGACAAGACACGAACATGGGTGTGAAATGGTTGTACAATGCAGTTCTTGTGCCGGACATGCCAGCCCTCACTTTGACAGCCACTTCGTCCATTGTTACTTGCAGAAACCAAGTCTTAGGGAGGATGAAAGGTAAGTTTGGAAACAAAAAAGAAGCATTAGGAAGAGAAGAGGAAGTAAAGTAATAGTCAATCAGAAAATTGGGCTTATAATGGCCGAGCTCCGCTCTATTTTCAAAAGCAACCGATGGACTGTGCAGTTTATTATACTAATTAAATTAAATAATTCATATTTAATAGTCTGAATCTAAACGAATTCAAACTTTAGTATTATTTTTATCAAGTTCAAAACTAGAATAAACAATTATGATATGAAACTTAAAAATGCAAACATAAATCACAAATAAATGACAACATCTTCTACAAATTGAACAAAATAACGTATTTTTAAGAGTCTAAATATAAAACAAAAATGAATATTTTAAATATAGTATGTTGTATGTAAGTATCTTTGTTTAAAATTTGAACTCTTATGTCTTTTTAGCCGTGTTTCAGTGTCTTAAATTTTTAAAAATTGCAAGTCCAATATACAGATATGCACCTGTATCCGAATCTTTTAGAAGAGTTTAACACAGAGTGACAATAGGTATGAGACAACATGTTGAGGTATTATGAAAACTAAACATACCATCAACCATGGATGCAACAAGAGCATAGGAATCCTAATATGACTCATTGATAACATGCGAGGCAACATATAAACATAATACAGCTTGACTGCTAACACTTTCTAAGTTGGACTTACTTAGATATCCATTCTGCAATTTTAAATGGTCTTACTTGTTAATATCATCAGACGAATAACCGGTAACACCTCCAAATATAACTAGTACATAATCCACATCCAAATATCTCATAATCTCATATGCCTCATCTTCATATGATGACATGGCACGTCCAACAGTAGCAATGTGTGTATTGTTCCAGGTGTTATTATCAACTATGACGGTTCTGTTTCCCATTGCAGTGATCTGGTACCCGTAATCCCACCATGACATAATCTTAGCATCCTGAGGAGTGTTTTGGCGAAGCCAAAAGTAGGCCTCACGGTAATCATCAAAAATGATTCTATTACCATGAGCACCCCTTGCAGCCAAGACAATTGAAGGAGATGAATATGCCTCTGATGTGACCCAGGTACAATGAGTTGCATACCTACTAAGCAAGTAAAATGCACCAAGGAGTAGTGCAATTGCACCATTCTTCTGGAAGGGCTGAGATTGATCAATGGAAACCTGTTTGTAAAGGAGATTTTGAGCATACTTTAATATCTCCACTAATCTAAATTAAATAAAAAAGATTACCACCAAATTTATGCATACACAGACATGTATCATTGTAATTTATGTTAACAAAGTCCCTATCACATCAGCACTGTCCCTACCAATATAATAAATCAGGGGCATTAGTAAAACAAATGTCTACACGTTTCTGAACTCTATCAGAATATCAAGTTACTGCTGGCTAATAAATGTCTAGCACTCACGAGATAATACATACTGCATTCAAACAAAAGCACAAGACAAGAAAAATTAGTGGCTGAAGTAGACATGCAAAAGAGTGAGGCAAAGAGGTCAAGATTCTAAAAGTTGACAACTAAGAAAGAGACAGAAGAAAAGATTAATTGAAATACTAACACTAATAATTTTCCCATCAGTGATAATTTGGTTTCATATTTCCATAAGTACCCTTCTATTATATTTTAAACAAAAAGATCTTAAACAACAACGAGAGGCCACAATTCTGTTCCTCATGAATACCCAAAGATTAATCATGTTGCAGAGTTAAAATAAAACACAAACACAAACAAATGCACAATGTAGATGCCATAGCTTGATTAGGGCAAGAATAGATGGCATTCCATGCAACCAGCTACTGAGAAAATAATAAATTTCCATACAACTTAGAAATATATAATTAAACAATGAAACCTAAAAAGTTCAATTACAAATAAACCTGTATTAAAGAGTAGGGTGGTCTCACCTTAGAAGAGACTTTTGCACTGCTGATGCCTTTGCTAGAGCCAGTCTGTGAAACCTTGTTCTTTGCTCTAACCACTTGCGTCAAATTCTTGATGGTAGCAGACACAGCAATGGCACTAATAAGACAAACTGCAGGTGTGGCAACGAGAATTAATCGTACCATGACACCAGCAAAGTACATGCTTGTGAGGCCATACATAACAATGAATATTGTGGCATCTGATAGCCGCTTGAAACAAAAATAGAGACCAGCGGGGAAAAGGAAGAGAAGGATGTGGAAGTCAAACATGAAAGAAGACCAAGCTGTAGGTTGATGCTCAGAGACGGATGCAATAATTGGGATATGATCCTTTGCATATGTTGGATCTAACAAAGAATAAAACCGCCCCGTCCAAGGGGAAATATACCCAGATGCCATGCCAACTCCCAATGCAATAGTGCCCACACTAACTGCACAGGTAACAGTAATCCTCAAAAAGGCTTGAAACAGTTTAGTGTCACTCAGCAGGTACCTAACCCAGTCTAAAAAGAAGAACACCTATAAATGATCCAAATTAACACCAAAAAATTATCAGCAAGTTGAAGCTTGAACTGCAACTTTGTCAGTAATGAAGAATACAGTAACAATCTTACCTTCTAATACAGCAAAGTTATTTTCTACATATAAAGAAAGACTCTGGGAGCAAGAGAAGTATACATGACTAAAATAAATAATAGCCTGAGCATTAAAGGTAATGTAACTCTTTAATAATTTCACCACACAAAAGAAAAAGAAAAAAAAATCCAAAATCGATACAGGGACAGAATCAAGGATCACACCCACAGGGGGAGGAGAGAAGTACTTCTATTTTCAATGTTCAACTATCAACTATATAACAGCTCTTCTTAGTTCTTGCATAGTTATGGAGACAATCAAACACCAATGCAATCTTCCAAACATGACAGATTATGGTAAAATTCTTCTTTTTGCTGGAAAAAAGAAGTTAAATTCAGTCCCAGCAAGTGATGAACCACAAATTTAATAGCTTAAGTGGAAAAGCACAGATAGCTGTATTAATTGAGAATGAAATAAAAAATAATAAAACAAACCTGAATAAGAAAGAAAACGCCCATGGCAGCCATATGCTCACCAGACTGCACATGCTGAAAACCTACAAATCGAATCTGCATAGCCAACAACATGCCCACCACATACATGCAATTATAAGCAACATACAATCTCATTGAATACCTTCCCGTGATCAAAAGCACCAAAACATAAAGTGGGATCAAGTTGATTATAAACACATAACCACCCCATGCTGAAACCATGTAGAAGTAGCCAAAAGCTGAAGCCAAGGCCCAAGCAAGTGAACCAGTGTTTACAGCCTTCACAAACAAGTAGAAAGTGAGTAACAAAGCAAAAATGGCTACACCCTCATTATCATATGACCCAGCAACCGACCTTGAGATATAACCTGGGAAAATTGCAAGATATAAAGTTAACACCACATTATATATTACTGTAACTAAATTAGACCTAAATTTCACCATAAATGCAGTAAATTTGTAGTTCAAGACGTTAAACATCACACATTGAGAAATACAAGCCAAATTGATACAGTCTTCAATTCGTGGAATATGGGTGTGACAAACGAGCATAAATGCATTATGCATACATAGGAAGTATGCCATAGATTGTATTAATAATAGAAATTTACAAACAAAGTGATGTAAATGCGTGTAATATTAAAGGACCTATTGTAGATATCTCACGCGAGGATTGTCAAACAACAAAATTATCCACATATTTGAAAATTAACAAACAGACCCCTTATAACCTAAAAATTTCATCTTTTTTGGTCAGTTCCATGTCTTTTAAAGTTCAAATATAGTGTGACAAACGTTTAAGTTTAAACTGATGTTTGCAAGTGTAAGAGGCTTGTTTGTTATTTTTCGAATCTGATGGTGTAGTTTGCTATTAAGGCAAAGCTCAGGGGCTTTGATTCAGTCAACTAAAGTGATCAAGCAAGATGCATAAACATTAAAGCATTGCATTGTTTTTGTGAAACCTGGGCAAATTGCAATAAATGCAGCAGCTACAAGACCAGCTCCAGAATCCCAAATCTCTTTACCAAAGAAATAAGCCACCAAGGTGGTATTAGAAGCAAAAAACGGCGCAGTCAAAACACAGACCTCACGAATATGAACTGCAAAGCGTAGAAACCTCATAACCCAATAAATCACAGCGGCAGTGACCATAAGACCCGGGTAGAGAGTACCACCAATGATCCGTCCTAGTGGGTACCAACTCTCGGAGTCAAACCAATTCCAGAACTCATAGAAACCATTCTTGATCAAGTAAAGTGTGGTTCTGTAATTGAAGTAAGGATCAAATTCATGGATCATTGACTCATAACGAAGCACACTGAAGAGACGAGTGATGAAAGCTAAGATGTAAGCAAGGCATAGGATAGTGACTCGGATTAGAAGTTCTTGTTGTTTGGTTTTGAGCTTGATGGATTTGAGAGAGAGGATGTTTAGTAGATCGGATTTAGGGTTTAGTGTAGTGGAGGGGTTTGAACAAGATTCAGATTTGGTTGTGCCGTTGATGGAGTCGGTTCTCCCGCCCATGTTTGGAAGAAAGGAAAAGAAAATGGAGGAAAATGAAATGGGAATTTGAGGGTTAAATTTGGAGAGTGTTCATGGGAATAGTGAGGAAGTAAAAGACTAAAGAGATTTGCACAAGTAGAGCATAAAGGGATCTACTGGAATTAGAAGAGTTCTGTTTCAGTCTGAGACGGAAATTCGGTTGTTGGAGAATTACCGCAAGGCCAATTCTACTTGCATCTACGTAAGTTTTTTTAATACATATTTTTGAAGTGATTTTCTTTATATGCTCTTTATGATACAAAAATTTAAATTTTTTTTAAAATAGTGTCTAAAAAGACTTTATATTTTTTTAAAAAAAATTCTTTTATTTTTGTGTTTTCTAAATATTTTAATTTTTCTTTTGGGTATCTATTTGTCCTTGTTATAGTATTATATTGTTTATTTTTGTTTCTATACTTGCTAAAAACATTTTAGTGAAATTTTCTTTAAAATCTTTATTATTTTCAATATTTCGTACTAAATTAAATAATTCTTTTTATGCTTAATAAGTCTTTTACTTATGATGTAACCATATTAATTCTACGTTATAATTGAAAAATGCTTTATAAATTATTATTTGTGATACTTCTTTGAGTAATCCTTTTGTTATTTTCTTAATTAGTAATATTAATTATATTGTTTATTTTTTATAATATTTTAAATAATTTAGTTTTCTCCTAGAATTAGGTTGGTTATACCTTATTTTAAATATTTTGTTTATAGCTTATTTGTCAAATATGTTTATAGTTATGATACCAAATTTTGAGTTGATATTTTTAATTTTTAAGTTTCAATTAACTTATCTTTTCTCTATGTTCTTTGAAAAAAAAAATCAAAAAATTAGGTTATCAAATTCTTTTTCACCTTCACAAATTTCTGTGTAAAATAATTTCTTAAATTTTTTTCTATGAGATGATCTATTAGATATAAAATACAATAAATATAATCTGTGTAATAATCTAAAAGAGTTTTAAATCTTTTAAAATTTTCTAAACATATTTCATAACTTTTATTGTCAAAATATTATTATAAGAATTTCATATATTTTCCTTCATAGTCTTCTATCTCGATCATAATTTTTTATCTTTTCTTACTTTTGTTAAAAAAAAAATTCCCTGTCTATTGAATTAGGGCTAGCTAAACACTAGTTGTTCCTTCATGAGTTTCAAATTCAAAATTCTCAAGTTCTTCGTCTATCCAACGACTTAATTCTTGAATTTTTTATTTACTTCTATGTCCATTTTTACTAGTTCAAGACTTGCTTCAAGCTTCAAGTATTCTTTATTTTGGTCTTTTACTAAATTGTACCTTTTTTTTTTTGTTTAGAAAACTAGTAAATTAATCATTATAATTTTCATTTTTTTTTACCTTTATGCACTGTTTATTTGAGATAAATTGTATCTTTTAAATTTTCTTAGATTTCAAGATATTTCTTAACTTTACTTCTATATAGATATGTTCTTAATTTTTTGCTTTTATTATAATTCCTTTTTCATGTTATTATTTTTGTTTTCTAATTTTTTCATAAATTAAGCTATAACTTATGAATTCAACAATATTAATAGAATTCAAGGTATACTAGTTTCTAAATGTAAACTGACATATTTTTTAATATGAGTCTACCTCATACTTCCGCTTCTTAGTTATCTCTTTCTTGTTCCAAAAAGTTAAGCCTCATTCTAGATCCAAGTTTGTAGACCTTTTGTTCATGATGATCTTGTTGAGATTCGTACTTAACTTCCTAGGTTTAGAGTGATAACTAGATTTGGAATTTAAACTAGACTTTTATTCATTAAACAAATAGTTTACAACCTAGAGAACAAACAACCTTGAAAGGGTTTCTAGTTCCTAATCATTCTACAAATATAGATAGAAATGGATAAGAGCTAGAGTGAATTTTTTGTATCCCCCTTAACAGAAGAGAGCTCCATTTTATAGACATAATGATTCTCTATTTACATTGGTGGGATATTACTATTTCACATAACTTTCTTTTATGGTGTCTAAAATGCCTATATTTTGTTGGCTTTAGCGCCATTTTTAGAGCTGGTCTTTACATTGTTTATTCTTTTCGCTGACATTGAGTTATGTGAAGACTCTGAGTTCACGTAGACTTCCTTATCTTTGATGCATTAAATACATTTGTGGTCTTTAGTTTTCTTTTTTGAATAATGGCAAAGTATCTTTTTAGTTTCTTCACTTACTTCTAGCTCATTGCAGTTGAAATTAGTTTCATATGTATTTATTTTTTCACTATCTTTCTTAATTATAACCAAATTACTCTGACAAGTAATAATGACTTTAATGGTGCAATAATTGACCTTGATTTAAGAAGAGTTATTAATTCTTATTTCAAAGTAAATTTGGCTTAGTGTTTTGTCCTATTTCAATACATAATTCTTCAAGATTAAATTCTTTTTTTGGTAAGGCTTTGGAATGAGGGACTTCTCATTTAGTATTAGCTAACCCAAGTTTAATAAAATAATATAGACTTATTGGTGTTTTTTGGTTCTAATTCATTATTGAACTGAAATATCTTAAATAAATTGGCTTGTCTGTAGCCCTAATTTTATTTTTAAAATTTTTGATAGATTTTTTAAGTTTTTAGGAAAATAATTTAATTTATTTAAATCATTTTTTAGATATAAATTTCTATTAATCTAGCATGAAATGTCTTATAAATAAATACTAGATTAGTTCCTTCTAAAATATTAAATTTACTACTTGGTAGTAAATCTTTTTTTGTGATATAAAACTTCATATCACAAGATGTTATTTAGTAGTTTTCTTAGCAAGATTATAAAACTTATCCATTGTTTTTTTGTCAGATTTCTATGCCTTTTTCTTTCTTCTTTTGAGGAATTTCTATTACTTCCTTGAAGATTATTGGTCTTAGAGAATCTTTCTGTTGGTTCCTTCAGTAGGTTGTTGTATTATTTAAGAGTAATTTCTTGCTATTTTTGATGATAATAGCAACTTTAGGACCTTATAATTAGTATAACTTCCTTCTGCTTCTATTCTGTTGGTAAAAATTATGTGGATGATTCCACTAAATTCTAATATTGCGTTACTTGTCTCTAGCCAGCTAGTGTAAATTTTGGTTTTGGCATGTTGTATACAACATAGACATTTTTTAAATCTTATTTATTGGCTTTATCTGCCCAATTAATCTTATCTTTTTTCTCTCTGAGTTATTAGTACTAGTTTTCTTATTTCCTATTTTTGGAATTTTAATTCATTTCTTTTCAATTTCTTCTAAATATTCAACTTATTTATCCTTTAAGGTTTTAAGTTCTTTAAAGATTTTCTGTTTAGCTGAGTTAGTCAACATACATTTACTGTCCAATGACTTCTTAAGGTATAATATCTCAAGCTATTCTTTGAAGATTTTGAATTCATTTTCTCAAATTGAGATTTTATTTTCTTTAATCTTGATTTCTATATCAAGTTGGTTCATTCATGTAATTAAAATATAGTTAGAGGTGTTAATTTTTTGGTCAAAGCATATGCTAAACTATTTTTAGTTCTTGATAAATGTTTTATATCAAATCTATAATAGTTGAACCATTGTTGCCACCTAATGAATCTTCCTTACTTATAATCACTTGCAATATTAGTTCTTAAAAAATATCTAAAATTCTTATTATCAATTTTAATAATAAATTTTTAACTTATAACTTATATTACAAATTTTTTAATAGCTTTTTAACAGCTAAATATTTTTTTTCATTAGTATGATAATTTAATTTAGATCATTGAAGAGATCTGAAAGTAAATCTACAAAAGTATTCATCTTTATCATTGACTTTTGTTTTTAACACTGCTCCCCAATATTCATGTGAAGCTTCTGTTCTATTATTCTTTTATCATCTGATTTAAGATGGTATAAAGTTGGTAAACTTTTTATCTGTACTTTTACTTTATCCATATATTTAGTGTCGTGATCAGTTCATTGTTAAACATAAATTTTTTTAAGCTTTGTTTGTAATAATTTTTTCATTTTTTATATATGCTTCAGATAAATGTTAAACATCATATTAATTTTTGTAATTGATTTTTATCTTTGATCACACTAGAAAAATTTTGTATGTTATTTATAATATTGGGTTGTAGATGATGTTTTACATCTTTTATTTTTAATCCCTAAATATTTTATTTTTTATTAAGCAATTATAGATTTCTTTAATGCTAGTATTATTCTTAATTTTCTATATTCTTATAAAATATTTATAATGTCTAAATAATATTTAGATAATTTATTATTAAATACTAATATATCATATATGTATAAACAACAAAAATTGTGATATTTTTTGAAAATATTATTCATGTATCTTTAAAAGATACATGGTATTTGTTTTAGTCCAAATGAAACAACTAACTATTGGAATTGCCCTTGTGGACAACTAAATACTGTTAATTTTTGTGATTCGTCATCAAGTCTTCTTTGCCAAAATTTACATTTACTATCAAAACTTGAAAAATATTTCTTGTTTTTAACGAGTGATAATAATTATTCTTTCTTTGGAATAAAATAATCATCATTAATAGTTTTTTTATTTAAAATTTGAAAATTTATTATCGTTCACTTTTTTCCTCTTCTTTTTCAGCTTCTTTTTCTACTAAGAATGCTGGGCTAGAGCGTGGTGAATTATTGAAAATTATTACTTTAAATCTCAAGAGTTCTTTAATTTATTTTTCAAATTCCTCTCTATCCTCTAGAGTATAAATCATTGGTTGTTTAAATATTAACTCTTATGACCTTCGAAGGAATTTTTAGTTTTATGTTTGCCATTTCATTGGATCTATTAATATTTAGATCTAATGAATTTTTTGAACATATTATTTTTAATAATTTTCTTATTTTTGTTAATGTTTTATCTTGTATTTTACTTAGAAATGAATTTTGGTCAACCTCTATTTTTAGAGAAATATTTTCTAAATATGGTTTTTATTTTTTATATTCTCACAACAATTTTTGCTATTTATGCTATAACATAAAAGTTGGTGATAAAACAGTTAATATTTTTCTAATTTTTGATACATAGATGGTCTCACGATTTAAGGTTGTCAAACTTATTTTATTTAGAAACTAGGTAAAAGGTTGATATAAGTTTAAAAATTATTTTCTAATAAAATGTCAACTTCAGTTTCTTATTGATATATTATAGGTATATAAAATATTTCTCATTCTATTAATACATCTGTATTTTTTAAGACTTTATTAACGTTTATTGTAGTATTATTTTCCATTCTTACTACTAATTCTTTTGGTAATTGTTTTCAAAGTCTATCTTGAAATACATATTTACTAGCTACACATATATTTGCACCTGTGTCAAATATGAATGTAAATGGTAATTTTTATATCATTTAAATTTTAATCATATTTTTATGTACATACTGTTTGGATTTATTATACTTGATAATTCATCCATGAATTAGAATCAAAATCAGAGCTGAAGTACTACAAGAATTTTGACCTTTTGGGACAAAATTTTTTGTCCTTAAAACTTAATAATTTGTCTTTGAAAAGAATCAAGGAAAAAATAATTTGTCACAAATTTTGTCCTTCAAACACCGTCCTTGAAAATAAACAAGGACAAAAGTTAATTTTGTAGCTAAATCATATCACATTCAAGGACAATTATTTTGTCCTTGTTAAGAAAATCATTTGACCTTCAAAACAGCCATAAGGCATGGTTAAGGATCTACAAGAACAAATATTTTGTTCTTGAAATTAAAATATTTGTCCTAAATTCTTTTGTCCTTGAACTTAATTTTATAGGACTAAATACTTTGTCCTTAAATTATGGTTTTTTTTTTCCCTAAAATGACTTTGCTGGACGGAATTTTTGGTCACTAATTGAGTATTTTTTGGGACGAAATTACTTTGTCCTAGAAAAGGTAAAATGAGGATAAATTAGTGACAAAATATTTTGTCTTATAAAGGCTAAAATGAGGACAAAATTTTGAACAAAGAATTTTGTCCTAGAAAAGGTAAAATGAGGATAAATTAGTGACAAAATATTTTGTCTTATAAAGGCTAAAATGAGGACAAAATTTTGAACAAAGAGTTTTGTCCTAGAAAAGGTAAAATGAGGATAAATTAGTGACAAAATATTTTGTCTTATAAAGGCTAAAATGAGGACAAAATTTTGAACAAAGAGTTTTGTCCTAAAAACGGTAATATGAGGATAAATTAGTGACAAAATATTTTGTCTTATAAAGGCTAAAATGAGGACAAAATTTTGAACAAAGAGTTTTGTCCTAAAAACGGTAATATGAGGATAAATTAGTGACAAAATATTTTGTCTTATAAAGGCTAAAATGAGGACAAAATTTTGAACAAAGAGTTTTGTCCTAAAAAAGGTAATATGAGGATAAATTAGTAACAAAATATTTTGTCTTATAAAGGCTAAAATGAGGACAAAATTTTGAACAAAGAGTTTTGTTCTAAAAAAGGTAATATGAGGATAAATTAGTGACAAAATATTTTGTCTTATAAAGGCTAATATGAGGACAAAATTTTGAACAAAAGGTTTTGTCCAATAACAAACTAAGACGAAATTAGGATAAAATATTTTGTTCATAAAAGTAACATTTAAGGACATATTTTTAACAAAATATTATGTTCTAAAAAATGGCATTTTGTTAATAAAAAAAAACTGTGACAAAAAAAATGTCCTATAAGGTGCCATTTAGTGACAAAAAATTAACAAATATTTAGTCCCAAAAGTGCCAATTATGGACGCAATTTTGAACAAGTATTTTGTTTTAGAAGAAATCATTATGGACAAATTTTTCACAAACAACTTGTACTAAAAAGATTCTTTAGGACAAAAATTAATAAAATATTTTATCCTAGAATGTTTAATTTAGGATAAAAATTTGAAAAAATATTATTTCCTAAAAAACAACATTTTTAAACTAAAGCTTAACATGACAATTTGTCCCATAAAATACATTTTCATGAAAAAATGTTGACAAAATACTTTTTCCTAAAAATATATCATTATTGACAAAATTTCTCTAAGAGTGATGTCAATTTTTTACAAAATTGTAACAATATTGCAAAATTAAATGTAATTTTAAACACAAAATTAATTGAAATTTATCTTAATTGAACATAAAATTCAAATTAATTTGGGAAATTACCAAAATTAACACCCCTTAAAACATATTATTGCAAAACTAACACCCCTAAACTGTTTGGACAAAAATGCCCCTGTATTATACAAAACCAACTCCCTCGCGTCTCGCCTAACGTAAACCCACCCGTCTCGCCTCGACAACTCGATTTCGCTCTCGCCCTAAGCCCCAAACCGTCTCTCCATATCTTCCTCGCCGGCCCGCACCGGTCTTCCTCACCGACAAACGCCGTCCAAGCTCTGAAGTCGATCGGCGTTGGTGAACAACCCAATATCGCAACTGAGTTCGTCTCTCCCCGACGACACACGAATAGGGGTGCTAATACCCTAAATCTTACTGTTGACAGTTAAGCAAACCAGTCTCCGGTCATCGTTGGTATTTCCGGCTGTCGTTGATTTTTAGTTTCCTCTGGTAAGTCATATGTGCACTTATAGTTTCTCTTTTATTTTCTTTGAAATTGTTCCTCTGTTCATATCCTAAGTCATATGCGCACAGTCGTTGCCTAAGTCATAGACTTATAAACCAAGATCAGTATACTCGTTGATTTTTAGTTTCCTCTGGTAAGTCATATGCGCACTTATAGTTTCTCTTTTGTTTTCTTTGAAATTGTTCCTCTGTTCATATCCTAAGTCATATGCGCACAGTCGTTGCCTAAGTCATAGACTTATAAACCAAGATTAGTATACTCTTTTAGTTAAGATTTTGAATGCTAGAAAGTTCTTCTCAGACAGCACAAAGAATGCATTTGTCAAAAGTGGTTGTTAAAAAAATTGAACAAGAATAATTGAACGAAAAAAATGTTGAATTAGAGTTACTTGTCCAAAACAATTTGTACTCTTTTAGTTAAGATTTTGAATGCTAGAAAGTTCTTCTCAGACAGCACATGCAGATGTAGTGTTACTAATAATGAATTCAGCATATGCACTTGATCACATGTAGTGTTATTTTTTTATTATTGGGCTTCTGCATCTGGTATTTTGTTATATTAGCAATGGCAGACTTGTCAGTTAATTTAAAGTGCAGATACTGCATCTATAAGGCATAGTTTCGTCCTAAATTGGATATTATATAAATGCTAAGCAAAAGAACAAACTAAAAATCAGATATTCCATGCTAAAGTTTGTATTTGTGTTTTGTGTTGTGATTATTGGGATATAATGGCTATTGTTTGTCTTCAATTTTATGTTGAGAAAATAAGATAAATAAAGTATATTGTTGCTTTTCAATTCTGTTTTCTTATTTTTTATGTAGATTGGTAGACCATAATTGGATATAATGGCTAGAAGGTTCTCCACTAAAAGCGGCAGTAGGAGTGGAGAGGCATATGTGAGGTTTTTGTTTAGTTATTTTTTTTTTTCTATTAAGCATGTTCAAACCAATTTGTTCACCCTTATTTTGCTGTTTTTTTGTTTCTTTGCATTACAGGCACGTAGTAGTAATGATATTTTATATCAAAGGAAGATATCTGATGATGATATATTTCCAGCACGTGTTACTGCGATATGTGATCCATTTAAAGCTATGAATGACATCAAAACAGCTTTAACGGATCAACAGTTTGTGGAGTTTAAGTCACATTGCTTTGGATATTTTGGTGAGTTGAAGGAAATAAAGTTATCTGGAAAGCTTGTGCATCACTTGTTGATCCGACAATGTGAGACACAAGTTAGAGATGAGCTTTGGTTTGAATTGAACGGAAGGTTGTTAAGGTTTTCTGAGAAGGAGTTTGGGATAATTACTGGATTAAAATTTGGGTCTGTAGTTAATGGAGATGGGAATTCCTATCTATCTCAAAAATATTTTGAGGGAAGCTACAAGATTTCGATTGGTGAACTACGGAATGTATTGATGAATTTTAACGTACAAAATAGTTCTCCAAGGAGGTTGCGAAGTAATTCCAAAAACAAAAAAAGTCTGACGCACAAAGAGGGAGTTGATCTTGATAAGGACATTGTCAGATTAGCTTTGGTTTATTTTCTGGAGTTTGGGTTATTTGGACATATAGTGGATACTCAGTATATTGATTACGAGTGGTTATTTTTGGTGTATGATCTGGATGCCTTTGATAGAACACCTTGGGGTAAATATGTTTATCGGAAATTAATTAGGAGTTTGTCAAGAGATGTTGTTAAACAAAGGGATGATTACAAGAAGAAGGTGGTTGCTAATCGTAACCATGGTGAGCATTACAATATCCATGGTTTTGTTTTTGCATTTCAAGTTTGGATATATGAGGCGATTCCCTTAATTGGGAAGAAATACGGGGTTAAAAATGGTAGTTTGGTGCCTCGTATATTGAATTGGAGTGCATTAATGAAACCAACTTGGAATGATGTTTCAAGTTATATTTCTAAGATTACTGAGGTAAACTTTTATTTTATCAGTGTAATAATTTGTAGTTATTATATCATTTTTAAATTTGTCATAGTAAATTTTACTAATTTTTTTTTTGTTCTGAATTTGCAGGCAGATGTTCATACAGTTTTGGATCTTACTCCTGATGAAACCCAAAAGTGCATTTGTCCTTATTTTCATTGTTCGGATTTGATTGATAAGCTTCCTCCTTCGGTAATTAATGTGTTGAAAAGGACTACTCAATCTTCTTATCAACGGACAGAAGTTGGTACTAGTAAAAGTTCTGTTGGTGCATCTCGTTTTGGTGGTAAGGATGATTTGGTTGATACATTGATAGAGATTGAGGCCATTGCCAAGGAATATGAACAACTAGATCATACACCTATATGTGATGAGAAGACTCCCACAGGTTCTTTGAATGTAGATTTTAATGATGAGCCCAATGCAACCTCAAAGGATGTAAATGTTGATGATGAGCCCGATGGAGCCAAAGGTGAAGGTGATACTAATAAAGTTAATGATGGTAATCGTGATCAGATGAAGCAAACTCCAATCAAAAGGCATGCTTCAGAGCAATTTCGACGTGATTCAAGTCATAATGTTTGTTTTTCTGATGAGTTGTCACCTTCAACGAAAGCCATATTGAAGGAGCTTAAGGAACAACGAGATTTTTTATTGACATTTAAGATGGATGTGGCAGAGCGTATGGAGAATTTTAGTGACAGACTTGACAACATCCATACATTACTCGATGATTTTATGGTTAGTCAATAACATGTGTTTTTTTATTGAACTAATTTTATTATGTGTTTGCTTAAAATGATAATTAGATCGTCAAGTTAAAACCTACGGTTGATGTCTATCCAAAATAGTTGGTACAGATTTAGTAATATCTATAAAGTAGGTGTTATTATTTGGTTGTTGTGGGTTGAAACAATCTAAAATAAGAGCTACCTGTTTTGGTATAATATTTGATGTGCATGGGTTGTTTTATTGTATAAAATAGTAGCTGATTTTTTTTTTCTTTTTTAAAAAAAAACAATTGTTGTTTGGTTGTTATAAAATTGGACGTGAAGAATGCTATTTTTATTTTGGTTGATGTCTATCCAAAATAGTTTGTACAGTTCTAGTAATATTTGCAGAACATTTAATAGATGGCTAAAACAACTTCATGTTTATTTTGCTTGGTTTTTCTGGCTTGTTTTTAGCTTGATTGTTCTTGTATTGATTTTGTAGGTACATTCACAAAAATACTCAACTCAAGGTGATGACCGATCGCATCCATCAAATCAAATGGACACTAGAGATGATGATTGTACTCAATTGCACCCTTCTATTTCTTTAAGTGAGGAAGGGAATATAACTCCGAAGTTAGGAGTTGATGTTGATCCTATACCTAACTCGTTGAGTTACTTGAAAACTTATTGGAAGCAAAAAAATCTAAGAGATTCTATGATGCCTAAAGTTTTTGAGCGTCGAAAGGTTCAAAAGTCACGGTATTTTAGGTCACCTTATGATGTTGAGGCTTCTAAGAAGGAAAGTTGTGATGATCAAACATCATCGGATGATTGTATGATGCTTGTTCAATCCTATGAGTCTGATATAGATCCATTTGCTCCTATGTCATCACTGGTAGTTGATTTTTATAATAAATGGATGGCTGATGTTTCTAGGTAATCAATTTATTTTTATGATATTCGTTTGAATAGTTTTATTTTGTATTTGTTTATATGTTACTAATGTGACTTTTTATTTTAACCCAGTGGACAGTCTCGTGATCTGGGCTTCATGCTAGCTGATAGAGTATGGTTTGAGACATTAGAGAATCCTAATGGCTTGGTTTCGAACTGGGTATGTTTCATTTTTGCAATTTTTTACATATTGTTTTTGTTTGTGTTTTTAGATCTTTAATTTGTAACTAATATTAATTTTTTCGTGTACTATTGGTTATAGCATATTGACACTGCTTTCTATAGCTATCGTGGTTGGAGACAAGAGCGGGTTTTTTTTAAAAAGAGACGATATACATGTCTTGAAAGTAACTTCATGGTAAGTATTTATAACTAATATAACTTTAATTTTTTTGACAAATGGTTGTGTTGTTACTAATTGATATCGTGTCAGGATGGGTGTAAAAAAGCTTATTATGAACATCATGCAAAGAAGAAAAAACAGGCTCATGTAAATTTGGACTCTCTTATGGATTATGCTACTGGTTTTCGGGAGACTTTTCATCATTGGTATACTGTTGATTTGCTTTATTGTCCTGTCCATGTTAAGGATAATCATTGGGTGTTGGCTGTTGTTAATATTGAGCATAAAAGTATAGATGTATATGATTCACTTAGTAGTAGCCGTTCTTCAATGGTGAAAAATGCATGTAAGCCTATTGCATATGTTGTGCCATTGTTGTTGAACACATTACAGCCCCAATGTTCTAATCAAGATCAAGCGAAGAAGATTGTGGAATGGGAAATCAAGCTTGTACCAAATGTCCCTCAACAAAAGAACTTGTAAGTATCTATTTGTTTTTTTACTAGTTTTGGTTTTTGTTTTTATTTTTGAATTTTGCTTTGTTTTTTTTTATTGTAGCACGGATTGTGGGTTATATGTTATAAAGTTTGCGGAGCTTTTGGTTCGTGGCCTTGATCTGAATAGTATGACTTCATGTGATACAACCGAGCTTAGGAAACGACTATGCCAAGAGTGGGTTTACTATGAGCGACTTATGTCATGAATCGACTTGGATGAATTTGTATAGTTTTTATAACTTCTCAGTTTTGTATGTATTGTGGTCACGAACATTTACATATACAGGTTTGAAACACTGCCAACACATACACATCTACTTGGCACTTGATTTGTAGTACTGAGCTTATTAGCTGATGCTTAATACAACATGCAGGGGTGAGAAAGCATTTTGTAGTTTGGATTGCCGGTCACTACAGATTTTGATTGACGACACATTATTGGATGATGGCAATGTGCTTTTTTGAAACTGGCATCATTCCTGCTATATGGAGACTGACACATTATTGATGTCAGATCATCTGATCATAAGTGCTGTTTTATGTGCATCTTGGCAGCCATGGTCCCATGGATGATCTTTTTTGTACATGGATGATAAGATGCCTATTTTTGTGGCTACCCACTTTAACTGTTATGTCCATGGTCACTGTTGTGACTATGTTGTAAACCAGTACCAGTTTTGTACTTAATATGAAGTACTCTTTTCTGAAGACTATTTGGTATTTTTCAAGCATTATGGTACATTCATATGTAGTGACGTTTTGTAAATATGTAAATGTGTTACAAGTAATTAAATCATTGTCAGAAATCATTATTGAAGGAAGAAAATACTTTTGTTTATCGATCATTCCATTTCTGCAAAATTCCATTCAATAAACATTGAACTAATTCCATGAGGCAACACTTTTTGTTGGTAACTTCTCAAAGATCATGTCAGCCTCATTCAGTCTTCCAGATTAGAGCATTTTCTAGAAGCCCATAAAATAGTTATTCCATATTAATTTTTCAGTCTTAGCAAAAAAAAAAAAAAAAAAATATATATATATATATATATATATATATATATATATATATATAAACACACCTAGTTCAGTTATTGCATCCATCCACTCATACTTCACATAACGAAAAATTAGAATACAAAAACAGTTACAATTACTCTTATCTCACATGACATGGAAACCTATCAAATATTATGTGTTAACATTATTTTTATATGAATTTAAAAAGAAATAAAATATTTCATAGCTTAAGTTAACTTTTCTGTACTACAAATCAAGTGCTACAGATCAAGTGATAAGTGATAAGTGTTTCAAACCTGTAAATGTGTTGGCAGCTAATACACATTGATACCTCTTGTTGTGCAGGCAAAAGTGTTCCCTTTAAAGCCTTTGTAATTAAATCCCATACTACCGTCCATCTGCTCGTATCAACACACAGTCACATACCATAGTCCCACAGAAGTTCATGACTGTCAGAAGGATTGAGCCACAACAGCTGAAAAAGGCTTTACCACCATAAATAAGATACTTGAAGACACTCTATAATTTTGGAGAAAAAAAAAGAAGAAAGAAGCCCTATGAAATTGAACAACAATTATTGAACGAAAAAAAGTGAACAATAATATTTGAACAAAATAAATTGAACAATAATAACTGAACAAGAAAAAATAAACATAAAATCCAAATTCAAAGAAAGAAGAACATTCAAAATTCAAAGGAAACTAAACCAACTACTCAATTACCTTTCTTAAGAATAAGTTGAAAGTAATATGAGACCTTTTTGACCTTGAAATATCCTAAAACTTCCATATCTTTTTTTTCATTATCATAATAACATATGTACCTAATTTTGGTTTTTTACATTACACACTGTAAACACATCAGTTTGTTGTTGCTAGCCAGTTATAGTCTAGTTTGTATAATATTATAATTTTTATTTTAATAATATTGTGTGCTTTTTTGTTGTCAACAATAATTGAACTGGTGTATAGAAAATTAAGAAATTTTAAAAATTAATAGGAATGATTATAATAAGAAAATGAAATTGTGACCCGGGTAGAGCCATTTGTAGCAATACACCATATTTGTACTTATAACTTGACTATTTCAAATTATTACACCATATTAAAAATTAGTTTAATCATTATTTCATACTCTTATTGTGCTATAATTACTTCACATTAATTATGCATTAATATTTAACAAAAAAATCAAAGTTTTTCCGAATAAAAAATTTTCAAGCTTTTATTAGTCAAATTTTGAAAAAACATAAACGTTAAACTAAATAATAAAAAATAATAAAAAATTCCTGAAGAAATAGTAGAATACTCTCTTTAAACCATATGTGTAAATTTCCCCATACAACAAATTAAAAAATTGAAAAATTGAACCTGCTAAGCATACACAAAAGCTTATCTATTTTCAAAATAGAACCTATTTTCAAAAGGAGAAATGCAAGTCCACATAATTGCTGTTAAAAAAAAAAGATTATGATGAATAGTTGAAGTCAAACCCGTATATCAACCAATAACAATTTGCTAGAATTCTTTTGCTCATTATCCGTATATCAACCAATAAAATTGTCCACATTTTCTGTATATCAACTAATAAAATTGGTAATAACAAGGAAAAAAAGAATCAAGTAAAGTCCACATATATGTATATATCATCCAATAAAATTGCCCACACATAATTCTTCTCTACTCTACTGCTAATGGATTTGGATTTCTGCATCGTTTACGATTATGCCCAATTTGACCACAATTTGAACAGTGATTATCTCTTTTTTTCCGTTCACCATATGCATGTATTCTCTTTTTCTTTCTTCTTCCTATCCGTGTCCGAGTTATTGGTGGCAATACTTTCTTGTCTTGTATTTCACTAGGTACATTGAAGTCTCTTTCATCAAGTGGTGGATATATGGATTCAACATAGGACCATCTTAGTAGTTTTGAATGATAATAGTTAGAGCAAAAATCATACCAAGAGAAACCAAACTTCCGACAAACTGCTAGTGCATGTGAACAGGGTAGTTGGTCTAGATCAAAGACTCTACAAGTACATGTTTTATCCATCAAGTTTACTATTTCTACCATTCCATTATGCGTCACAGTGAACTCCATGTTATTAATTTTGGTTGCATGATAGAACTTTGCCTTTTGATATTGATCATGAAGGAGAGTGTCAACCCATGTGGTCACTTCATTTTTCATTAAATCAGCCTGTGTACGCCTTTCATCAAACCATTGTTGCAATGTACGTCTTATTTCTTCAAATAGTCTCACAACCGGTAGGCTTCTTGCTTTGAGAAAATTACCATTAAGTCCTTCAACTATGTTGGTAGTCATGATGTTGTATCGGGTGTGAATACATTGTGAACGTGCCCATTTCTCTTTTCCAATCTCATTCTCAAGCATTGAAACAACTTCAGGCTTCAAAAAATTTTTTAGTTGCGAATAATAATTCTCGTAGTCACTTTCTCGGTATGCATTTGCTGCCTTTTGAAAGAGAAGTTGTGCAGCACGTTTTTTGCAATGTTTTTTCAGATTTTCTGCAAGATGATTATAGCACACCACATGAGATGCTAAAGGCATCACTGATTTAACTGATTTAGCTATGCTTGCATGACGATCTGAAACAATAACTAAACCAACAACATCACCAATTGCTAGATGCAAGTTTCTAAAGAACCATGTCCACGAATCATCATTCTCTGAGTCTACTACTCCAAAGGCTATTGGATATGTCTGATTATTTCCATCCTTTGCTGCTGCCACAAGAAGGGTCCCCTTGTATTTAGCCTTCAAAAATGTGCCATCAACTACAATAACAGGACGTATTGACAGTTTGAACCCTTTTCGAGTTGGACCCAAAGACATGAATGCATAAACGAAGTGATCAACATCATCTGTCACAATGTTTGTAATAGTACCAGGGTTACTCTTTTCAAGCATATGGAAGTATGCCGGTAGCATTGCATATCCATCTTCCGCCGATCCTTTTGCCTTATCCAAAGCAAAGGTCTGTGCTCTCCATGCTTTCATATAGCTAACTCTTACCCCATAATAATTGTAGATGTCATCTATAATGTCTCGTGGGCCATAATCTCTTTTAGCATTCTCATATACTTCTTTGATTGAATCAGCAATGAACATTGAAGTAGCATGTCGGTCATTTTTTGTTTGAGCCTGTGAGTTGCAGGAATGATTTGTTATCAATTTTGTGACACAAAAAAATGGCATACTGTTGATCTGATTTGCTCGAACACACCAATCGCATGAATTGCTAAGGCATGTGATCTTAATCATTTTTGTGGTTGATCTTTTCACCTTGAATGCAAACGTTTCAGTTATTGCCAATCTTGATACTTTCTTCTTTAAGTCACCTTTGCTTTCATAAATTTGACCAAGCTCTAGCCCAATGTTTGCTATTTCATTTCCTTGTTGTAGATTGACGTGACTTCTATCTTCAGTTGGTGGACTCCTTCCCTCATTTGGTGCATTTTCATTAATACCAATCTCAAGTATTCTTTCTTTCAATGTTATACACAAGTGGGTTGGCACTAATTTTTGCACGCAACAATATTCCATGAAGTACCTCACATCATGATCATTTTTCACCTCCACATATGTGTTGTCCATCTCAATAATGGTGTATGCCAAGTCCAGTTCACAGTTGAGTTCTAATATCTGACATATTTTTTGCAAGAGTTCAAGGAAGGCAATATTCTTGGAAACGTAGATAGCTTTTGCCTTTCCTCCTCTGTACATAAGACAATTTTCATTCTCAATCCAGTTGCCACCATATTTGAGCAATATCCCAATTTCTGAAACACCTAGAATTCAATATATCACTTTTCATTAGAGGAGAATTAATTCATGGATAAGTAAATTTGAACATTAACAATTGCACAAGTAAAGTGAACGAAAAAGTTTGAATGAATAACATTAAAGCAATTGTGGGGGAGTTGTGCCTAGAAGTTTGTATTGTAGAATAGCTCTATAATCATAGTTGATTGTACTCTTTCTAATGTTCACTATATAATAATTTCCTAGTGACTAATTATCATTTTCTTATCCAACAATATTATGTGACTAATTAGTTATGAAAATCTTTTATTTTTCAAATATTACTGACTGACATTATTTTTTCTTATCCAGCAATTTATATTGGGCCTACCAAAAACAAACTATCAAAACATATCACAAAGAAAGCACAATACTCATATCACCACTACACCAAACAACTCTTAATTGAAGAAAAAAATTGGAAAGGGTGTTGCTTTTTATGGTAGGTGAATAATTTAATAGGATTAAAAAAATTGAACAAAAAAATAGGATTAAAAAATTGAACGGAAAAATTTGAACAAAAAAAATTGAACAACATTATCTGAATGAAAAAGTGAACAATAATATTTGAACGAAAACATTGAACAATAATAAAAAATTAAACAATAATATCTGAACGTAAAAAATTGAACAATATTTAAACGAAAAAAATCAAACATTGAACAATAATATTCGAACGAGAAAAATTGAACAATAATATTTTGAACGAGAAAAATTGAACAATAATTTTCGAACGAGAAAAATTGAACAATAATATTTTGAACAAAAAAAATTGAACAATAATTTTGTACAAAAAAACTGAACAATAATATTTGAACGAATAATTATTTAACAATAATTTTGAACAAAAAAACTGAACAATAATATTTAAACGAATAATTATTTAACGAGAGAAAAAAAAGCACAATATCCAAATTCAAGGAAAGGAGAACATTCAAAATCCAAAGGAAACTAACCTAACTACTCAATTACTTTAAAAATAGAACAATAGGTGAACAAGAAAAATCAAACATTTGAACAATAAAAATCCAAAAACAAACCATCAAAACATATCAGAAAGAAAGCACAATACTCATATCACCACTACACCAAACAACTCTTAATTGAAGAAAAAAATTGGAAAGGGTGTTGCTTTTTATGGTAGGTGAATAATTTAATAGGATTAAAAAAATTGAACAAAAAAATAGGATTAAAAAATTGAACGGAAAAATTTGAACAAAAAAAATTGAACAACATTATCTGAATGAAAAAGTGAACAATAATATTTGAATGAAAACATTGAACAATAATAAAAAATTAAACAATAATATTTGAACGTAAAAAATTGAACAATATTTAAACGTAAAAATTTGAACGAAAAAAATCAAACATTGAACAATAATATTCGAACGAGAAAAATTGAACAATAATATTTTGAACGAGAAAAATTGAACAATAATTTTGTACAAAAAAACTGAACAATAATATTTGAACGAATAATTATTTAACAATAATTTTGAACAAAAAAAACTGAACAATAATATTTGAACGAATAATTATTTAACAATAATTTTGACGAGAGAAAAAAAAGCACAAAATCCAAATTCAAGGAAAGGAGAACATTCAAAATCCAAAGGAAACTAACCTAACTACTCAATTACTTTAAAAATAGAACAATAGGTGAACAAGAAAAATCAAACATTTGAACAATAAAAATCCAAAAACAAACTATCAAAACATATCAGAAAGAAAGCACAATACTCATATCACCACTACACCAAACAACTCTTAATTGAAGAAAAAAATTGGAAAGGGTGTTGCTTTTTATGGTAGGTGAATAATTTAATAGGATTAAAAAAATTGAACAAAAAAATAGGATTAAAAAATTGAACGGAAAAATTTGAACAAAAAAAATTGAACAACATTATCTGAATGAAAAAGTGAACAATAATATTTGAACGAAAACATTGAACAATAATAAAAAATTAAAAACGTAAAAAATTGAACAATATTTAAACGTAAAAATTTGAACGAAAAAAATCAAACATTGAACAATAATATTCGAACGAGAAAAATTGAACAATAATATTTTGAACGAGAAAAATTGAACAATAATTTTCGAACGAGAAAAATTGAACAATAATATTTTGAACAAAAAAAATTGAACAATAATTTTGTACAAAAAAACTGAACAATAATATTTGAACAATAAAAATCTAAAAATTGAATGGAAACTATACATTTTGAGTCAAGAATAATTGAACTATTAATAAGTAGCTCAAATTTCGTCTCCATATAAAGAAAGCTATTGAAGAGAAAACGATGAAGATATTTTTCAAATATAATTCAAGAGGAAATGAGGAAGCTATTGAAGTTACAAAGAATGCATTTGTCAAAAGTGCTTGTTAAAAAAATTGAACAAGAATAATTGAACGAAAAAAATTGAACAAACATAATTGAACAAGAAATATATACAACAACAATTGAATGATAAAAATCGAAAAATTGAACCATAAGTTGAATTAGAGTTACCTGTCCAAAACAATTTGTACTTATTCCAAATAAATTATGATCATAATATTCGGTCCTAGTTAAACTTCTTAGCTTCATCTTGATCATAATTTAATTAAAATATGAATAATATTAAAATCAAACAAGTACAATCAAACAACAATAAATGTTGAAAAAAATCAAATTGAACAATGAAAATCAGAATATTAAACTACTAAAATCAAATTAGTTCAATGCAATTCAATTTTTTGTTTCTACTCTAAAAAGAAGTTTATTATTTCAAAAGGCAAAACAATTAAGGTACAACACTAGAACAGTGAAATTTGTCTAATTCCAGCATAACCTAGATACTTATTTTGGAAGCGTAGAACTATAAACAACAGGCTTTGTCATATAAAGATCATAAAACAAATACTGTCCACCTATTTCTTCCAATTGCATTAGAAAAAATTGAGTCCTATAATACTAATTGAACAAGTTGAACTACAGTTAACTGTCCAATAGAATTTGCACATATTCCAGTCAAATGTAGGAAATCAGCCACAACACAATAACAAAATTAATTGCAAGTGTCATCAATATCATAAATATTAAAAAGATCTGTTAGCACTTACAATTTTCAGAGGAAGTCATTGTTAATCAGTATGAGATTTTTCTCAACAATGCACGCTTCAAATTTGAGTGAAGGAATAGCTTAGAATCTATCTGAAAAAACACATAATTTTGAACGAAGGAACATTTAATTTCTCAACAGTACAGGCTTCAAGTTGTCTTTATTCTTGAACGAAAATAATTTGTAAGCATTAATTTACTATTCCTTACCTCGTGTAATTTTAGGATTTTTCTCCGCTGAAGTTCAAGAAATCTGGCGATATCACGTTCGCCGGCCAAATCAACAAATTTGGTGAGCGCCGAGTAAGGAGCACATAGAAACTCGGCGAGAGAAGATTCGTTGAAACTGGCGAGGTGTCTCCGATGAAGGTGAGGGGAAGCGATGCTCGTGATGAACGCCGGCGAAGATAACCAATGCCGGACGAGAATGAGGGCGCCTGATTATGTGCCGAGCAAGACGAGAATGAAGGTGAGGGGAAGCGCTGGGACGAGAATGAGGGAGTCGGGGTGAGAGTGACACTGAGTGAGTTTAGTATTAGGGGGGGGGGGGTGGGGTTTAGTATTAGGCGGGGGTAGTTTAGGTATTATTATTTTTATTTTACTTAGGGGTGTTAGTTTTGCAATAATATGTTTTAGGGGGTGTTATTTATGTTATTTTCCCAATTAATTTTTGTATTAAATATTTCCATTTAGGGACAATTTTGAAACAAAACACATTTAATATATATATACACACAAGCTTACATTCATGTCAAGTGTCAAAATGAAGAAATTTATTTTTGCAAATTTAAATAGAGGGAGGTTTCTAAGTCTTCACAACTTCATGCACTCAAAGATTCTAATTTATTCAATCAAAAAAAAAAAAAAAAAAGATACTAGTTTATAAATTATAAATTTATGATCAATTAATATATACAAAGTTATAGCATTAAGAACAACTTTAATTTAGACAAAATATATTTTAAATTGATATTCCTCCCAATTGTTTATAGGTTGAATCCACTTCAAATTAATCCTGCATGTTCAAAAAGAACAATTCATAGTTAATTAAATATCATGAAATTAAAAAAAGAAAATGATGTAATATCTAATTTTTAGATCAATAAGATTCAATTAATTATTTTTTAGGTTGTTAACATCCTAAAAGTGAATGCTAATGAAATAAACATGGGAAAGCTAAATG